>CM053793.1:1040000-1640000 GCA_028749045.1 Cupressus sempervirens | reverse complement strand
GGGAGATTATTGTTAGAATCTGAAAAGATTAATAACCCAGAAAAATAGTGCAAAGAATAAACATCTAAACTATGAATTTAAATGATACAAAATCAAAATAACATCATAGAGTTAGTCTCCAAGAGAGTAATGCAAATGCTGGAAGCAAAATAGAATTAAGAGGATGAAAAAACAAGAGATACAAATACAAGCCAGGTAGCATGCTTATATAGGCTAGGAAGAGGGAGGAGGTGGAAACACCAACCAATGAGGAACAACCATCTATCGGACTAAAGATAAGAAAGTATCTTCCCAAGATAGCTAATGGATGCTCACATGTAGGAAGGTGACACCTCACAACCATTCATATAATAAGACATGCTTTATTAACCTAATCGAGATTATTAAAAGTATAGGAAAAACCTAGCAAAATAGGAAAAATAAAAAACTACACTAACACCCACCCATAAGCGAAGCTTAGGTGGATGCTAACCTGGCAAAGCTATGAAAGCAGGAAAATGGGTCCCAACAACAAGGCCTGATCAGGTACCCAATACAAGAAAAAGAACTAGATGAAGGAAACTAAGCCTCTAATCTAGGAAATGTCCCAAAGAGAGGAATAGAAAAGAGCATGAAGCATCTCCGAAGCATGAAGCTGCAAACACTATCAGAAGAAACTACTAGAACCCCCACTGAGATAGTGCATGACCAAGTAGAGATGACAAAGTTTGAAGAGCTGATCAATCGAAGATGTGACCTCCAAAGGTAGGAATGAATGAGTGTCTATATAGTAGATGAACCATCTCACCGAAATGCATAGGTGCCTAGCCACTACATCCTCATAGTACATATGAACAAAAACTAAATATGTAGATCACTCAACCAAACCAAGGAAGCAATAGAGCCAACAGGTGAACCCCCCCATAATGCTGAATAGGGAGAGGGGTGACAGGAACACTGAAATGCAATGCCAAAAACATCTGCAAGAAGAAGAATCAAGAACACCAACAGTGCAATAGAAGTACAAGCACATGATATAGGGCGGTGTCACTGACACACTGCATGGGCTAATGTCGTGGAAGAAAAATTCACTTGACAAAGGTGGATGAGCACAAAATGGGAAAACTTAATGACCCCCCATGGCACTTTATAACTGAGTGTGAGTACAAACAAACACAAGGTGTACAAGATCCTAGATATGCAAAAGCAGGCACTTTATCTCAGTGCATTTACAAAAAATAGAATGCAATAGAATAGAAGCATATAATGCTCAGAAGTCAGAAAGAAGAGTGAGCCAAAAGAGTAGAAGAAGAGATTTCAGGACTTGTAGAATCCAAGTAATCCACCAGAGTGCGAAAGTGAAAAACTTGAAGGAGAAAGAACTTGGAGAAGAATCTGGATAAAAGACCTCTACAACTAAATAACTCATAGAACCAACTTTCCAACGATATCTGGTGAGCCCAGAAAAGAGTCTGAATGAGCGAGATATGGCTCCCAAAAGGCAAAATAGAACATCTAGCTTTGACTACCAAAATAGGCAACTAGACTGTAGTAACAATCACAAAACCCTATACCATCATCTCTTTCTCAAAACCAGCTTTCTGACGCATTTTTCGGATCGAAAAAATACGTCTATATGCTCAAGTTATGGAAGAAAAATTGACAGGGCCTCCTCATGAGAGCATATGCTAAAAGTGAAACTTGAGCACAATAATCAAGGAAAAAAATAGCACCACTGCGATTTAATCAAAAAATCATGCACTTTCAAAATAAGAATCGCCTCAATACAAGGTTGTATGAGAAAGTTATCATCCTTCGAATTTTCCAAAACGAGAATTGTGCACAGTCACTACTGAGAATCTGCAATTTCTGAAGAATTCATGCATAATTTTTTTTAAAAAAATCCACTAGTGGATAGAGCACAAAAAAATAGCCAAGTTTATAACAAGAATCATCAAAATTGGAGTCCGTATGAGCAAGAATGAGACATTTGAAAACTGCATTCAAATTTGTGACTACCAACAGAGAGGGGTATGGCTGTAGCTTTGCATGCTCAATTTTGCAAAATATACAGCTTGCATACAAAATCTAAAAGATACCTAGATGGTTTTTTGGGGCTGCGAACAAAACCCAAAAAGCATTTTTCTTGCTAATGTACAAAAGATGTTGTTGTAGTGTAAATAAGATGCCTTTAACAGTAAAAAATGGTGGCAAAAATTAAAAAATGACCCCAGCAACTAGAATATGGCATGCAAATGTTGGATCAGCTTCCTAAGTCCATCAATGGCATGCTGAAACCTGCAAAACTGATTGAAAACTCCAAATATGCAAGTTGGTTGTCAGATTTGAGATTGAAACCCCAGAGAAAAACCATTTTTGTCAAAACTTTTCTGATTCTCAGGATCATCCAAAGATGCAAGAGAAGAGCATACTTCATTTTTCAAAAAACTACAATAAAGTTTATTAGCCCCCCCCCCCCCCCTCCCCCCCAAATCTCTCAAATAAGGAAACTAAAATCTACTCTTGCACATAGAAAAGCACTGATACCATATTAGAATCTAAAAAGATTAATAACCCAGAAAACTAGTGCAAAGAATAAATATCTAAACTATGAATACAAATGATACAAAATCAAAATAACATCATAGAGTTAGTCTCCAAGAGAGTAATGCAAATGCTGGAAGAAAAATAACATTAAGAGGATGCAAAAACAAGAGATACAAATACAAGTCAGGTAGCATGCTTATATAGGCTAGGAAGAGGGAGGAGGTGGCAACACCAACCAATGAGGAGCAACCATCTATCGGACTAAAGATAGCAAAGTATCTTCCCAAGATAGCTAATGGATACTCACATGTAGAAAGGTGACACCTTACAACCATTCACCTAATAAGACATGCTTTATTAACCTAATCGAGATTATTAAAAGTGTAGGAAAAACCTAGCAAAATAGGAAAAATAAAAAACTACACTAACAATTATTACACTCTTTCCTATCAGACATTGGCAATTCAATCTAGACTTTCTATTTCCAAATTACAGTTCCTGATTTGAGGTTGATGATTGACAGGATCCTCTTTACCACTACAATCTTAATCCTTGCATTAAGATATGAATCTTTATTGATGATCTCTTCATCCACTTCCAATAGAGTACCCATTGATTGTCCAATGTGTTCCAAACACTCATCCCCCCAATACTCCAATGAAAGATTATATAATCTTATACAAATTGGTTCCTTGTATACTGCTAATGGCATCAGATAAAAATTTGATTATCATGACTACAAATATAATGGTGAAGAATCAAAAAACCAATTTTGTTGCTCTGGGATTTTATTTCTAATCAATTCTTCTTGAAAACAAATGATAAAAAATCCTTTTCGAATGAGTTTCAGAACATATTCTTTACACCAATGTTTAGATACCCATTCTCTAATTTGTAGTCTATTAAACCTTGCACCAATAAATCTATTGATAATTGTCATATTCTTCCACAGATCAATAGTTGGAATGTATAATTTCCCCCTCAAATGAAATGTAAAATCATAGTAGAGGATTCTAGAAACTCCAGCTGGATTACCGAATAGGGTTAGGTAAAATTAATATTTACGATTGTAAAGTTCTAGAAGTCATTTATGTTTAGATATTTCTAGAAAAGTCTATTTTTTCTATGTCAATTCGTTTAGATGTTTCCGAAAATAATCAAAGACCTTTATAAAAGAGGCACAATGTAATGTTTTCTATGATCAGGCAATGAAATGAATTTGTAATTTCTATAAGTGTCTATAGTGTGTATTTTTTGTTTTATCATTGTGGATCCAATCCATCCACCCCTATTAGATTGGTATTAGAGCCAAGTTGTGAAGTTCATATGGTGAAGATAATATCTTCTGACATAGAGAATTATATGATTATTTTTGTCCAACCAATGAGTCAGATCATGTGGAAGTTCTAAAGAATTATTGGTGTGAAGAAATTTTTTTAGAGAAGAAGAAAATCATTGCTCCCATTGGAATAAAGAGTGAGCATTTTATTGGAGCCACATGTTTGAGGAGAATTTCAATTGTTTCCATGAAAGAGACTGTTGTTGTGAACAAAGCATTGAAGTGTTTGTAGAGCACATTGAGACTATGAAAAGAGATCATAGTCACTATCATTGAGGGGTGTCAATATGAATCATGGTAAGTATGAAATTTGTTGTTAATAGTTAATGGTGACAAAGGTTTCCAGATTTGTGTTTGAAAAAGCAACCTAGATTTTCATTTGATAGATTTGAGTTTATTAAAATGGGAAAACAAGGTAAAAGAGTGGTAAAAGAAAATCTAATTTTGACTCTTGAGATGGATTGTTCAAAAGAAAAATTATTGAAACTAGAGACAAGAATTTTTTGCAATGATTAGAGAGAGGTCAGAAGAAAAATGTAGACTTTTAAATAAAATTAGTGAATATAAAGAGATAATGGAAGAGCTAGAGGATAGGCTTTGTTTTTTTTGGAAGAAGTACATAATTGGTAGGTGAAGGAAACATGCAAGCTTAGAGAAAAAAATAAAGAATTAGAAGAAAATTTAAAGTTATTTGATGATGCTGAGAGAAAGAAGAAAATTTTAGAAGAAAATTTGAAGAAATTGGAAGAGGAAAATAGTAAGTTATAGAATGAATTGACTACTCTGAAAGAAGAGAAAGAATATTTGAATGTGAAACCATTTGTATGTGATGTATCATGTGACACAAATTATTTGAGTGATTATGTAGTTGATAAATGTGATTTTTCTAAAGCTTAAAGTGTTCGTGATGAAAAGTGTAAGAACAAAAATGACAAGAAGTTTGTAGATTTTTTTTTTTTTATGATAATAATAGTGTTGGTTTGAAGATTATGAAAAGAATGGGTTTCAAAGGTAAAGGTCTAAGAAAGCATGAGCAAGGAAAAAATAATTTGATTGAGCCTACAATTAGGCCAAAATATGAAGGTCTTGGATATGATGAAGGTAGTGGAAGGAAGAATAAAGTTTCAAGATAGTTTATTGAAGGAGTAAAGATTGTGCAATGTTCACACGATAACATAAAAGGGCATACAAAGGATAGATGTTGGGATTTAAATCCCTATGATATTTGTGGCTTGAAAAATCACTTTGATAAGATATGTTGGAATAATGAGTGCAATAAATATTTTATGGAAGGTTGCATAAAAATGGATTTTGGATGGAGCTATGGATCAAATTGTCAAAAAATTGTTGGAATTATCAACGATTTATTCAAGTAAAAATGAAGAAATGAAACATCATTGGGAAATAGATTATAGAAAGGCATCAAAGAGGCAAAAGGTTTCAAAGTTATAGGCTTAGATGTGGAAACGAGAAATAATAATCATGGTGCAATAGAATTTGTATGTAACAACATTTGAGGTTGAAATTAGGGGGGAGTGTTGGAATGTGTAATTTCCCCATCAAATGAAATGTAAAATCATATTAGAGGATTCTACAACTCAGCTGGATTACTGAATAGGGATACGTAAAATTAATATTTAGGTTTGTAAAGTTCTAGAAGTCAAATTTATGTTTAGATATTTCTAGAAAAGTCTATTTGTTCTATGTTGGTTAGTTTAGATGTTTTTGGAAATAATCAAAGACCTCTATAAAAGAAGCACAATGTAATGTTTTCTATGATCAGGCAATGAAATGATTTTATAATTTTTGTAAGTTTCTATAATGTGTATTCTCTATTTTATCATTGTGGATCCAATTCATCCACCCCATCAATATCCAACTTGATCTCTTTAGAAACTTCAATTTTAATCGGTTCCCCTATCTCCATCATCCAACTTGATAATTCCTTCTAAAAAATATTTCTCGCCCCTCTGAAACTCTAATCACAACCTCCATTCCTAAATTCACCAGGAAATCTCCCCCACAACTGCATCGCTCCTCCCCACATAAATAAATAATATTTATAATAAAAAATAATAACATTAAAGTAGAATATAATCTATTATAGATCATTTATATTTGCAACAATATATAAATATATGAAAATTAAATATTGTATGGTTGACCTTAAAGTATAATAATATTATTAATAATATTCAATAATATAATGCAATGGAAAGACATGCCATTTTCCACAAATAAATATAAAGCATGAGATATTATCACAGGAAAAGATATTCAGATAACTTTTATATCAAACAGATCTAGAAAATTAAAAATTGGAAAAGGAACATTACCAATGATATCAGAGTAGATTTTCCTGCCATACTATGAGGAATATATCTGCATTGGAAAAAACTGTGACTATGACCACATAAAAGAAACTACTTGAAATTGATAACAGTTGATAAGTTTAGGAGAATTAGTTTATTTCATGTTAGAAATAAAATCGAAGGAGTTTCATTTTATTCAACCAAAAGTATATATGAACAATAGTTATTCGTAATCATTTAGGGAATTACCTAATTTTACCAAGAACAAAAAGAAATCAGTAAAGAGATTGAGCATTCGAAAATTGCCTAGTCAAAGATTGAGGAACTTACATTTTCATTGAAAATGAGTGCAAACACCATAAACGGTAGTCATGGTTTAATCAGGAGTAAATTTTTAAAAATTTTGTACTGCGGTGACAGAAATGGAAACTTTTTGAAACTATGTACGGAGAGAAAATCGGATGGCTCCCACTCACTATAACTCTAAAATATTTTAATGCAAAAGGAAAAGATCTGAAACAAATGATAGAAAATGTTTGAAAGAGACATTTCTAGAAGTCAAAATCTTCTTCAAATTCATCAATAAGGGCAATTTTTTTGCGTAGTAAAGGAGCATAAATCATGTGGTAAGAGCGTGGATTTTGTAGAGTTTATTTTGATTTCTATATTCTTTATTGTATATGTCCTAATTTATGTATCTACATATATAAATTCTTTGAAACCAAGTTCATTTGAGCTATTTTTTAATTTTGCAATTTCACCAATCATCTACTTTTTCAGATTTTTCATTTTTAGCACTGCTTCATATTTCTAGTATGTGGAGTGGTTGCAAATACCGGATGGTTGTATCGAGAGGTGGTCATGGCTACATTGTTGCATTTATTGGTGTCTTTTTTGCAAGCAAATAGAGGAAGTTGCAATTGTGGTAGATAATTGTTTTCTACCATTATTCAATAAGGTTGTGGATTCAGCCTTTGGCTACAGATTTGGGATTTACAAATGCTTCACATGGACACTACCATGGCAGACATATTTTATTATGACATTGTTGCTCGACCTCTTTCAACACACAATTTCTCTACTAATGAATTTATTTGTAGATCTTGTAATCAAATATCTCTTGAGATTTGTTTCTTACAAGTATTAAATATCTCATATCCTTTGCTTATGATTCCACATTTTGTATGTATTTCTACCATGACATTTGTTATTATTTTTGAATAAAAATCAAAATATTTTTGACAAATTTATTTTAAGCACATTGTTCCATCATCTCATGGCATCTCGGACAAGCAGATTACATGTTTTAAATAGCCTTCAAAACTCTAAACTTTATTTAACTTGTCACAAAGCTTCCAATATTCCTGAGGTTCTTCCATATCACTAGCCCAACAATTAAACTACCCACCAGGTTCTCCGTGTATTTTTTTATATATTCGTGTTCTGGTATTCTAATTATCGATTCTTTTGTTAGGGGAGGGGAAGTGTAACTAAGTCATCATTGTTTTTATCATTAAATCTATTTCATATTTAGGTGCATAAGAAACAATTTGTTTTCTCCTTACGAAAGGTAGTATATGGGTATGTTGCCAAAAAGTGGCAATCTGAAAAATATGTAGTTCTGAAATGTCTCAAAGAATTTCAAAATCTATTCCCACTTTTTCCCCACCCATCCTGATACTAAATGAAAACAATTAATACCTTTATAATTCCTACTATATATTTCAATACCAAACTTATATGGTCATCTTTAAAACATCCCGAAAATGTGTTTTTGGCATGTTCTTATGTGTTTTTTACTTCAAGCATGTAGCTGACAACTTTTTTTTAACTAAAATTTGATGTAATGAAAAGGGTTTCTTAAGAATGTTCTTAGCTTTTCATAAAAATAAGTTTCGTCAAATTATGAGTTCAGTAAGTAATTATTACTTATTTTCTAATGAAGTTAGCTACAAAGTGTTGATTGACATACTGATTGAAAAATAGCTATAACTTTCAAACCGTATAAGATTTGTGAAATCCAAAAGATGCGTCACATTCTATACTTTGACTAGTATAAGAAAAAAAAAAAAAAACTTAATTTTTATTTTTCTTGAACTAGTTAAGGTGGTCAGACACATGAGTTTTTTAATTCTGAAAATAGTATAATAGAAAATTCATAATTAATTATTTATTTGGAATAAAAATTGCCAAAAATATGTGTCACATCTAGGCATGAGTCTAATTTTTATATCTAAAATTATATTTAAAAATATTATCATTTGATTATGATTAAGCTGGTCAGACATACACCTACTTTTTATTTTCACGCTGAAATTTTTGTAGTACTGCATTAAAATCCAAACTTTTGACCAATCAAATAATTTTTTCTCCAGATAAGGCCTTGTAGTTTAGAAACTAGATTCAATTTCCTACAGATTATTTTCTTACACCTTTTTAATATAAAGTCTAGAACCACTTTAAAATTATGTGTCAAATTGACATAACTCTGATTTGCTGGTTTTTCACTGCCACTTAAGGCCATAGTTTGGTACACCATGATCCTACACATACGCATTACAATATTAATAAAAAGTTATATATTTTTGTCAATGTATTGTCATTGTATTCTTTAATTTTAAATGTGTTTCTATATTCTTTCGAGCAGTTATAGTTTTTTTGTTTTGACATTGCTAGTAGATTAGCAAGGTCAAAACTAGGAAAAAACAAGAATGGTTGCTCAATGGTAAATATTTGAACCATTGCATAACAAATAAAATTTAAAAAACAATAGTCTTAATGATATTTATTTGAACAATTGGTAATAGTAATCAAATTTATAAAGTAATCAATCACAATTGAGAATGATATGAATTTAAATCTTTGGAAACACAATTGAAAATAATCCAATTTTAAAAACATTGACAACTACACAACAAATATAAAAATGTTAGCAACAATCAAATATACAAAATAATGATATCAATCTGAAAATATTAAGAAGAATGAAATTTGAAAAGTGATGACTTCAATCTGAAATATTGTTAACATAATTGGGAATAATGATATGAAATATACTAATATTAATTTGAAATATTGGCAATACAATCTAGAAAAGATGAAACTTTACAAAACATTGGTAACATAATTGAGAAGAATTTAATATGATAGGTAATTATAATAAATCTAACAAATTGGAAGCACACCTAAGGAAACAAAAAAATTAGAAGAGCAATGACAATAGTGAGAATTTGTTAAGTAATGATGTCAATTGGAAGCATTAGCAACACAATGGGGAGCAATCAAATAAAAAATCTAAGGATATCAATATGAAACACTGGTAATATATTTGAAAATAATCAATTCTAAACCATTGAAGCCTAATTATAATAATCATATAACTAAAAATGGTATCAATATTAAACATTGGTAACACAAATTGGAAAATATCAAATCTGAAATTAATGATGTCAATATGAAAGTGAAACATCAGTAACACAATTGAAAATAATCAATTGTGAAAAACTTAGATAACACCTAAGTTTAGACCCGTCACAATGGGTTAACAAATGAGGTATGTGGTAGTTAACCTTCATGTTATCCCTATTTCTCCATTTTGAGGGAGGTCAATTTTCCAACCTACAAAATGGCGAAACCTTTCACTATTTTTTTGGGTTCCCATTTTGCCCCTAGAAAAATACTCAAACCGGTTAGGATCTTTCATGTTGCAGGGTTAACATTGCATGTCATGCCATCCCATAGTGATTCCTATTGATTGGAGATAGTTACTCAAAAATTACAAATTAAAAAAGATCATCAATCTTTAGGATTGAGTGACACTAGGAAAAATACATGTTCGCTACTTTTCCCTCAATTTAGCACATTATAAACAATTGATTGAAGAAAATTTTAATGGGTTGAGATTTTCACAATGGGTTAACATGTGAGGTTTGTGGTGGGTAACCTTCATGGTATCCATATTTCTCTATTTTAAGGGAGGTCAATTTGGTAGCTTGCAAAATGGTGAAACCTTTCGCTATTTCATTGGATGTCCTTTTTGTCCCTAGTGAAATAGAGAAACTAGTTAGGATCTTTCATGTGGTAGGGTTAAGATTGCATGTTGTCCCATCCCATAGTTACTCCTATTGATTAGAGGTAGTTACACAAAAATTATAACTTTGAAAGAAAAAATTAAAAAGATCATCAATCTTAAAGATTGAGTGACACTAGGAAGGATACCCATTGGCTATTTCCCCCCCATTAAGCACATTATAGATGATCGATTTGAGACATTTTTAATGGGTTGAAATTTTCATAGTGGGTTAAAGTATCAGGTTTGTAATGGTTAACTTTAATTTTATTCTCATTTCTTTGTTTCAAATGAGGTTGATTTGGTAGCCTGTAATATGGAAAAACCTTTCACTAGGTTCCCTTTTTGCCCCTAGCAAAATGGTGAAACTAGTAAGGATAGATTCCATGTGGTATGGTTAACATTGCATGTTATCCCATCCCATAGTTTTTTATAAGAAAAATAGGTTTTACAGGGATCATAAAACCCAAAAGCTCTTACATAACAAAGGGTTGTAAAAAATTCAAAACAAGCCCAGAAGCACTACGACGACTACCAGAAAGGGTAGAATGAAAAATAGACAAAAAGCCAAAGAAAAAAACAACAAAGACTAGGAAAACTAAAGATAGAACTAGATAAACCCTCACTTGCTCCTCTACCTTCCTATCAAGGTCGTGAATGGTTTCCACCACTTCATAGTTTTTCTAAACCTCTACTTCCATTTGCTCCTAGTTCTTCACGCAGGTCTGATCCAAGTGGGTCTAGGTTATGTCCATTATTTTTTCCTCTTCCATCCTATCTTCTTCTTTTTCCTTATCTTCATTCTCCTCAACAAAACCCTTGGCTTTCAGCTTATTAGCGAGTGTGATAATATTTTCATTGAGAGAGTTCAAAATAGAGGTCATCTAGTTAGCCATGCTATGATTGTAAGTCTCCAGATTATGCATCCTTTTTCTTAACCAACCTGATACCATCCCCCTAGTCTATCAGATTCCCTTGCTTTAACATCTTCCCCTAGCTTTCCAACTATCTCATTCATTCTTTTTCCTCCTCCAATTCATGAAAAAGCCATTTAATTGATCTGAAATTATGAATCATGCTATTTTTTGCATTGTTTAGCAAGTTCATACCCAACTCCCTCATGTTGTTAGCGATAGAAAGTAGCATCAATTTAATTAGTTCCTCCAACAGGATTTTTTCCTCCTTTCCTTCTAGGATTTGGGGATTCATGACCTCTCTTACAATCCCCATCTTTGAGTTTCTAGCATTGATTTTTTGTTGCACCATACACCTATCTTTTATAACCACCTCTCCACTACCTTCCCCCATTTTCTCCTTCTCTTGCTCCTGTGGGGGAATTGGAGAGGGAGGAAGCACAGAAATCTTTGGACTAGAATCAATTTTCCCCTCTAAGGGAAAATCCTCCTCTTTCATCCTCCTTTTCTTCTTTTTGGGGTTTCTAACCAGCTCCTCTATATTCTCATCTTCCTCTTCCTTATTATCATCATTTGTATCCATGTCTTCTCCTTCCTCATTATACTCATCTTCACCCTATCAAGCAGCTTTGGGTCCATGGCCCTTAGGGCTTTTCCTGCATGGAACTTTACTTGGAGTAGGAGTATCCTTATCTTTACCCCAGACCTTCTTTCTAGATGAAAGATAATCTTCCTCCTCCTCTGAGCTTATACTCTAAACATCTTCCAAATCTGAGAAGAAGTTAGAGCTCCGCATCTCCTCAAATGCAAAAATGGCATGTGATAGGGATTTACTCCTAGTTTGGGCCTTAAAATGTTCATAGATCAAGAGAAGTAAACCCTCATGCAAGGCAGGGTTAGGACTAGGTTTTTTCTTGTACCTTGAAATGTTCTTGTGTGTGGAAGAATACAAATAAAAAGGAAAGGAAGCCTTAACCCCATAACAAAAAATGATTGAGCAAAACAAAATGATGGGTTCTAACCTATCAAATCTTGTATCCAGAGAAATAAACTCAATAATGGCGCTTACCACATACCTCCATAGCTTCTTAATTGAGTCCATCTCATAGTAGATTTCACTTTTCACTAGTTCCTTCTTCTCCTCCATGTTCTTGGCAAAATCGTTAACTACATAGTTGCTAGTTGCTCCTACTAATTGGAGGTAGTTACAAAATAAATAGAACTTTGAAAGAGAAATTTCAAAAGATCATTAATCTTAAATATTGAGTGACACTTAGATAAGTACTTGTTGGTTGTTTTCCCCCATTAAGTACATCATAGATGATCGATTTGTGAAATTTTTAATGGGTTGAAATATGTTACAGTGTGTTAGCACGTCAGGTTTGAGGTAGTTAACCTTCATGTTATCTTGATTTCTTTATTTCATGGGAGGTCAATTTGGTACCTTATGAATGTCAAAACCTTTTGGGCCTATTCACTAGGTTCCATTTTTTCCCTTGGAAAAATGGTGAAACCTTTCATTATTTTTTGGGTTCACTATGTCCCTTGGGTTCCCTTCCTCATTAAAACCCTATATCATCTATCTCTCCCCTTCTAAGTGTCATTTTTCTTTCACTATATCTTATTTCTCATAGTTCTCTGACTCCCTCTAATTTTACCTCTCCATTTCATATTAATCTTCTATCTCTCTTTATACTTTTCTCTCTTATCTTCTCCCTTCCTTGGATCTCTCATTTTCTTTCTCTCATATTCCTTTCTCCCTCTATATCTCTCCTATAATAGTTACCTCTCTCTTTCTCTCTCTCAATTAAAGATATTGGAAAATAGGATAGGAAACCATAAAGACATAGATAGAGGGGGAAGAGAGAGATGGGTAGAGTAATAAATAGAAAGAAAGAAGTAGAGGTAGAAAAGTGTAAGTAGGGAGAGACAGAGGGGGGGGAGATAAGAACTAAACCCCAAATGCTTTCTCATTTTTGGTCCCATTCAACCAATTATAGATAAGTAATCTAAGAAATTTTCCATGGACTAAAATTGATGCAGGAGCATCTTGCATGTGAAAATTATTGAAAAAAAAAAAATTGGAAAAAAAAAATCTGGAGGAGAGAGAAAAGTGACGAAAATTAGAGGAAATAAATAAATAAATAAAAAGGGAAAAAGGAGAAAAAGAAAAAAAGGAGGAATTTCTATTTTCGAGGTGCATAAGTGGCATAATAGAGAAAAATAAAAAAATAAATTGTTGTCATTCCATTTATCGAATTGTGTGAGTAGAATTCTAGAAAGTTATGAATATTGTAGAAAGTTGTGGATATTGTAGAAGGTTATGGAAGTTGTAGAAGTGTGTGCAGGAATTCTAGAAGGTTGTGGATAAGCCATGCGTGGGGTGGTAAGTGCCTATTTAAGAAAGGCATATGAGCATTTCTAATCAAGCTTGAGAAGTGGAAACTCAAGGAGACGCTTGAGAAGGAGAAGCTTGAGGAGTAGAAGCTTGGGAAGTGGAAGCTCAAGGAGAAGCTTGAGAAGTGAAAGTTGTGGAAGGTGAAGCTTGGAAAGCTTGCAAAGGTGAAAGATTTGGAAGGAACCTAGAAAGTGTGAAAGAGAAGGAGGAAGTGAAGAGTGATTTTTCCTGAGTCTGTGAATAGAGCGCCGAATGTGAGGCAGTTTACAGCAAGATTGTGATGGACTTGTGAGTGTGTAGACAGAGCACCGAATGTGAGGCAGTTTACAGTTCGATCTTGGATAAGGTTAGGGAAGAGCTAGTGGCTACGGTTCAGAAACAAGGAGGTTGCTTGGAGGCTTGTGAGCACAAGTTGAGATCTCGAAGGTTTCTACCAGAGTGTAGATCTAGACTAGCTTGGGTTTTGGTTGAATCTTGAGAGATCTTGCAAAAATGTCATTGTAATTACTATTGGATTTTTAAGTATAATAAAATTGTCTTCATATTGTTGCATTCTTGGTTATGAGTTGGTAAGCGTGGTGTGGCTTTTCATCAGTGATATCAGAGCCGTACCATCATCAGTGGTATCAAAGCCGTACTTCATCAAAAATATCTCATAGTGGGATAATAGGTCAGGTTATCTTTGCTAACCTTTGTGTTATCCCATCCCCCTATTTAGCAGAGGGTCAAAATAGTATCCTAAAAAATGAATAACATGACATGTTAATTGACAATTGTCTGTGCTAACCCACCTATGACATATATGGAAGCAACCTTTGCAAAATAGAAAAACTTCTTTGTTTCACAAAGGTAATGAAGGAAGCTCCACAAAATAGAAAAAAATTGCTATTTCACAAAGGGCTTGAGAGTGGTACTGTGAAATAGCAAAAATGAACAACACGTCATGTTAACTACCAATTGTGCATGTTAACCCACCTATGACATATAGTTCAACCCATTGAAAATATCTCAGATCTATTACTCTGATGGGTTGAATGGGGTTGGAAATAGCTAATAGGTTCTTCATCAACTATTTCACTACACGAAGTTCTCCTTACCATGAAATTTTCTAAATCCTTAGGACCATAAAAGATTATTAAAATTATTACTATGAATATAGGAAACATGACATGTTAACCACTGATTGGGCATGCTAACCCACCTATGTCATATAAGGAAGGAATATTTTGCTATTTTTCAAAGGAGAGGAAGAAAGCTTCAGAAAATAGCAAAACATAACTATTTTTTGCAAAGGGCATGAAAGTGGCACTGTAAAATATTGAAAATAGAACACTTGACATGTTAACCACCAATAGTGTGTGTTAACCCACCTATGACATCTAAGGAAGGAAGAGCCTAACTAGTTTCGCCATTTCACTAGGGGTATTAATGGGATAAAATGAAATGTTTACCCAATGTCACATGACACAAACCTATTGGTTGGAACATTCCCCAATGTACAATGGAAGAGGCAGCATCGATTTCATAATTTCATGGGTCACCAAAAATGACCCTTGAAAAATAGGAAAAAAAAGGGGAAAACATACCAAAATAGTGAATTTCATTATTTTAGAAAGGGTTTGACAATCACTTTCTCAAATAGAAAAAAATGGTTAACACAAAATGTTAACTTTGAGAAATCATGTGTTGACCCACAACAAAGAATCCAACCCATTGAAGATTTCTCAGATTAGTTATCACGAATGGGTTGAATGGAGGGGGAAAAATGGCCAAAAGTAAATTTCAGAGATTATTCTCATAACAAAGGCAACAACCATCCTATACATTTTAAATAAAAAGGCTTGATGGATTTGTGTTACCATTGAGAATTATTTATATGCTATCTTGAATTAGAGAATTATTTATATGTTATCTTGAATTAGTGAATTATTTATATTTCCTAAACCTTGTATCATCAATATTGAACCCTAAACCCTATCATCAAGTGCATTTGCAAATACAAAATAAGAATATATTTATATGGGAAATTTATTGATAAGTTTATTTTTACAACTTTCTCTCTCACTCTCACCTCGCTCTCACCCCTAATCTCCCTCTCTCTCTCTCTCTCTCTCTCTCTCTCTCTCTCTCTCTCTCGAGAGAGAGAGAGAGAGAGAGAGAGAGAGAGAGAGAGAGAGAGAGAGAGAGAGAGGAAGGAAAATAGGAAGAGAGTGGGAGAGGAGGAAATAGATGGATAGACCCATGTAGACACAAAGCCATTAAGTTTTTCTATCTGAAATCCATAGGATGGTTATTGTCATCAAGTCTTTCGATTAGAAATCATTCAAGAAGTTAAGCACACAAGTCATCATTTACAAGAGAGATTTTGAGGTGCATTCAAGAAGTTCAATAGAAGAAAGTGAGAATTCATTGAAGGCCCTCATTTTGTATTATCATTCATCCATTTTATACTAAAGATATAGTTGTCATAACAAGAAATGTTCCCTATAGAATATCAAGAACTATGATCTCATTACTAAAGAAATAGTCATTATTTTTATGCAAGATATTAATATTACCTTCATTGTCATTCTATTATTAACCATGTTGTGATGTAAAATTATAAATTGTATTTAGAGATAACCATGATGATCACATTTTGTATAAGCATGAAGCATGGAGAATCAACTTTGATATTGTTGATGGTCTAATATGCGAAAGAGGAAGAATGTGGACATGTAATCCAACCTTGTGGACATGTAATTCAACCTTATGTGGGTGATATCATGTCCACTCCTTGTCATATATATACATATGAACCACTTAATGGTCTTCATGGTCATCTATCATTGATAATCTTATTTCCTCCCCTTCTCCCTTTCTCCCTCTATTATTGATCATCTTGAATTAGTGAATAATTTATAACCCCTAAACCCTATCATCAAGTACATTTGGAAATAAAAAATAAGAATATATTAATATGGGAAATTTATAGAACTCCCTATCTCTCTACCCCCTCTTTATTTATCTTCCTCTCTCTGGACCTCCCTACCCAAAACCCTCACCCATATCATCCTCTTATTTCTCACATCACCACTTTATATCTCCCTCACCCTTTCTTGAAATGTTTTAGGTCTTAATGTTTATTTCACAAGGTTTAGGGCATATAAACAATTCTCTATTTTTATATTTCATACAAATATTTCTCAATTGTAACACAAAGTGATTAGGCCTTTGTATTTGAAATTCATAGGATGATTATTTCCTTCATTATGAAAATTTTCTTTGAAACTTATATTAGTAATGTCTTGTATTCCCCCTCCATCTATCTCACCCCTCTCTTTCCCCATCTCGGTCTCTCATGTCTCTCTCCCCCTTTAGGATTCTCACCTCTCCATTTCCCCATCTCTAGCTCTCTCCTTCTCCTTCTCTCTAGATATTCTTTGCCCTTCCATTACCCTTCTCCTCCTCTTTTGTCTCCCATAACCTTTTTATCTCCCTCTCTTTATCTTTTTTAATAGTTTAGGGTACAAGATTGATGGTACAAGATTTAGGGTTCCCAAATATCCTTTGCATTTAAGAAAAAAACCAAATTGTTAAGTAGTTCCAAATATGGCTATATTTGGTCATGTATTGGAGATTTTTAACTTGAAGGATGTTGTATCTTAGATATGTGAAAGAGAGGGGGGGTTGATAGGGAGGTCAAGAAAAGATGGATAAATTGAAAAAGGGAGACAAATAGGGAAGAGGGAGAGAGAGTGAGAGGAATAAATAAATAGGGGAAAATGAGGAAAGACTTGTATTTTAGGGATTATGGTTATAATGTTTAAGGTCTTAGTCTTAGGGATCTAGGTCTAGAGAGAGAGGTAGGTAGACCTCTCTCTCTCTCAAAATAAATAAACCCTATAGCTATAAACCATTAACCATAAAACCAAGTTCTCTTTTTCTCCCTACTCCACTCTTTTCCCCTCTCTCACTATTTACCTCTCTCCTATATCTACCTTCTTCTTCCTCTCTATATTTATCCATCTCTCTCTCCCCGCCCCCTCCCCCTCTCTTTCTCTACCTCCCTCCCTCCCTCTCCAAAAACCATAAACCCCAAATTCTAGACCAATGGTAAAACAATAAAAATTTGTAAAACAAACAATACCAATGGTAAAAAAATTTGTATAATTTACTTGCATGCCTATGTTTTATACAATATTGGACTTCACCAGACAAGTCCCTCTATGTTTTGATCCTTAATATGAAACCAAAATAATTTGGATCCTTTAGTAGAAATCTCAAGTATAGTTAATTGGGTGACAAAATCTTTCAACATTCTTTTCAACATCTAGAAATTAAGAACTAAGATACTGTACCTGTCATTGCATTTATTGATTTAATGTGTAATATTCTTAATAATATAACACTAATAGTTTCTACTTAGAAATTATTAGTATAATTTAGAATACCAAAAATTAAATGAGATGTATTACTTCCATATAAAAAAATAAAAAATAAAAAAATCCTAAGATGCCACACTAACAAAGATAAGACATTATTAGTGCCAAAATAGTTACTTAAAGTTTCTTTGAATCTTATTTACATCATAAGAAAATGAATGTCCATATCCTTATCTACTACGTCTACTGACCTAATGTTTGGCATGGGGCCACCTCTATAAGTAGGCTAGATTGGAATATGTTACTCTAGATTTTGGTCCCCTCTACTAGTAGTTTGAGCAAGGCTTGATGAAATGGATGTGATGGTGGTAGAGCTCATAGAAGCAATGAGGGAATCAATTATTTTCCTTCATGCCTTGTTTGATTCCACCCATTTTTCTATCCTATTTATGATGCTATCCATCAATTCTTCTAGGACCTTGATTGTAGGTCTCATAGGTGTTGTGGAATCAATAGGAGTTCTCTCAATATCCTTTAGATATTTGGATGGTTTCATATGTAGACCACCATCCTCAATACCATCCACATCAATGTTTACACCATACAACATTATTTGTTGAATTGTTAGCCTTAAGTAGAACCATTTTCTATTGTTTGATTCATCTACACAATTCACCTTGTAATCTTATAGTGCAGGGACATGCTAGAAGCTCAAACCCAACTATAAATTTCTCTTGATATAGTCAACATAATCAAATTTAAGTCTTATTACCTCATAAGAGCCCAACTTACATTTCTTGTTGAACACCTTCAACATATTGTTTGCATTGGAATGCAAAGGACATGAATAAGTTCCAACTATGATGAGGAAAGGGATATCCACCTTTCATGCATATGTAGATAGAGTGTTTACTTGTAGAATTTGATGGTAAAGTTCTATCGAGATCATCCTAGCATCTGGAATAATTTTTTTTTTTTAAATAGAGAAGAAAAATTTTGATTTTATTTAAATCTTTAAAGCTCCTTATTTATTTATTTTTAATGCTGAAAATATAGAGTTTCATTCCCGCCAAACAAATATATGAAAACGATCGTATTTTTCTATAATTTCATAATATGTGATAGTTGACATGTATATCTAGTGGACAAAAAAAGTAATTGTGATTTTTTATGTATAATTTTTAAATTATAAGTGTTCAAAGTTGAACTTGTTAGAAATTGATATTATTTTTTCCCTACCAACTTTTCCTATTAAATCTACATATTTTTAAAAACAAGTTACATATTCTTAAAGAGAACTCTCTCCTCTAAAGCTACATTTAATTTTTTAATTTTTTGAGCATGATTTACTATTTTATTTTATTTTTGAAGTGACATCTTCTTAAATTTTAAAATACCTAATTCAAATATTTTAAAAGTATAACATATTATAACTACTCAAAACACTATAATATTTATATTTATATGATAATAATATTGACTCTGAGATCTACCAAAGGGTATTTTTAGTTTTTGAAGAAACTTCATTTTTATAGAAATTAGCCTTAGAAGTGAGAAGTTTTAAAAAACTCTTATTTTTGTTTGTGTGGTTGCCACATAGGATGTCACATAAAAAGTTACTCAAGGTGAATTTTATACCCACATATGTGACCTCATATAAGAGAAACACTTTTTTTCACTAATTTTCAAATAACTATTTCAGCTGAAAGTGTAACGGTTGAAATCATTTTGGTTGTAACCATTTTGCCACCTTCATGCCATGGAAATGCCACTTGGCACCACATGGGTTAAGCCCTAACAGTTTTGGTTGTAACACTTTCAGTCATAACCATTTTGGTCGTAACCCTATTGACTATCCTCAAGGGTGACACCGTTTTGTGCTTTTACCCTGATACATTAAGGATACTAGTACACATCAATCAATAAACCAAATATTAAATATATCACAAGTATGCATCAAATATATTGACATCAATTACAACCATTAATGATAATCACATAAATCATAGTCTAACATATTACCATGCATATGTAATAGCAAAACAAAACCATAAACTTATCTATCCTTAACACAATTTGTATAATTTGCTTACATGTCTATGTTTTATACAACATTGGACTTCACTAGACTAGTGATGGATGGGTAGAAGAAAAAAATAACAAAAACATAGAACAACACAATGTGTTTCCACACAATAAACTATATTATATTTCATTCCCAATGATCTCAAATGAGTACATAGTGCTTTTTATAAGAAAGAATACAATATTCTAGAGAAATCTACCATTAGCTGAGAAGACAAAACATCTACAAACTTTTGGAAAAATATTATAGCTGACTCAAACTTCTGGAACAAACCCTAAACCTAAACCTAATAATCCAAAAGTATAGTTTACAAAATGAGAGATATAGAACTCTTCATGAGAAGACAACAATAAATAAAGTAGTTGGAGTAGGTAAAGGCAAGGCAAATTAAAAGGACAGTTGGAAGCCTATGTCACCAACACTCCCCCTTAATCTTCACTGTCATGTATGTCTGCAATACCAATACTTTCTCAAAGATGTTCAAAGACATTCTTTACAAGAGGCTTTGTGAAAATGTCTGCCAATTGTTCTTTGGACCTACAAAACATAAGACCTATGTCACCATTGTTCACTAATTCACAAATATAATGATATCTTATACCTATATGTTTACTACATTGATGAAAGAAATTTTTTTTGATAAAGCAATTGTAGAATTATTATCACAATATATTCTTGTAAGTTCTTCTTGTGGATGCTTCAAGTCTGAAAGTACTCTTTTCATCCACATTGTTTGACGAGCTGTTGATGTTGCTACAACATATTCTACATCAGCTGATGATAATGTCACAATTCGTTGCTTCTTTGATGCCCAAGAAATAGCTACTGATCCTAGGTGAAAGATATGTCCTGAAAAGCTTCTTTTATCATCAAAGCTACATGCCCAGTCACTATCTATATAGCCAATCAGCTTGTAATGATCTGAATGCACATATAAGATCCCAAAGTTCTTTTTTCTAGCTATATACCTCAAAATCCTCTTTCCAGCTTTCCAATGAGTTTTTTTTGGTTTGTCCCTGAATCCAGAAGTGAGACTAATTCCATGCATTATATCTAGTCTTGTAGCTATCAAATATAAAAGGTTGCCAACTAATATTTTGAATAAAGTTGTGTCTACATTAGGACTTTCATCATTCTTGCTAAGTTTTATACCCAATGCAATTGGTGTAGGGGATGAATTCACATTTGTCATTTTAAATCTTTTCAACAAATCAGTAGCATACTTACTTTGACAAATGAAAATGCCTTGATCATTTTGATTTACTTGTATCCCAAGAAAATATCTCATGAGTCCCAAATCAGTCATATCAAATTCATTTTTCATGGCTGCCTTGACATATTACCAGTGAATATCAAATCATCTACATATAAGAAAACTATCAATATTTCTCCTCCATTGTTCACTTTGACATACAAAGTTGGTTCATAGCCACATTTACTAAAACTATTATTCACAAATAAGAGTTTTTTATGTTGTAGCAAGCTCTAGGAGCTTGCTTCAAGCCATATAGTTCCTTCTTAAGCATGCATACCTTATGTTCTTCTCCAAAAATTTCATATCCCAGTGGTTGTTTTTGTTGGAATAATGATACATTTGTCATTAGTTACAACACTTATTTGATTCTGAATGCTTACCGAGTTCATCACTCAGTTTACAGTTCATACCGAGCATTCGTTGGTTACCAAGTATGTTCAGTAGTGTTTACCGAGTCAGGAAGGTAAACAAAGGATTTAGTGTTGACCGAGTTAGAAAGGTAAACAAAGGTTTTAGTGTTTACCGAGTCAGAAAGGTAAATGAAGATTTTGGTGTTTACCGAGTCAAGAAGGTAAAGGAAGGTTTTAATGTTTACCGATTCAGAAAGGTAAACGAAGGATTTAGTGTTTACCGAGGCAGGAAGGTAAACGAAGGATTTAGTATTTACTGAGTCAAGAAGGTAAATGAAGGTTTCAGTGATTACCAAGACAGAAAGGTAAAAGAAGTATTCAGTGCTTACCAAGTGAATCGAAGGAGTTAGTTTCTACCGAGTGACACAATGTTTACCGAGTCACGAGTGGTTACCAAACTCCAAGCTACTCAGAGTGATTAGTATGGACCGAGCCCCTACCTCTACCAAGTGCATGACAATGCCATGTAATGTAGTGGATGTTGAGTGTCAAAAGGTCACCGAGTGAGTTTGAGGAACCTGAGTTTTCTACTATCTGGCCGATTTAATAATGTTTTGTCCACTTGTGTTTGGCCGACCTTGTTGTTCTAAATATTGGAATTGTATATATGTAATGTATTGTGCCATTTGCAATATAGAGATAATGAAGAAGAGTAATAGTCAAGCAAGAGAAAAGTAAGAATGTAATTGAGCGAATTGAAAAGAATCAACAGCGAAGTATTCGGCAAGGTTATCAAGGAGTAGCAAAGATATATCCATCACATCAAGTGATCAGTACATAAGATCTAATCAGCAAACCAGTTGCAAGCAGATCCACTGCTTCATCCTAACAGGTGAATCAGTTGTGTAAATCCTTTAACAGGGTAGATTTAACAGTCTTTTATAAATCTCCTAACAGAGTGCATACTTCATTGTATGTTTGTAAATCCTCTAACAAGGTGGATCTAGTAGTCCTACTTGCTCCTAACAGGGCAGATCACCAGAAGTGATCATTGTAAGCCTTAACCGGCCAACTTTATACTACAGTATTGAAGTTTCGTGGGCATCATCCCCACCCCAGTTTTACTTTCAATGTGAAAGGTTTCTGGGTCACCAAATCAGTGTGTTAATCTTTTCATGCGTTTAGTAAAGTAGATGAATGAATGGTGAATTTGTTATTATGCTGAATTGGTTTAAATTTTAAAGCTTACTGATTTGCCCCTCCCCTCTCAGCAACCTTTTTAGTCCTGAATATTTCCAAAAATTGGTATCAGAGCTTTTTGGTTCTCAGGACAAAGCTTGACAGCTTGAGTAAAGATCAAGGACAATGGAGATATTCAGACTTGACAAAACTATTGAGAATGAGAAGCTAGATTTGGAGATGGCCATGGTTCAACTCAAAGAAGCAAAGGAACATCTTTCTCAATCCCTAAAAAGAAGAAAGGAACTTGCAAGACAAATAAATGACCATTTTTATGTTGAAGAAAGGATTGAAGATTTTTTACCATCAAGTAATTCAGAAGAAGCTGACAAAGAAATCAAAGAACTTTTAGAAAAGAATGGATCTCAGCAAGAAGAGGTAAGAAAGCATAAAAGAGAGCAAGAAATATAGTCAATCAGGCTATGTGAAGTTTTGGAAAAAAGAAACAAAGCACAAGAAGAATTGGAAGATAAAAGTCATGAAACTCAAAATCAATCCCTTGAACATGAAGATCTAGCAGATCAACTATCCAATGCAAATGAAGAAATCAGGATTCTTAGAGCACAAAATGAAAGTCTACAGAATGACTTAAGAACTGAGAGACAAACCAATGAAAGCTTGGAAAATGATCTAAAAATTGAAAAACAAGTCAATGAAAGGATGATGAAATCTCAAGAAGACATGAATCAATTGAATCAGCAAAATGAGCATAATTTCTATAAGCAAAAAGGTAAAGCTGGTCTTGGATACAAGGAAGAAGGTGAATCTTCTGAACAAGGTACTCAAAGGAATCAAGGACCCACTTGTAATCATTGTGGCAAGATAAGTCATATATCTAACAAATGTTGGAGTAATGGTAAAGGTAAATTCAATGGCAAATATTTCAATTGCAATCAGCATGGTCACAAAGCTAATGAATGCAAGGAGAAACCAAAGTTTGAAGGCAAGTGTCACAAATGCAAGAAACAAGGACATAAGGCATCTGAATGTAGATCAAAATCACTCAATCCAGCAGAAAAAATTGTCAAAGCAATATTTGGTTGGGATTACAATACTTGGTGTAGATGTCACTATTGTGGAGAATATGGACACATAGGAACAAACTCTAGAAGGCATCACCTAAGGAAGAAAGATACAACCATAAGATGCTATACTTGTACTCAACTTGGTCATATAGCCAAGAATTGCATGAATATAGGAAAGGTTGAAGATGAAAAGAAAACTAGAGCTGATAATATTCAAAAGAAAATGAAACAACAGTGGATTCCTAAGTCTACCGAGCAAGAAAATTCAAATGATAGAAATGTCACTCTAAAAATGGGTGACTCCACCATATCTAATTAAGACTTATCAAGAAGGATAAGAGACTGCATCTTCAAGCCATATCGTAGGCAATTCCAAAAAGAAGAAGTGAAAATGAAAAATCAGTATTGCAGATACAAGTCATAATTCAGAGTATTGCATCTACCAAGTAAGGTTGGTTTTTAGATTTTACCGAGCTTGGTCGGGAAGATAAGAAAGGTTTTGTGTGTTCACCGAGCTACAAGGTTTACCGAGTAAGTCAGTGACTATTTATAAAACCCTAATTCTCAGCTACCTTCGTACTCAAGCATTAATGACAGGATTTGGATCAAAAAGGCAGAATTTGATCTCATTCTTCAGCACGAATTCAGAGTTCACAGAGAAAATATATTTTCAAGTGCATCCAAGCGAGTTCAAGTGATTTGAGGCAATTTTTTAGCAAAGAATTTGTGTTACGAAATCGTTCTCTCATCGAGCAGAAATGGCATACACAAGCACCAGTGGCAGCAAGGCGAAGAGAGGTTCTGAAATGCTTGTGAAGGGAGTCGAATGGAAGGCGTCCAATTTGAAAATTGTTCATGCCATCGCTGAATCACTCGACCTGCATGGAGCTCAATCGCAGATCCCTCCAAAGGTACTTCTTATCAATGATATTCATACTCATTTCAAGTGTACTGTGCAATAAATAGGGACACTAGATATGGATAGTACCCTAGCCGAGTTATGCATGGATGGAACCCTAAAACTTGAGTTCAAACATTTGGAAACCAAAGGCTTAACCCATATCCCGCATCTGCCAAGGAGTTTCCAAGTGAAATGGGTAAGGTATATCTTAAGCCGTGTGCATAATGGACAATTATGGTTAGAGCAACCCATCCTCATAACAAAGAAGATAATCCACAAGATCACAGGTTTACCAATGTTGACCAAAGCCAAAACCACCGAAACCCTAGGTCGAGATGACCTCAAGAAATTAACCCAAGCTGAATGGGATGGCAGAGGTTTAAAGCTCAACAATGTTTCAGATATAGAACTGAAATTTGGTATTTGTGTTATTGCATACAAACTGTATAGTTCCAGCAGGCTGAATAGTGTACCCTATGAGGCTGTAGATTTCACATATAAGATTGTAAAGAAAAATATGGAGTTTGACCTAGTTGATGTGCTGTTAAAACAATTGAATAAAAACATGGATAGCATAAGGATTGCAAAGACAAACCCTTGTAAATTTGGCTCTTTGCTAGTTTGTTTATTT
This sequence comes from Cupressus sempervirens, assembly GCA_028749045.1. Lineage (NCBI taxonomy): Eukaryota > Viridiplantae > Streptophyta > Pinopsida > Cupressales > Cupressaceae > Cupressus > Cupressus sempervirens. The sequence goes on along the minus strand of CM053793.1, from coordinate 1,614,591 downwards.
TTCTATGTACAGAAATTCTTTCCATCTAAGGGTGCAGTTGTATGGAGGAAAGATACTCCAATTTTGTATCAAATAAATGAATTCATAGTAGAAATGGGTATGAATTTTGATAAGGTAATGGATAATTATTTTGAAGATTTCAAGGAAAGGATGAACAACAGGTTTAGGATACCTCCAAAACTTGTTGAAGAGTATAAGGATGATGTCTGTTTCATGATTGACTGTGACAGAGTCTACATCTAGGCAGTCAAACCTCGAGTGGCATGGGTAAAACCATTGCCCTATGAACTAAATATTGATGATACCAGAGACATCATTGAGGCACTGGTAAATGAACCAGTGGATCCCAAGTTGCTTGCATTTGGAACCTATGAAGAGGCAAAGGTTATAATAGAGCTTGAAATACTAGATCTCTCATGATAACAAAAGGGAGAGGAGAAGATGAAGAAAAGGAAGAAGAAGAAGAAGAGCCTCAACGAAAGAAAGGTAAGGTGACTATCACCAAACCTACAAAGCAAACCACTGTAGTATTCTCCAGGAGAACAAGACAGGGAAAGAAGGAACCTGTATTTGTTAAGCCTCCACTCACCTTTGAAGCAAGACTAAAGAAATTAGATGAAGGAGGTAGCTTCACAAATTTCAAAGCATTAAAGTTTGAAACCAAAATAGAACAGGAGAAAATGTAGATTGAGGATCTGGTACTGAACAAAATGGGTAAATGAAAATACTCCCTGGACCAGATAGCTTCTCAGATCTCCAAATAGCTATTGGAAATATTGCAACCAAGATGGGAAGCTGCAACCAAGACTGTCAAAGACATTTATGTGCAGACCCTGAGGAATCTCCTGCCAAGTCTCTTTAATGTTGAAGTGAAGAAATCATTGAAAGATCACGAAGGTAATATGATGATTAGATTCCACACTTGTTTGATACTTGTCAAAGACATTGAGCATGTAGTAAATGGTGCAACAAACATGTGGAAAAATATCTATCATCTACACAAACCCAGTGAGGATATTGTTGAAATCATGGACAATGAAAGCAGTGATGATAATGATGATGATGATGATGAGGGTGATGACATTGAAGACATACCAGAAGACCTACATTCAATAATGTTAGAAGTTGAAGAAGAAGCTAGAAAAGAAATCGAGGAAGAAGAAGCTGAAAAAGAAATGGAGGAAGAAGAAGAACAAGAAAAAGAGGAAGAAGATCCAGTAAGAATTGCAGCTGAAGTCATTACATCTCTTCCACACTCTCCACCTGTCTCCTCTAAGCTCCAGGTTTCTGCAATGCAAGTGCCAAGCACTTCATCTACCGAGCTAGCAGTCACTTCTTCAGTTACCGAGCTTCCAAGAACATCATCAGCCACCGAGTCATCAACTTCAGCAGTCACTTCACCGAATGTATCTCTTCCACCTGCAGCTTGTACAGTAAGTCTTCCCAGTTTCTTACCAATTTTGTCTTCCTCAGCCACATTGGCCCCAATTTTTGCTCCAGTCAGTTCTCCAATTGTAAATATACCAGTATGTACATCATTTTTTACTAGTACATCATTTTTGGGAAGTATATCAAGTTTTGATACAGCCAGCACCTCTCTTAGTTTACCTTTAGTTGGTCCCATTCCAGTTTTGACTGTTAGTCCTGTAGCATCGACCATTGTATCTACTTCAAAAGGAAAGGAGGTAAGTACTGTAGATAAACCAAAGACACCCTTGAGACTGCTGCTTACAGATAGTGATATAGATTTGGATGAAGAAATTGTCATTCCACAGATAAATCTAGAAATTGCTACAGTTAATGAACTGAGATTGGCTAGTCAGCGTCTAGAGCAAAAGGCACAGAAAATGCAGCTAAGGAATAAAAGGGACAAAGAATTCAACATCATTGAGAGTGCTAAGAACATAATAACTAAGGTATAAGTTTTGTTGTGGATTCATCTCAACACATTTTGTTACAGCTAGAAGAAGCGGTGAATAAATTCAATGAGGATATCTCAGGACAAGAAAAATTAATAGAGAAAGAAGAAAAGAAATTTGAATATAAGGTGCTTGAGCACATTTCTCAACACTTAGCAATAAAATAGGTTGAATTAACCTCAATTTTTTCTGACATTGAAAATTCTTTTAATAATGTAACCTCACTTTTTGCAAAACTTTGTGATGTTACCGAGTATACAAAGGAAGTAAAAGAAAAGTTGAATAAAATTGATGCAGATATGAAGGTCAGTGCCCAAATGCTGCAATCTGACCACAGTGCAAGTTCATCCCTTCATCTGAGAATCAATTTTTTGTCAGAGAAACAGGCAGAATTGCTGAGAGAGGAAGCAAGGATCAAGGCTACTCTGATTGACATCTAGAATATGATCCTTCCTGTCATGAAAACAATGCAGAAGCACATTGCATATTCAAAAAAATTAATCCATGACAAAAAATTCTTTGTTGCAGACCATGTGATTAAACTTTCTGCAGAAGTTCAAGTAGCTCTCTCCACATGTGAAATCCTGCAAGACAATTGGGATAAAACTCTGCAACTAATTCTTCAGGTACATTCTGAGTTTATCACACATTTTGGTGTCTCCATCTAAACACATTCTTTATTCTTTGACATTATTGTCAAAAAGGGGGAGAAAGCAATATATAGAGGAAAATCAAAAAATCAGACACAAAATTGGAGAAGGTAATAAAGTAATAAAGAAGAAAGTCATATAACTCATGTAAAAACCTTGTGTATATTGTATGGGGGAGTTATATGTAAGGTAGCCCATGTATATTCAGTACACAGCATAGCAGAATCAAATCAGTTTTGTCAGAGCTTGTATATAAATTTTGGCTCATAAGTGTTTTTGTCACTAATGCCAAAGGGGGAGATTGTTGGAATAATGATACATTTTTCATTAGTTACAACACTTATTTGATTCTAAATGCTTATTGAGTTCATCACTCAGTTTATAGTTCATACCGAGCATTTGTTGGTTACCAAGTATGTTCAGCAATGTTTACCGAGTCAGGAAGGTAAACAAAGGATTTAGTGTTTACCGAGTCAGAAAGGTAAACAAAGGTTTTAGTGTTTACCGAGTTAGAAAGGTAAACGAAGATTTTTGTGTTTACCAAGTCAAGAAGGTAAATGAAGGTTTTAATGTTTACCGAGTCAGAAAGGTAAATGAAGGATTTAGTGTTTACCGAGGCAGGAAGGTAAACGAAGGATTTAGTATTTACTGAGTCAAGAAGGTAAATGAAGGTTTCAGTGATTACCAAGACAGAAAGGTAAAAGAAATATTTAGTTCTTACCAAGTGAATCGAAGGAGTTAGTTTCTATCGAGTGACATAATGTTTACCGATTCACCAGTGATTACCAAGTTCCACGCTATTTAGAGTGATTAGTATGGACCGAGCCCCTACCTCTACCGAGTGCATGATGATGCTATGTAATGTAGTGGATGCCGAGTGTCAGAAGGTCACCGAGTGAGTTTGAGGAACCTGAGTTTTCTACTATCTGGTCGAGTCAGTAATGTTTTGTCCACTTGTGTTTGGCCGACCTTGTTGCTGTAAATATTGGAATGGTATATATGTAATGTATTGTGCCATTTGCAATATAGAGATAATGAAGAAGAGTAACAGTCAAGCAAGAGTGAAGTAAGAATGTAATTGAGCGAATTGAAAAGAATCAGCAGCGAAGTATTCAGCAAGGTTATCAAGGAGCAGCAAAGATATATCCATCACATCAAGTGATTAGTACATAAGATCTAATCAGCAAACCAATTGCAAGCAGATCCACTGCTTCATCCTAACAGGTGCATCAGTTTTGTAAATCCTTTAACAGGGTAGACTTAACAGTCTTTTGTAAATCTCCTAACAGAGTGCATACTTCATTGTATGTTTGTAAATCCTCTAACAAGGTGGATCTAGTAGTCCTACTTGCTCCTAATAGGGCAGATCACCAGAAGTGATCATTGTAAGCCTTAACCGGCCAACTTTATACTGCAGTATTGAAGTTTCGTGGGCATCATCCCCACCCCAGTTTCACTTTCAATTTGAAAGGTTTCTGGGTCACCAAATCAGTGTGTTAATCTTTTCATGCATTCAGTAAAGTAGATGAATGAATGGTGAATTTGTTATTGTGCTGAATTGGTTTAAATTTTAAAGCTTACTAATTCACCCCTCCCCTCTTAGTAACCTTGTTAGTCCTCAATATTTCCAACAATTTTATATAAAATTCTTCTTCTAAAATGTCATTCAAAAATTCTGATTTCACATCCATTTGATAAACTTTCCAATTATTTTTGGCTTCTATAGATAAAATCATTCTAATAGTGTCTAATCTTGCCACAGGTGCAAATGTCTCATTGTAGTCTATACCCAGTTGTTGTGTGAAGTCTTTGGCTACTAGTCCTGCCTTGTGTTTCTTTACTTTTCCATCAGCATTATATTTTGTTTTGTATACCCACTTAACTCCAATCACATCCTTGCCTTTAGGAAGATCTACTATGTCCCAAGTATCATTCTTTTCTATTGACTGAAGTTCTTCATCCATGGCTGAAATTCATTTAACATCTTTAATAGCTTCTTCAAAATAAATTGGATCAACACGTGCTAAGAGTGCAAAATTAATGCATAAATCATCATTTTCAGCCTCTTATAATTCATTATATATGTCTTTGAGACTACGTGTCTTCCTTGAAGTATTTATAGATCTTGATCTTAATGAAGCAAGTGTTGGATTAGATGATTCACTACTATTAGTGCTTACTGGAGTAGTAGTGTTTTGAGTGGTAGGTGCCCTTGTAGGTATTTTAGGAACATTTGTTTGTGTTGTAGAATGCACATCTTGAGTTTTAGTTTTTTCATTTTCTTGTGGAACACTAGTTACAAATGTAGTTGACTTATCCAAGCTACCATCCCATGCTTCATCTTTTACAAACTCAACATCATGACTTATTATTAACCTTTTTGTGATAGGATTGTATAGCCTTTATGACTTAGATTGTTCACTATATCCCACAAATATGCACTTCTCTCCTCTATCATCCAATTTTTGTGTCACTTCTTGAGGTACCAATAAGTACACCACACAACCAAATATTCTCAAATATGCTATGTTGTGCTTCCTTTTGCTCCAAGCTTCTTCTGGTGTTTTATTTATTACTACTTTTTTTGGACATCTATTTAGTATGTATGCTAAACATGCAACTACTTCATCCCAATACTCATTTGGTAAGTGTTTCTCCTTTAACATACTCCTTGTCACCTCCATAATTGTTCTATTTTTTCTTTTTGCTACTCCATTTTGTTGTGGAGTGTACCTTGATATAAATTGTTGCTTTGCCAAAATGTAACTCTCACATGTTGTCTTAAGTGGCTCTATAGATGGCAACCCATAGACCATTTGTTTCTTATATAAGAGTTGTAACTCTTTAAAGTTTAAATGACCGAACCTTAAATGCCATAGCCAAGATTCATTTTTTTGTAAAGCTTTGAATGCAAATTCAGCTACATTTTGCAATTCATTTGGCTCTAAGAATAATTCACTTTGGATTTTAAGTGGGAACATTATATTTTGAGTCAGTTCAACTTTTGCAATCAGCCTATTGCTTGGTCTTTTATCTAGAATCACACATTCACCATTTTCAAAATGTATCCTATATCCCTTTTGTACTAGTTGCCCAATGCTTATGAGATTGTGCTGTAATCTAGGAACATAATATACATCAGGAATTTCCTTTTCTTCACCTTTCTTAGTTCTTATGCTAGTTGACCCTTTTCCCATGACTAAAATTTGATGATCATTCCCCAACTTAACCTCTGATTTTATTGATTCATCTATTGTTGAGAATATCTCCTTAGACCCACTCATATGGTTACTACAACCACTATCTAAGAATCATACTTCTTTAGAACTCTCTTGTGCAACATTGCATGTTATCAAGATGGTGTTTTGCTCACTAGTGTTGGGCTGACTTTTATTTCTAAAATGTGCCTTTTGCCTATTCATGTCATATTATCCTTTTCTACACTCAGATGCAAAATGCCCAAATTTATTACAATAATGACATTGGATGTTAGATTTGTCATACCTTTCTCCTTGATGATGGTTGCTCCCCCTTCCTCTTGTTGATGTGAAATTGGTTTGTGAGCTTGATGTTGGCCTTTTACTCTCAAATTGTGGATTTTCTCTTCCTCTCTTGATGTAAAATGTCCTCTGCCTATACTTTAATATGATCTTCCTCATGTTCTTCCAAATGAAAGTTGAGTCTTGAAAGCATTCTCCAATGATGAATTTCCCAAAAGATTCAACCTTTGTTCATGTGATAAGAGAGAACCCATTTACTCATTTATTGATAGCAAGGAAAGATCCTCAGATTCTTCAATGGCTACAACTCTTGAATCAAACTTATTTGGTAGACTTCTAAGTATATTCTCTACAAATTGTTGATCCCCAAGGGTTTCTCCATATGATCTAATCTGATTTACTATCCCCATTGTTTGAGTGAAGAATGAGTCTATTGAATCTGAATCTTTCATTTGTAAATTTTCAAAATCTCCTCTAAGATTTTGTAACTTTGAAATTTTTACCTTTTCTATGCCCTAGTATGTTGATTGCAAGTTGTCCTATGCTTTCTCTGAGCTTGCGGCAGCAGCTACCTTTGGAAATATTGCTTCCTCCACTACCTTCTGAATAAAGAACAGTGCCTAGCATCCTTTTTTCCTATTTTTTTTTAATAAAAAAATTTCAGCTTGTGAAAGAGCTTGATATGCATGTCAATTTGTTGGTTCAGGGAACCCACTTTCAACTAAATCCCAAACATCCTAAGAACAAAAAAGCATTTTCATTTTGATGCTCCAATAATCATAATTTTTGCCATCAAAAGTTGGAATTTGTGGCTATGAAATACTTCCACTAGTTCCTTCCATGATTTAACAGTAAAACTTTCTGACTCGTAACAACTACAAACCCTTTCTCTTCCTTCCTCACACAACAACTATGATCTTTTCTTTACATCTTCATCTTTGTTGTCTTTTGCCCTTTACCCACAATGACATCTGCCCAAATTTTCTACAACTCTCATACCAATCTAATAGATGTGCAGAAGAAAAATAACAAAGACACAGAACAACACAATGTGTTGCTACACAATAAACTATATTATATTTTATTCTCTGTGATCTAAAATGAGTACATAGTGCTTTTTATAAGAAAGCATACAATATTCTAAAGAAATCTACCATTAGCCGAGAAGACGAAACATCTACAAACTTCTGAAAAAATATTACAGCCAACTCAAAATTTTGGAACAAACCCTAAACCTAAACCTAATAATCTAGAAGTATAGTTTACAAAATGTGAGATCTAGAACTCTTGATGAGAAGACAACAATAAATAAAGTAGTTGGAGAAGGTAAAGGCAGGGGAGATTAAAAGGACAATTGGAAGCCTGTGTCACCAACAACTAGTACCTCTATGTTTTGATCCTTAACATGAAACTAAAATAATTAGAAACCTTTAGTAGCAATCTCAAGTATAGTTAATTGGGAGATAAAATCTTTCAAAAGTCTTTTCAACATCTTCAAATTAAGAAATAAGATATTGTAGTTGTCATAGCATTTGCTGATTTAATGTGTAATATTCTTAATAATATAACACTAATAGTTTTCACTTTAAAATTATTAGTCCTTCCAATAATATAAAAACTAATCTTGAGATGCCACAGTAACAGCAATAAAACATTATTAGTGCACAACTACTGCTTTGAATCTTTTTCACTTCACAACAAAATGAATGTCCATATGACATCAATATTTCAAACTATAGAAATGAAACCTTGATTTTAAACAAGAAACTTTTTCAAATAAATAACAGTTAAAAATACAAGTGATTTAAATTTGTCTTATAAGATTTTGAAGGACTCGGCTACTGAATCCTCCTAATTCTAACAAATATACAAAGGTGATCTCGCCATACTATCAGTGAGTTTGCCAAATCTTACTATCTATCTCTCTTATGGAGAATCTGCAGACAATAATCTCAGAAATAAAGTCTAGAGTGTGATGTTTAAGCTGTCCCATCCTTACACTCACTAGATCACATTATAGTTTTCTACAGAGATCTATGAAACTTTCATAACAATGGAGAAATCAGTGATCAGCAGCCTTCAAAATGCTAATACATGGCTTGCCTTTGTACATTATTAAGATTCGGTCGAGCTGGCAAGCAGTAAAAGGAGGTAAACCAAAGTGGTGGGAAGCTCCCTTAAATTTTGAACTATTACATGCGTCACATTCGGAGGCACTGCAAGAAAAATCGCCGGATTCACCTGACACTCCTACCCTGCGTTTGGCGACGGAAGGAGATACGTAATGATAGCACTGATGAAAAATAGAAAGATGAAGAGGATATTAATCATAGATGCAAAACAGTAAATAAGAATCGAAAAACACTTGGCTGCTACACTGTGCACGTCAGATTTGCAGAAACATGCCGACAGAGCTAATTTTAGATGGGTTTTCCATCAATTCTGCCAATAAATATCTGATCTTGGATTAGCTAAATCTGTCTTTCCTTGGCATTTATTCCTGCCAGAACGATATGGCCATTCATAAATAATAGAATAGAATGAGAATGCCATATAACCCATTTCTCGCTGTCTTAATATTCATACAAGGAGATTATGTTCTAGGATTCCCAACCATTTATTTATTATCTGATAGATATATTAATTGTGTATATGCATGCAATATATTTCCTAGTGGAGAGAGCTTAAAAATAGGACTGTGTACGCTAGTTTGATAGGAATAAGTTTTTGCAGAGTTGTATATGTGACATATGTTGTTGACGACAGTGGTGGTTGGGAATATCGATGTGGCTGTGAATACATTGGATACATGTTGTGTATACATCCAGAGAGATATATCTTATGTGTATGTGTCCATTGACCTATAGGACAAGTTAGGCTGCCATTGAAGATAGTTTTTAACGTTTGTATAGCTCAAAAATGTGCGTATCAGGTTGTCTAAGTTACAATATGTGCATCTCCTATTTGAAAGTATATAATCTTTCTAACATATGAGTTCATTGATTGTTTTTCAGTGATATATTTCGGTTCACGTATGCTTCATGGTCTTACAAAAATAATCGAGTGCTGGTTTTGAATCATAACTTAGGGTTCCAATACAAAAATAATTGAGTGCTGGTTTTGAATCATAAATTAGGGTTCTAAATGTGTATTGGCCAAAGCGGTTTATTGGGTTATCAAATGATGTCTCGTGCTTTTGCTGCATGATTTCAATTGAGAGAAAAACTTCATCTAGAGTCGTGTTTGGGATTTGACAACTGGTTTTGTGAAGTGGGTTTGTGAGGATCAAGGATATGGATTGCTGGGACAAGGATGAAACAGAACTTGAACTCATGCTCTGCTCCCCCCCTGTGAAGAGAAAAAGAAGAAATAGTTGCACTCTGGATTTGTTCAATGGGAGTTCCTGTGAGACTATTGAAGCAACTACAGAGAATCCGAATAGTAGAAATAACAATAGCTCTAAGGAATTGAAGGAGCAAGATCTTATCAGTAGTCTAATGAAGAGTTCAAGTAGCTGTAAGGACAATAGTTCATTTTCTTTCATCAATGGTGTGGATTGCACACTCTCTCTAGGCATGCCCCATAATGGACTATCTCCAGAGGAACAAAACCCTATGGACATGCTAAAGCAAAGGACCATGCAAGGTAGCTTCAACTTCATTGAGAAAATGCAATCTAACCTTCTTTCACCCAAGGTACCACTCTCATTTCATTTCTATGATAGAGAATGTTTTTGAGGATAAATTAAGTTTTTGGCACTATCAAGGGTGAAGCTTGTTGAAACTGAAAACATTAGTAATTTTGTTAGCCTTATTTATCATATTATGTTTGACTGTAAAAAAAACTAAATTTAAATTTATTTGTCTTCTCACACCCTGCTTGTTTATCTATTGAAAATGAAAAGATTTCGGCATTGTTATGAAGGTGTCATTCACTTTGTGACCAAGATTTTGATTAAAACTTGTGTGGCACTTGTTTCATTGATTGTTTAATTACCAAATAAGAGTTGGAATTACATTAAAATTTCTTTCATTCATTGATTAATTGTCAAATAAGAGTTTGAGTTACAATGTCATGCTGTTAGGTGTATGTAAGGTTTCTTTGCGAGGGCTTATTAGTCACAGATAGTTATAACAAAAAATATAGCCTCTTTACTTCTTGTCATTGAAAAATCATCAAGATTTGACCAGACAAAGTTCAGCATCAGGATCTGATCGGACAAAGTTCAAAATTGGATAAATTGCAAGCATAAAGATTATTAAATGGAACCATTTAAAATTCATTAATTTCTCTGCTCAACTAAATAGGTTTATGCACCTTTCATTGACAAAATGTCGTGACAACCAATCTAATTTGGATTGTGACTATGATACAAAGCAAAATCAAAACTTATCAATAAAAATATTTGTGCTTAAGAGATTTACTCTTTCTTTAAGAAGAAGAAATACTAATCTTTCATGAATATGATGAAGGTTGTTCTATAAAATATATCATATAAATTTTTTAAATTCTTGAAAGGAAATTTCATCTGTGATAGTAGCAGCCTCAAAAAAGTTATATGCGCCTTTATAGTCTATGAATGAAAGTCGGTTTGCACTAGCAATAGTGTGAAAATGTAAGTTTTCTTGTCAACATTAACAAAGAAACATAAGGCTTCAATACACTATGATTTTTTGAAAATCGAACTGATTATTAAATAAATTTTACTGACATGAATAGATTGGTCTTTTGTCTCCTCTTATCATTTTGGTTTCTTGTTCTCATAACAGGTAAAGAATTCTGACATAGAAGCTTCATACAACACAGCAGCCGCATTTGATGGTTTGTACAAAATATCGTCATCAGTAAACAACAATGTTAATAGATCCCAACTCTACAAGTCTCATTGGGGTGCCATAGCCAATGCTGCTACCACTTCCTACCCCATAGCTTGGTTTCCAATAGCTCATTCCAGATCAAAGTTTATGGATTCCAATGACATTTTGACAAATAGAAACCATGCAAGAGATTTTGGACTCAAGAAGACAAGTGACAGAAACCCCATGAGCAATATTAATGGCAGCTCCGCAAGAATAGTGCAACAGAACCAGCAAAGTAATATTACTTCACATGGCTCAGGAAGAAGGTGTTCTACATGCCACACCAATACTACACCATTGTGGAGGAATGGTCCAAAGGGTCCCAAGGTAAATTTCATGAAACATATGTTTTGAAGATACAATCAAATAATACATATATCAGGATCTTTGCTCTGAAGTTTCTGATTTGAACACCTTAAATAAATGTTCATCTATAACCAAAAACCCTAAATAAATGTACATTAATACCCACATCTAGGGATTTGTTTTTTAATACAGTCATACTCATCAATTCAGTTACAATATATATCTTTAACAATACAGTGCATATTGTTTCTCATTAGATATATGAATATCTCTGCAAATTAATATTTGTTTTCTTTGATGGGTTGATAAACAGTCTCTGTGCAATGCATGTGGCATCCGGTACAAGAAAGAAGAGAGACGTGTTGTATCCACCATGGCCGCTGTAGCAGAGAATAAAAATGGATTTGTAAATCAAAATAATAAATTTTCCACTTCTTAAAGGCATGAATGATCCACAACCCTGGAATTATTGATATTCCATTTTTATTTATTGAATTAGAATAGGTTTACAAGAAGCAGATTTGAGAGTTAATTGTTAGAGAATCAATTCACAGAGAAATTGCGACTTAGATGGGTGTCTTGGCTTAAAATTTTATCCTTAAGCTGCAATATTTCATGAACTCTCCCTCTTCATTTCTATATTCTTACCATTTTAAAACCAATTGAAAGGCCATCTCTGTCTTGTAAATAGAGATGGAAAAACCTTTCTCAACGATGTCTTATAGATTTTTCAAAACTTACTTTCAGCTATGATCTGTGTTTTTTTATAACCTATAATGGATCATTGCACTCAAAATAATTAGATACATGTGTCATTTGTAAATTTTCTCTGTCATGATCTACAATGGAAGGAAAGCATCAATTTTTAACCTTCTCCTTCTTCCCAAATCAAAATGTTATCGACTTAGCTATTCAGAACTAGGTGATGTTTATTTCATTTTATAAATGATATGAACTGATATTAGTTCAATATTTTAACTTTCAATATGAGATGTAGCATTGTAGATTTTTCAATATTCCATTGATTAAGTATATAGACAGTTAACAGTTAATCAATAATATATTGAATGGATGAAGTTGACAAGATGCTGATGAAGTTGAGATTTTTCAATGTTCTATTGATTAAGTATATAGACAGTTAACAGTTAATCAACAATTATATTGAATGGATGAAGTTAAGAAGAATGTTATTTCAAAATGACTGGTATAAATTATGTTCAAAATTCAATTGAAGAATCATAAAAATAGTGAAGCTAAATAATTTTGAATAATCCGACAAAAAATAAGTCTTGTTGAGTGCATAATAAGGCCAAGATGGTTTATATGTTCCATTCACTATTAAAATCAACCTTATCAATATAATTATAGAGAGAAATAGTATATATTTTAAAAACAAATCAACCATACATTTTGTACCATCTCTAATGTTTGTTTATAGTAAACATGTTTTTAACTAATTATGATGTCTTCAAAGTGCGAATTATGCAAAAACACTTCATTTCAATAGGACATGACTCCTCAACTAAATGGTTAAAATTTTATTTTCTCAAGTAAACATAATGTATTTGAAAACATGTATGGAATAATTTGTATTACATATATAGTGATAAAGAATGTTTATTTTAAGAGAATGGGAAAAGTTAAACTTTCCTTTTTTCAACTAATTATTTTTCTCCCTAAATGTTCCTTGTCTTTTTTGGAAGGCACAAACATCCATCCATCCATCCATCCATCTATCTATATATAAGGTTTATAGAAGAAAATATTTATTGGGGGTATTGGAAGGGGTGAAAAAGTAGAGTTGGGGTAATATTTTTTGAAAATAAGGCAATAAGTTAATTTCCCCTCAGAGAGATTCAAGAAGGGGCCCTAAAACATCTTCCTAATAAAAACATTTCACTTAATTCAACTTATAAAGGAGTATAAAAATTTAATAGTGAATTTTGAAAGGCTTCATATAGTCTATGAGCATGAGGGCTACCTAGACAAGACATGGAAATAGACAACTAATACATTAAAAAAATAAAATTTTGGAAGCTATTCCAAAGCAATAAATGTTGAGAGCATTGTTAATTTCTAAAAGAGTACTCAAAGAGCATGGAAATGATGGATACCTAACTGTAGTGAGTTAAGTCAATCCCCTACCATTCCACCCTATCACTATCCCTAGAATGGTTTGGTGGATATGGCTATGGCACTACCTATAGATAGATAGTAGGACTTTCATCTTCATGCCTTAGCCCCTACATACACAACCAAAACCTATTTATCATTCTGGTAGGCATGCAAGGTGAGGGTAGGGACAACACAACTTTAAGAAGTTTTGCTAATCAATCTATTTTGCAGAAACACAACTTTATGATGATAAGTTTCGCCTATTAGGGCTATCTTGCCTCTAGAGAGTAGGGCTGCCCTTTAGAATGGTAGTGGAATCTCTCCCAGTTTTCAAAGTTTTACTTCATATTGATATAGTTGATTAGATTCATATTATAGAAGTAACAGGGGTGATGCAATAAAAAAGAAATATAACTTTTAAAATCCATCCTAAAACCTTTTCCCAGTGAGACCACCTATTGCAAGTGAGTCTTCTATAAATAAATGTGTTTATAGGAGTGAAAAGGGGTAGAAGAGTTCCTAAAATCCTTTTTTAAATATTACAATCAACCAACATAGAAAGGACCACCTTAAAAATCTCAATACAAGAAGAATAAGTGAGCCATCTCTCTAGGATCCCTAGGAGAAAGATGAGTTAAACGACCAAATATAGAGACCTTAGAAGAAAATAGAGACACCTATTAAAAATTAGATCTCTTATCATAAGAAGTTACATAAGAGGAATATCCCTCTTTGATATAACACATATATCGATACCAACTTTCTGCATGCCACTAATACTAATAAATCACTACTAAACTAGACTCGATTCCAATAAGGATTCCATCATTCATCAAAACCTACATAACACTGATCTCCTAGAACACCCACCTGTAAATTACATAAGAAAATCAAGTTTTATCTCAAGGATGGTAGTGAACACTTCCAAAGAGAACCCACTAGAACAAATTATAGAACTCAACAAATAGTTCCAAAAATAACACACTGAGGAAAAACCAAGTATAAATAATAGGAAGTGCTAAAGCAAAACTCATAGCTTCCTAAGATATAATATTCATAGTACTAGATGATACAACTCAAGAAACTATGTAAGAGAGGCCAAAAATACCATTAATGATTGATGACATACAATTAAACCCTAATATCAAGGGAGAATAAATGCTCATCTCCAAGAAAAGAGTAACACCAACAATGAGGGAGTAGATCCAAAGAAAGAAAAATACTTGGGGAAAAACTTGTACTAAATCAAGGAGACCACCAATTAATACCAAAATAAAGAAGCCATGATTTGACACATTGATACAAGTAGATGTGTAAGCTAAGTAATAAAGTGAAGATCCAAACAACCAAGAGGCGTAGTAAAATATTACTAAAATTAAATTCTACCTAGATATTTTCAAAGAGCATCAACTCTAGAAGGTAAAATTCTTTAGGCACCTTCACTACTTAATCACTATTTAGGCGTAAAAGGGAGATTCTTTAATAGGATGTAGATATCCACTTTTCACCACTAAGCCATTCAAAGGACATGTAAAGAGAAAGCTAGATAATCCCCAAATATGATTCATCTTCATATCCAAATTAGATTAGCAAGATCCAAAAAGAGAAAGGGTTCCAATTATAAATTTCAATTGTAAATAAGAATGTACTATAAGGAAATACACTCTTTGACCCATGTGTGATAATGTGTATGCAATAATTGAATTAATTGATTGAATAATATAAATCTAGATGTTAAGTATACACAATCAACCCAATTAAGATATAGATCTAAGATAAAGATATGAAAGAAATTAAAGTATGAAAGAATCACCTTGAAATGTGTAGTAGAAGATGCATTTTAGCTTCAAAAACCATGGATCTAGATCTATTACAAAATATATGATTACGAATTGCTGAGTAAATTGATGAATTGGACAAAACCTAGAAACTATTTTTTTGGGAAAGAAGAAAATTCTAGGTCGACTTGGTTGTAACTTGACTATTTAGGTATCTCTGAGGTCACTGTGTACTATGAGAAATGTAAAAAATTCAATCCAACTTCTCCAAAAATATCTTGGGGAGTTATTTCCAGATATGTCATCACATTTCTACTATCCTACTCCTACATACATAAAATGATGGGTTTATGTTGTTTGTTGGATGACGGCTTTCCTTGGTCAAGCTCTAGATTAAGGAATCAACCTTGAAATAATAAATGTAAATATAAATGATTGAAAAAACATAAATGTTAGGATTCTCTTTTCTTAAAAACTTTTGTCAATAAGGATTTTTCCTTGTAGAGTGTTCAAGACTTTGAATTTGATATGCAAATTTAGGGTATCTCCACAATGTGCAATGGATCTATCATAATTCCATTTTGGTGTTATAGATGTAAGTGTGCATCAATGTAGATGGTGATGAATTGTTCAATATAGATCTCATCCCTTGATGTCGAACAATGTGTTATATCTCAAAAATAAAATGCCCACAAAGGATATTTTAATGCTTATTAATATCTCTCTTGCTTGAATACTTGAAAAATGATATGAATGCTTGAACTCCTTGAATACAAAGTATAAAAGAAGAATTTTAAATCTTGTTTCAGTATGCTATGAGATGATTCTTTTATGCATTAAAAAATGAATCATCCAAGTCTGCTTGTGTATGATTTATCTAGCGAGAAAACAATACAAGTCAACTAGAGAGAGGGTGTCAACTAATTAAACCCCCAAGGATTTTTGAGCTCCGATCCTCTCAATACTTGGGATCAAAGTTAACTTGGGTCAACCTTGACTAGTCTAGGTAAACTTGGTTTGACTTGGTCCTAGAGAAGGGGATGGAGGAAGCTTAGAAAGCTTAGATGGATGATAGAAGATCTTGGGAAGAAGGTGGAAAGAAACAAGGAAAACAATGCACCGTGTGCATGTCCATCCATGGTCTAGAAAGTCATTATGGAACAGGTGATTAAATATATCAAAAGGAAAGTGTGTCCATTTTAAGATGGTACAATTAGCCCCCACTTTAGCAAGAGTATGAGTTTCCTCAAACTCACAATAAAGTAGATCAAAAGAAAAGAGTTGATAAGGTTTTTTTAACTTATTATGAACTACATGTGAAAAGGAAATAAAAGAGAGGGGAAAGGTCTCTGCAAAAGGGATGGCATTGAATAATCTATAAAGTGTGTTTGCATGCTATTCAACCCATCAAAAATGAATTGAATGGTCTAGCAAGTGTATGTGGAATGCTACTTAGTCCATTAAAGGATCCAACTTTGAGGGAACTCCATGTCTCAAAAAGAAGAGTCCAAAAGGAAATCTAGGCATAAGGATGTATGTGCCCTTAATTGATCAACAAAATATTAGGCTTCCCAAATTGTCAATAGTCAAAAGAAGGATTAAAAACAAAAATTGGGCCTCCTAAACCGTCCATAGTTTAGAGAGAGATCCAAAGAGACCAAGCCCCCAAGAACTATCTGTTCGAGTAAATCATTAATTAATTAATTATTATTTATTCTATTTACTTAAGCTTACTTAGGTTAATGCATTTATTTAATATTTAGTATTTAATGGTTGTAGTGATGAGTTGTTGACAACATGGGACTTCATTCCCTTCTAGCAAGTTCCACCTTTTTGTGAAAGTGTATTTAGTTGTCAACCTTATCTTCTACCACCTTCCAGCTTGTTCTACAAGCTTCCTTGAGGCCTTTATATTAAATCTCTCTCTCATTGTAAATTCATCCATTCACATAGCAATTTCATTTCCTATTGTGAAATATTTTCTCTTGCTTTGTTTCCTTCAAGCTCTTGCTCCTTAGGTTTCTCTTCGGCAAGTTACTTGGATTGCAGGTGATCTTGGCAACTGTGGAGTTGGATTTCATCAACTCCTACATGGTATTAGAGCCTCATGACTGCTTCTTGGTCCGAAGGATTTTTGAAGCCATAATTCGAAGACACAAACCCTATTTTTTTTGTGATTTTTTCTTCAATCAGGAGGAAGAGGACTTTTTTGGTATTTGGAGAAAAAGGAGAAAGAGGGTTTGACATAACAGATCTGATATTTTTTGGGCTTTTTTCTTCTTCTTTTTTGGAGGTGCGATGGTGGTGATTTAGAAAAAATAACTATAGAGGTGATTTTCAAATGGTCACATCTCCCTCATATAGACTCATTTTTTCGAGCAATTTTTTTTTTTTGGGGTAGGAGTTCACGATCTACACATTCGTGTAGATGGTTTGAGATCTATGTTCCTGAATTTTTCTACAATTTGCAATTGCCAATTTTTTCCACTTCAAATGCTTAGTACGGGCTCATCTAGACACATAATCAGGGTCTATTTTTTTTGAAAGCATATATTTTTGTGTCTACTTTACAGATTTTCAATTAGATTATAGGTTATATGGACAAAAATACTACTTTCAAAAATAGGCCCTAAATTGGCTATTGCAATCGCACTAAGTAAAGAGTGCCCAATTTATACATTGTGGGGGGGGGGGAGCATTTTCTTTTCTGAAATTTACTTTAGAACAAGACCCTTCTACTTCTACCTTCTTCTCTCTCATTGGAGGATCCATCTATGACCCGTCTCATGCCACACAACTATCACACCTGGAAGACACAAATGACTAGGCTTCTCATGTCAAGGGGCTTATGGTCATGTCTAGATGAGAATCAACCTATTCTTACACACCATTTTGAGGTTCTTTAGCATAGGAATAAAATGGATGAGGCCATGGGATTGATTGCACTGAACATCTCAGATAGTCTTCTATTTCACTTGGATGGTTTGACCACTCCATGGGCTATTTGGATGAAATTTCAAACTTTGTTTGGCACATTAAATGAGTTATGGGCACTTCAGCTTGATGCAGAGTTGACTTCTTTGACACTTGACAACTTTCCCACCATTGAGGACTTCTTGATGAAGTTCAAATCTTTGTGTACACTTTTGTAGGGATGTGGGAAAACCAAGATAGATGATGAGTATATCTTTTTGATACTCTTAAAGTTGAGGGAACAATATCATATTTTCTCTTCCACTTTCTACTCCACTATGGATGCCCTGGGTGACAGACACAAGATGCCTTCATTTGAGATATTTTGTGATTGGTTAATTTGTGAATAGTCTAAGATCACTCAAATGGATTCACTTTCAGGTTTACAGTCATAGGCATTGCTTGTCAAGGATACATAGGAGCAGAAGTTGAAGTAGATATCAAATCCCTCTTCTACTGATTCATCATCTTCTAAGAAGAATGAGAAAAAGAAGACTCAGACTCCTACCTATTCCTATTGTCAGAAAGGATCTCATGATGAAGCACATTGTTTTCAAAAGTGATTTGATGGCTATGAGAAACAAATTGCATATTTGCAAGCTCTTCAGAAGAAGAACATTTTTTCTTCTCCATCCTCTTCTACCTCATAGGGGTCTGCCTTTCAGTGTTCTTCGACATCTTTTCCATCTACATCAAATCTTGGAAAGGGTCATGCATTACAGGCTTCCATTGCATCTCCTTCACAAGTTCCTTGGATATTGGATTTAGGTGCTTCTCACCATATGACATCTTCTCAAGGTGTCTTCTCTACTCTTGAGGCTTCTCCTATTCCTCATATTCTCATGGAATAACACTGCCCTGCCAGTCTATGGAGAAGGTTCAGTTAGCATTTAGGATGGCATTAATGATGTACTGTATGTTCCATTTCTATCTGTAAACCTTCTCTCAATTTCTCAGATTACGCACAATGGATCAAGGAAGATAGTTGAGTTCATTTTTTATTTAGTCTTCATTCAAGATTGTGTAGTAGGAGGTCTTATTGGTATAGGGGAAATTGATCCTTCCACTCATCTCTACACCTTCTCGCACTTTGGTCCACCATCTGCATTGTTGGAGCACAATACTTCTCTTTCACAGGAACATCATGTGGTGCAGTAAAGATACTTGAACCTTTGTATTGTTCCTGAGATCTATATTTTGATTGCCACACTACATCCAATTGAGGACTTTTCTCTTCAGTAGGATTCTTCTTCTTTTTCTCCACTTGATCCTCTAGCTCCATTTATCAAGCCTCTAGGTGTACCTATTGTAGATTCTGTAGTGGACATTCATGACAGAATCATCACAACTACCTTGGGGATTCCCTTTCAAGATCCTCATATTTTTCCTTTGAGCATCATATAGGCCTTGCAGTCTTCCCTCTCATTCAAGGGTTCCCTTGTTTTGTTCCCTTGTTTACTCCACATTGGAGTTTCATTGGTTCGATTATTTCTTCAAGAGCTCCATTAATCTGGGGGGGCTTTGACAACTTTTCTATCTCTCATGGGGGGGCTGGTTGTACTTGTGGTTTTGAGAGAGTCTCTTGAAACATTTTCGATGGAAGTTGTCCTTGGGGGGGTCTTGTTGAGGCCTTCCTTCCTTCCTTTATGTTTTCAGCATGTTTGTACTTACCTCTTTTTGGGGGAGGGTTTTTCCCACGTGGTTTTCTCTCTTTTCCCATTTTCAAAGGTTGCATTTCTTTGAATTGTACATGGGTACCTAACATGGCCTTGTTGCCAGGATCTATTCTACTTTTTCATCTTAGTTTTGTGAGCTTAAGGCATTCCCCTACGTTGCACTTAAGGGGGGGTGTTAGAATAAATAATTAATTTATTATTTATTATTTATTCTATTCACTTAAGCTTACTTAGGTTAATGCATTTATTTAATATTTAGTATTTAATGGTTGTAGTGATGAGTTGTTAACAACATGGGAGTTTGTTCCCTTCTAGCATGTTCCACCTTCCATGTTGTTCTACAAGCTTCCTTTAGGCCTTTATATTCGGTCTCTCTCTCGTTGTAAATTCATCCATTCACATAGCAATTTCATTTTTCTATTGTGAAATATTTTCTCTTGCTTTGTTTCCTTTAAGCTCTTGCTCATTAGGTTTCTCTTCGGCAAGCTATTTGCATTGCAGGTGATCTTGGCAACTATGGAGTTGGATTTCATCAACTCCTACACTATCCATATTTTCTACTCCATGATAAGAAAGGATGAGCAGAGTGTATGCCTCTATGTTAAAATGATTTCCAACACCTTAATGGGGGAATTGGATTTAATGGAAGCACACATGCATCCACTAAAGAATGTTTCCACTATGAGATCCCCCCAAGAGAATAAATATATCAAGGGAAATGGACACATGAAAAAAAGTGAGAATGTGAAGGGGTTTATTAACTTTAGTTACAATATGATCATATGATAATATGTAATATTATATCAAGTATGAAATACTAGAATTCCCCAAAGGAAGTAGAACTGCAACAAAATGGAGGAAAAGACATGTAAGAGTTACAAATAAGTGTCTTTTTGGGCCAATAACATGGAGACCAAACTTAATTGGTGCCACCATATCATGAGAGACCAAGAAAACTACACAAGAACACTGGTAAAAATAATAGCATAGGTACAACATAACATGTAACAATATATAAAAGAAAAGAGATACAAGTAGACTAATATGTATGATAGTTTCAATTACTTTATCTTCTTGTTCTTGACAAAGAAACAAGGATTATCTAAATAAATCTACTCAAAACATATAACAAAAGCACAAAATGAAGGAGAGCACAATATAATATCACAAAGATTACCATGCCAAATGGATTCCATGTCAAGAATTTTGTATGCCCCCCATCTCATTCTGAAATGATAGGGGAAGGATGGAAACTCTCAAGAGAAATGACATGTAACTTTTTAGTAATCACAACTAGTTTCAAGCAACTGATTCTTTTTTGGTAATATGCCCTTGAGATTATTATTTGAAATGAAATTTGTGAAGTGTCAATTGTATTATACAATGGCCAAATAAGTATTTTCTTCTCTTGAGATGAATAAATTGTATTAAATTCACCCTCCAAAACCACATTAGATAGTTCAAATATTTTATGGAGGAGGCTAGTGTATATCATAATATCTTTTTTTATGTGAGGTTTTTTTTTTATGGTTAATTGTTCAAAACAAAAATTAATTATTATTTTTTATAATTAATTATATTATTTTTTAATGTCAAGTAGACTCTAGTCCAAGACCTCCTAGGTACAAGGTACATAGTTTACTATTGTGTTGTAGTTTCCTTTTTATGAGATGTTATATAAGCTCGTATTTATTTGTTTAGGGAGAAAAGAGAGACACTTTAATAGGATTGTAGATATCCTCTTTTCTAGGGAAACTAAACCATTCAAATATATATGAAAAAGAAGGAAGGGAATTTCTAAATATGATTGCTCAAGTATTATATTGGATATAACCCAAAGGGATGAGGGAGCCAATACTAAATTTGAATTATAGAGAGGAATGTGATACAAAGAAATGTACTCTTTGGCCCTTGATAGCATAGAGTGAATATGGAACTGAAGTAATCACTTAAATAATGTAAATCTAAATTCAATATATACATAATTAGCACAATTAAGATATAAATCTAGGGTAAAGATATGAAATGAAATAAAGTATGAAATACTCACCTTTATAGGCACAAAGGAAGATGTTTTTAGCTCCAAAACTCACAAGTCTAAATTGTTTCAAAATATCTACTTGTGGATATTGAAATAAAATGATGACAGGAACAAAACCCAAAAATCTCCCTAGAAAAGAAATCTTAAGGTCTATGTCCACTTGGAAAGGCACCCTTATACTAGGTTGACATTGTTTGGTGACTTGCAACTGAAATCTCCAGAAAGATCTTGAAAAGTAGGTTCCCGATTTGTAAGCTTCAATTGGTATCCTACAAATAAACATAGAAAAGAAAGGATTTTTTGGTTTGGGATTAATGAGATCTTGCCTTGGTCAAGCCCTAAGGGAATTAACCATAATTGAGAAATCTAAATGTAAATGACTAAAAGACAAGATAAATGTTACGATTTTGCTTTCTTCAAATCCTTGTCAATAAGGAATTTTTATGTAAGTATATTGTATATCTTGAACTACGAACATGTACGATCATATCTCCACACTTTACAAGGGATCTACCATAATCCCATCATGGTTCCATGGATGTAAATGTGCATCAATGAAGAAGATGAATGCTTCAATATAGATCCCCTCCCTTAATGGTCAACAATAAACTAGATCTTGAAGAGGAAATACTCACAAAGGATCCTACTATACTAAATAGGAATCTTCTTACTTGAATGATTGAAAATCTTGAATATTGGAACTTCTTGAATGCAAAAGGAAAAAATTTTCACTTGATAGAAAGAGTTTGTAATCTTGGAATTTAATTGGGAATAAGACATGAAAATGAAACCTCCAAGTCTCCTTATATATGAGTTTTGGATGGGAAAACAATACAAGTTGATGGGAGAGTGAAAGATAATTAATTAAACCCTTAAGGCTTTCCAGGCCTCAAGCCCCAAAACCGTCAAGGACTAGGTTGACATGGGCAACCTAGTCTTGGTCTAGGTTGACCTAGGAGAACTATGTTGACTTGGTTCAACCTAGTCCAGTCCATGTTGACCTTGGTTGACCTAGTCCCATAGTTTAGGTCAGGGGAGCCACATAAATATTTGGCAGATACCATGAGATATCATAAACATTCTACATCTTGGAAGTGATTTTTAATTAGTGATATCTTTGTAATAAAAAATCCTATTTTAAAGGAATAATTTTTATTTGGGGTAAATCTTTCTACTTTTTGTATTGATATTGGTGGTTTTCATTTTGGTTCCTAAGTTTTAAATCAAAAATTTGAGTGATTTCAATTTTTGAAACATCAAAGGCCTAAGTCAGTCTCATATGGACTCCTTTTCAAATGCTATTTTTTTTAAAGTGTATAATTCTTTGTACTTCATAGTAGTACTATTAGTTTTTAGTCATTACGATAAGAAATTTCATATTCTGTACATGGTCTTATTTGACATGTTTTTAGAAGTTTTACTATGTATATATCTTATCTTTATTTTTTCATAGTGATCTAAGTATGATACATTGATTATAGCCATTTTATCTAGAAAAAGTAGAGTTATGTGTTTACTATTACTTTAACGATGTCATTTTACTGACACTAGTATGAAGTGATAAATCATTTCTTTGGAGAGGGTGGCGTATATTTATTCAACTAAAATTAGGGTATTATTGTACATTTTGTTGGAAGTTAATTGGGAAAACTAAGATACTGAGAGGGGGGAGAATCAAGATCTATAAAACTTTTATCCTTCAAAATAATTTTACTACATTCACCACATTAACCATATCATATCTATCTTATGCATAATAGAACTTGAAAATATAAAATGCTGAAATAAATCTAACTATGCATCACATCCATGAAATGTAAATACATAGCACAAAAGATTTGGTAACCCATAAACCCTCCAAGGTGAAGGTAAAATTGAGGTGAGGATGACACCCATAAATCTTCACTACTATAGTAACAAATTTATCCTATTACGAATACAATTTTGATCACTTATGATGATTTACCTGTGAGGGGTATGCTATGTTAAAAGCTTTAAGACTATCAGGTCTACCTTGATTAAAGGATTTTAGACTTAAAATGAAGGACTTTAATAGCAGATGTAGAAAGGTCTGTTAAAACCACCTTGATTCAATCTATCAAAACTAATTGAGTACCTGATCCTTTAAAATTTCTAATTAGGGATCTCTTCCATCTAATCCTTGATCTGATCTCCAATTTGGTATGTCTTTACTCTATTCTTCACTACTTCATTAGGTCACTAACTCTATTCTTCACAAATTTCTCTTGTAGCATCCAAAAACTTAACTCATTTGCTTCCATCACTCAATTTGAAATATCTTATGTGATATCTCTCTTTATATATATGAAAATAGGGTTTCGATATACCTATTTAAAGACATCTATAGAGTCTTCTAGATACTTCCATCTTTTTGTCTTCATCTGATTGGTTGTTCATCCGTCATAGGGATTGATGATCCACATCAAAATGCATAATAACCTTTGTAAAAAACTCTACAATCATTAAATATTATTTACATATCAGCTTGAAATGGTTTACATCAATTTTTTTACCATTCCAAACATTTATGTCATCTCTATGCTAGGCGGCACTATAGTCTCTGATGCTTGGTCATAACTAGTCTTCCTGTTGTTGCTCATTCTTAACTTTCTCGACTCCTTTTGTATAATTCAGAACTATGTGCTCTATCTTCTCAGCAATAATTGTCCTCAACTTATACTTAAAGTAATTAGTGACCAAAGACTTTCTCAATTCCTATATAGCTCATCTTATATGTGACTCAACCTATATAGAGTAGTTCGGTCGTAGTGATGACCGATTGATTGACTCTTACTTATATATGACTAAGTGTTTTACACTAATAAACAACAAAACTTAGAGATACCAACACATTTATGCCTTAAATTATCTCTAGTACTTTTTTTATTATCTTTCCATGGGAAATACTAAATTTCAACTTTTAATTCCACATAAGTATACAATGTAGAAAATAAATACACAAAATAGACTAATATAGAAATAATTAACTTACTGCACTTCTTGAATTATTCAAGAAACATATATCCTAGTTTGAAAATAGATGAGACCATTAGAATTTTTATGGCTCTTAAAATATTAAGGATATGTATAACAATCCATCTTATATTTTACATTGTTATGTGTAAAATTGTTAAGTATGTTTGGGATAAACTTGTTCACTTATATAAAAAACTTGATGACTTTGGAGGATTAATAAATTCCAAATTTATATCCTAAGCATTTTGATATAATATAGGAGTGTGCTAGTAAGTAAAATGAGATCAGAGCCTAATTTCAAGATTGTGGCACTTAGAAGGAGGATGCACATTTTGTCCTCAAGTTACTAGGAAATCTTCCTTCAGAGTATGCAGCTCTTATTTCTAGTTTTCATACTCATTGGTTGAATATGGGAATACGTGGCTATGTAGCATCATTTTATTCATTCATATCTATTTTGATTCTTTAACATGAAGTGTTGGTCAAAATGAGTAACCCTACATTGATGAAGTCACATGCTTTGGTAGATTGTCATGAAAAAGGATCCAACAAGAAGAAAAATCAATCAAAGCCTAATATATATAAGGATAGAGTACAATCTTCCTCTTTCCAAGGAAAGTATACGTCTTCTCCATTATGTGGGGACGATAAAAGGGGGATAATTATGTCTATTTATATTTGAAGAAGCTAGGACATGAAGGAAATTATTTTCATAAGAATGATATTTATGAATATATGTATCTCTAGAAGAAGAATATAATCAAATTTCCTTCAAGCATGTCTAATTCAACTTATTCTTCCAAATAAATATAATATGATAAGGATAAGATCACAAATTTGTGACAAGTGATAATAAAGGAAAATATCATTTCACTACTACAAGTCATGATAAGTGAGAAATATTCTAGATTATGGTGTTTCTCTCATATGTAGTCTTTGTATTTGTGTGTGTGTGTGTGTGTGGGAAAGGATATCTTGATGTTTATGATGAAACCTAAATAATGATGTATTCTATGTACCTCAGTTGACAAAATATCTCCTAAAAATATCAATCAAATCACTCATGGAATAGTCATTAATAGAATGGATTTCACTCCTAATTTTCTTATCATTGGAAAATTATAAAGTGGAGATACTATATCTATTGGGCTGGTAGATCAAACAATATCCATTATAATCCTTTTATATTTTTTTCCTAATGATGACTATAATATTTTAGATGATGATAATATACTTCTAGTGTGGATTTTAATCTTTAGAAGAACTTTTGTTAGTTTCATTTGAAGGGGTCAAAAAGGAAATTTTTTTAGTGTCAGTTTTACTCTGTGTCAAAAAATGGGAATCATTTTTGGGGGCTAACCAATCCTACTCCCATAGATGCTCATATTCTAACATTTTAGAAGTGATTCCCTTTAAAAAGACATGAAACTACCATAGATGAATTTGTATATATTATCACCTAACTAGGTTAGATAATAAGTACTTCTTGGCACTAGGTACAATATCATGCATCTCATCCTCCTTTAATGGTTATATGAGATAATATGTAAGTATAGGGGAGAATGAAGAGACACAAAAAAACTATAGGAGAGTAAAGAGAGACAAAAGTGAATAGATTATCTTAAGCCATGAGGATGTTATACCTATCATTTCACAATTATTTTATAAATATTACTTCACTTATAATATAGTATTTTTCCTAATATCTTCTCATTAATAATAATGTGCAATGTCATCCACACACCTCTAACTATATTCTTATAATCTTCTCTAATAGCACGACCCTTCATTTGTGACCTAATCTATTTTAATAATATCTAAGATATTTATCAAAAAAAATAAAAATTATATTTTCAAAGGTGAATCGGTTCTAAATGATTGCAAATTTTTTACCATGTTGATCTAGAAAATAAAAATTGATCAAAATAATAAGAAATATGTAGAAGGGGAAGTAGGCTCTAAAATTTGTATACAAAGCCTACTTGCTTGCATTTATTTCTCATCCCTTGAAGATTACATGGATATGCATTCACAAGGATTTATTATCAAAAGTAGAGGCATTTCTTCTAACTGAAGAAAATAACTATTCTAATGTATTATGTCCTAATTCATCTTCTAGAAAAATATCTAGTAGCTGTCGACCTCTCTCACTTCAAAACCTTTAAAAAAAAAAAGATTACTTTGAACAATTAGGAGGCTTCAAATATTTTAGAGAAGTGATCGAGGGGACTTCTTCTATAAAATATGGATCCAAGTCTATTCCTAAAGAGTAGAAGAGAGAATAATTTGGCCCAAGTAAAGGTGATGTTGCTAATGATCATTTTCCTTTTAGTCTATGTATCAAGCCTAACACCAAATTGGGAATTTTCATTGAGTAGGAGAAGCATAGGCTTGGGGGTTGTCCTATTTTTTTTTTCTTCCCTTAAAATTTTGAAGCTCTCTTCTAGAGTTTTTTTCAAACAACTGGATTCATAATACTTAGGAAAGAAAAAAAAGGTTTTAATTTTCGTATTTTTTCTATAACTATCATTTACAAAAAGATTTTTTTAATAGATAATTTTGGAGACTTAGGTCTTGTGATTTTAGTAATACCCTCTAGTCTCTTGTGCCTATCCATAGTGAAGTCCTTCCTCTTTCAAGCTCCCCATGACTTACAGTATGGAATCTTTCACCCTTCCTTTGGAGCCTCATCTTTTAGGCCTCAGACCCAATTGGTAGAGTGCTCTAGGTTAATAGGTCCAATATCCTCATACTTACTATGGATGTAATAGTTTTGTTGGACCTATCAACCAAGGTGTTAACCTCCATAATAATCTCTCATTTGATTTATATTTTTCTCATTATTGCTTCCCAAAGGATTAATATCTTCTATTTTTTGCTAGAAAGAGGGCCACAAGAAAAATTAAACTACTTTTTTCTTTTTAAGAAACCCCTGTAATTTCAAAAATTCAAAAAATGAACTTATATCCCCACAAAATTGAGCCACAATTGTATGAAACTCACCTCTCTTATGCTAAAACTAATACAAAAGACCCCCCTATAATCCCCCCTCTCCACTTGAATAATTTCAAGTATATTTATTCTTCCCTTGGTGGGCTTAAGCTTAACTTTGTCTCTGATAAGGTGACAGTCCCAAGCAATAGCCTATCTAAGATTGAGAAGCTTCTCAAGATACATAATATTGACATTGGTTTTAATCAAGACCAAGATAGAGTAAATCCTAAGAATAAGAATGCTCAACAACAAGTATTGGAAAAGATAATGAAGAGCATTGGAGGTGGGAATAATAATTGTAAATCTCATTGGAAATATCTTTTATTTGTTAATCCCAATCTAAAATATATGTGGGACTAGATTAGAAATAAAATAGAAAAAGAAACTCAATAAATGGAACAATAGAACAATAGATTATTATCCTTGGCTAGGAGGATTAAGATTTTTAAAAAGGTTCTATCCTCTCATTCTATATATTATTACTTAGCCTGGTTATTTAAGCATAGTCAATTCAATTTCCTTCAAAAATTATTCATGATTTCATGTGATCTAATAGAGAGGGAAATAAGAAAAGACATGTGGTTAGTTGGGATTTATGCACAAGAAGTAGAGAGCAAGGACATCTTATTCCAAAGGATTTAAAGACTCAAGGGCTTTCACTAGCAATAAAGTGGAATACCAAAGAAAGTCATGAGAAAGAGTCTTGGAAGATCTTTACTAGGAGCAATGTCTTGAGGGTTGCACCAACTCATGCTAAATCTTGGAAATAACAAGGACTAATTATAAAATTGTTTTCACTAAAGGTACACATCAAATTTGAAGGGTCCAACATCTTTAAATCCATTTGGGGGAATTGAAACACAATTAAAAATATTTTTGATGAAAATCATCTTAAGGAGAAGGATAGAAGAATATGTGGTGACAACTATCCTACTCTTGTAAGCGATTGACATTATTGAAAGATTTCTCTACCAAAAGATAGGTAGCACTAGTTATTTAGAACTTCAAGGATGTTTTGTGCAACAAAGAACTAAAGAGATGGGAAGAGATTAGTTTTTCAAGTTCTACATTCCTTCAACTCAATGGAGAACATACTAACTTATGAAAGAAAGATGTCTTGACCTTGCACACCGAAAACCATGTTGTGAACTAGGAATCTCTTCTAAACTATTGAGGTCATTAGATGGCTCAAATTTATTTTTCTATATCCAAACTAAAAAAATTGATATCCTTTATCACCTCAATTATAAGTACAAAATGAACCTAGACTATGATACTTGCGAGAAATCTCTTAGCAGACTAGGGTACAAACCTATTAAACCAAAAATTTCTTACTTCCTATATCATCTCTTTTTTCATAAACTACCCTTCAAGAGATTAAGGGGTAAACCTAATAGCTACTCTATGTGAAAAAAATATTGAGTCTATTCACTATGTTTTCTTTGAACATATTTTTTCTAAAGATTTCTAGAGTATGTTTTGTCTATATTTAAACTATTATTTCACTTTTACTCATATTCTCTTTATTTAAAACATTTTGGTCTATAATCTATGATCATGAGCTATGGATCATTTAGAAGGCTAGGAATGATGACATATTTAAAGGTAAATCTAGGCACCTTACTGAATCTCTTTGAAAACTTGTATATTCTAATATCTCTCTATAAGTAATAGCAATATTCAAGCTTTTAGAATAAAAGTTCCTCAAGTTGCTAAGAGAAAAAAATCGTAAATGCACCATTAAAGAATTTTTATATGGTCATACTACAACAATCACTAAAGATGAATTTGATTGAATAGTGGAAGAATTAATCTAGAATCTCAAAGAGGATGGAAAATGGGAACATTAGAAATAAAGAGGACAAATCAAAACCATAGGTATTAGAAAAATGGAATCCAAAAGGCTTGACAATAAAGTTTCTCCAAGCAACCAATAGAAGGTAAGTGATACCAATAGAGGTAAGTGGTGATGATGGTTTAGATAGTTCTCAAAACTCACATGGAAGTGGACCCATTATTGGGATCAACCTTGATAACTACCTAGTGGAAGATGACTCTGATGACACTTCGAATGAGCCACTTAGCTAATATGATCTCCTATGAATAATTGTAATGCATACATCATATATTTTGTAATATCTTTCAACATATGTTTTTCTATAGAATCTCAATGAGATAAAACAACTATGTACTAACCTTTTGTCTAACTGATAATTAAGGTGTTGGTAAGAATGGTAAGGATAGCCATAGAAAGGTGAGACTAGAAAGGCTGGAGAAAGCCATGACAGACCTAGTTGACAACCAAACTACTATCTTCCAAAGGTTTGAAACCTTGGTGGATTTTTTCACCAAGGTCATGCACTCTGTGGCCACCACCCTTTATTTTTTACATGCCAACAAAGAGGAGGACCTAGAAAAAGTCACAATGACCACTCGATCCATCTATGGGTTCTTGGCTGAGGATTGGTTAAAGACGATCCTAGAAAAACTAGTTAAAGTAGAGGGGGGGGATGTGGACAAAGATGTGCATGAGAAGGATGACAACCATGGGCTGGAAGAGGCAGGTAGCCTATTATCTTTTGTTTATTTTTGTTGCATTTATGATTACGCCTATGAACTTGGTACCTTATGAGGTCTTTATGTTTATGTTGATTAAGGGGACTTATAGCAATGATTTTATAAGAGTTGTTGTTTTATTTTACAATATGTTATCCATATTAGTTTAAAGACTGATAGTATTGTTAAGTTGACTATGGACATATATTTTTTTTTGAAGTTTAAAGTTGTTATTAGTTAGGTGATTGGGAGGTTAGCTTCGGTTGATTTATCAACCTTTTTGTACTTCAAGGTTAGCCTCCCATATTTTTGATTTCTATCAATTACTTCAAAAATTGATAATTAATACAAAAATCAAAACAAATATCACTGAATTGTTTGTCATAACTTTGATGAATGAAATCTATTAGTCATACATAGTTTAAATTAGAATAATAATATATAATCAAGTAAGATTAATTTACACATAATACTAAAATGAACAATTTTAGTAAATATAAATTATTATTTAAGTTTACTAAATTTTATTTTTATTATGATACTTAAATTCTTTTAAATGTTATTTTAATTATTTTAATTTATATATGTATCATTTCTATAATAAATATTACATATAATTTATGTCTACATGCATATAGTGAATTGAGATATATCATCAATTTTATATCTACATACAATTAATAAAGAAAAATATCAAATAAAAATTATGTTTACATACATACAATAAAAATATAATTTTAAATTATTATTAATTAATTATGAAACAAATAAAATGACTCTAAATTAACATTATTCAACCTTTATATATAACGAACATATATTAGATACGTATGCTACTTTATATTCATGAAAAAAATTAATATGCAAAAGATTTTTAATCAATGTAGTGAAGATCTTTTCTTTCTAGCTTAGATTTCAACATTCTTCTGTAGGTTAAGATTTTAAGATTTTTCTGCAGGGTTTGCCATGTATTTAATAAATGTAATGTAGATGAACTCCTTGCAGAACCTCCTACTAACAACGGGGAGGTAGCTCCAATTAAAACCTAATGAATAACAATAGCCAAACTCTACCCTAATGAAAATAAGACATATGCCTCTTGCGATTCCTTTTAAAATTAGCAATGGCTTCTTTGACATCATCATAGAGATAATCCCCCTTATAGAACCCCTTCATCTTACATAGCTCAGTATCCAAACTATCATCCTCCTCCAATGGAGTTACCAGAAACCCATTACAAGGATGATGTTTAAATGTAGAAGCATCACAATCCACAATCACAACATTCTTCACACTCACATATTCCATGTTCAAATTCTTATTTAGAATGCCAATATCCTTGCACAGCCAATAATCTTGGCAAGAATCTTTGTAAAGTTTGCAGTTGAGATGAAAACAAATGTTCGGCTTATCAAGAATAGGATCTGCCTGTTCCTGAGTATAACAAGTATAGAGAAGAATCTCACAGTTTTGCTCCAGCTCAGCCAAAAGATTGTCCAAACCAGGCCTCTTCTTTACATAAGTCATGCAAAGCTCTCCAGAGATACGAATCAGAATAGTGAAATCATGCTTCATAAACTCCTTGCTCCTCTTCACCAAAGTGTTCATCAACTCTAGAACAATAATCTTCTTTTGCAGTGCTATTGCATGCAAGTTACGTTGATGTGCACGTAAAAACTCATACTCCAAATTGTTATAATCACCTACAAGAAATACACATTTGAATACATAAAAATTAATTCAAGATATTACAAGATATAAATTTAAGTTAGTCTATTAATTCTAGAGATCAATCAAACCCTAATTATTAAGGATGAAGGAAAAAATTGACAACTAGAAAACTAAATGCAAAACATTGTGCAGGTAAAAAGAATTTTTAATGTTATTCCAACACACCTATGGCCAGATATATTTTAATGGTCTCTCACATCGTAGGATAGTGATGCAATGATGGAAAGATCTCTGACGCAGCACAACTCTCCATTGTTCAAGTCCTCAGAAAATGGTTTCACGGGGAAGGCATTTTTTGGATGAAGTTTATAGCTTGCCAAATTATTGTCCACAATTATGACATTTTTAAGGTCTCTTTTGAGGACTGTGATGTCTTTGACGTAGCCATCTTTGTTAGAGAGGAGGCAGGAGTCTCTGTAGAGGCGGATGTCTATGTTGGCTTTGTGAATAATGTTGATTTGTAGCTTGTCGAGAATGGCGTCTGCGTATTTTTTGGTGGCTGAGGTGAATATTATTATCTCATAGTTGTTTCTTACCTGTTCTACCATCAGAAGGTCTATTGTGTGTCTCTTCTGTACGTAGTATGTGATTGCACTTGGCGCTGAGTGCTCCTAATGGCCTCTCACAGAGATTGTGTAGTCATATTGGGGGATGATTGTGGAGCTTGAATAAAAAAGGGTGTTCTCCAAATCTAAGACTATTGTTTTGAATTTGGGCTTCTCATTCTCGTTGCTGACCATGAGTTTGTATGATGAGTGCTCCATTTCTTAGGGTTTTTCTACCTCAATCAATTTTAAGCTATCTTCAATGGTGGATGGGTATTCTATGCTGACATGAAACTCTGGGCTTATGTTCATATGGATCTAAATGGTATGTTTATATTGATCTAAATGATAGGGTGATTAGTCACAACCCCTCCTAAGTATTTCCAATACCAATACCTATCATTATGTTAATAAAAATAATAACAATGATTCGAGCATGTTAAGAAACATGTACAAATCTATAATGCTTTATCTTGTTTTACTGAATTTTACCTAGATTGAGAATTGTTTCTTCTAACATGAGAATACTATGTTTTTACAAGGAGCAAATTTTTAAAAATTAGGGTATATTTGATTGGGGGAATAATAATATGGAATAGGAATACACATTCTAGAATTGTTATTCTAGGATAAAAATAAGAATACTTATTCATATTCTTGTTTGGTTCAGTCAAAATTTGATGGGGAATTACAGATCTAAAAATTTATATATTCTAAAATAAATTCACAGAATTGCAAATGCTCATTTTTGGGCTAAAATTGCAATATGTATTCCTATTTACAATTCCTATTTAGTACACCCAAACAAAAAATTTGAAATTTTAAGAATTTACATATGCTTAATCCACTCATATTGCAAAAAGGAATTTTTAGGAATAATGATGATAATCTAAAATGTCCAATGATGTGCAGGTATTTGGAATTGGAAGAGATTTTTACTATATATATAAAAAATTGAGACTATAGTATATATATATATGTATGTATATATATTCATATATATATATATATATGTATATATATATATATATAGATATCTATATATATTCATATATACATATATACATATAAATATATATATATATACATATATATACATACATATATACATATATATATACATACATATATGTATATATATGTATGTATGTATATATATGTATATGTATATATATTATATTTAATTTATTATTTTATTAACTATAATGGATAGATATGTTTCATGAGGAGACATGTCTCTCCATTTGTCATTCACAATATATATATATATATATGTATGTATGTATGTATGTATGTATGTATGTATGTATGTATGTATGTAAGAGGATATTGATGCATTTGAAAAGAATATACCAAAATGTCAATGCAATTACATCTGCAATTGATCCTAAGAAATCAACATGGTATCAGAGCCTAGTTGTACATGTAAATTGAATAAAAATTAGAGAAAGGGCACAAATATGACCTATACTTCTATTGCAGATACAACTTGTACTTCTAAAGCATATACCTTTACGGCTCACCAAGATAACTCTCAGCTTTAGACGGATCCTCTTTGAATGGTGGTTGGAGCCTCCATGTTGATGAAGAGATGAAACCTCCATGAATACACAACTAGATGAATGGATTCATGATTGAGATATTAGAAATGATGAAAGTAATCCAAATGTTTTAGAAAAGATGTCGCTTTCAAGTTCGAGGCACCCATTTGGTCCATGCTTTGTTTGTGGGTACCAGAGAAGAGTAAGTGGGGTGACATCAAGCTGGGATGGTGTACATAAGAGTCTTCAGATCCATTGCTCATCGTAATACATCATGCATAGAAATTACTTAAAGGTGAGTTTGGAAGTTATGAAGTACTAAGGAACCCTTAATTTTTCACTGTCTTATGTAAGACTAGACATGATCCAAGTGCCCATGTAATGTTGCTTCTAAATTTCTTAGCTACTACGCCACTCAACATGCTCATAGTGGCACCCTTCATAGTAATTGATCACCTCAAAATTATCAAACCTCTCCTAAACCTTGGCAGATGAAATAAAGATCATAGAACTATCGTGAGAAGCTAAGGATTGGGTAAGTTGGTTATCTCTACAACACACATCACTGATGGATATGAGAAAAATGAAGATGAATTGTGCCTCACCTTGATCACAAGAAACTAAATCCACAAAAGATTAGTTGTTGCTTACATGAATAAATAAGGAGATTAGTACATGGATAGTTCGAGACCATATAATAAACACTGAAGCATGGTGTGAATCACCAAATATCAAGAAAGAGGAACAATATGACAAATGTCAATTTCCTCCAGGATGCCAATCTCGGTTAACCCAAAATGATAGGCTTACCTCATACATATTAGGGCACTTGATTTGCATATGATATAAGATATATCCTTAGCGGTTAAAGTATGAGTATATTAGATGTAGTTAACTCAAATAAGATATATATATATATATATATATATATATATATATATATATATATATATATATATATATATATATATATATATATATATATATATATATATATATATATATATAGGATTAAAATTAATTATGAATTTAGTATCAAGTTTTAATCTTCTTATTATTATTGAGAATAATTATTAAAGGTATTATTATTATTATGAGAATTATGTGCCTTGATCTTTTCCTCCAAGAATGTTATTGTAGGAAAAGGAAGATTGATTTCAAATTCAGAGGGAGATTGGTATTCAAAAGGAGTTTTCCATTTCAATAGATACAACATTGAAAGAGAGAGAGAGCAAACAGAGGAGATGGTTTTGTTAACCTTTAGTGATCTTGGATGTATTGATTAAAAGGGAGTAGATTGTATTGAAGATGGATTCTCCAATAATCAATAAAATTATAGAAGTCAAGAACATTGTAATTCTCTTCTTTAGAACTATATGGGCCTACCTATGTATATCATGAGGAAGTGACTACTTCCAAATGACTATCACTTGTATTTGCAAGAGTCATTGAAAGGTGATGATCTTGAATTTAAGTTAATCTATTATGATGGATATCTTACAATTTCTATGCAGATCATGATAGATTATACTTTGCATGGTGGATGTTTATATGGTACACATTATTTGAATGTGAGTGAACATACCTTATAAATGCTTTGAGTACATGGTGAATGGTATGCAAATTGATGTTCAGAAGGCCATTACATAGAGTACTTGGTGAATGTCAAATAAGTTGACTTTATGAGGTAATTGCTCATAGTACTTGGTGAATATCTTCCAACATGACATTTAGGAGGCCATTACTCAAAAGCACCTAGTGAATTTCAAATGAGTTGACATTAGCGAATGGCAAAAGAGTTGGCTTTCTAATAGGGTAAGTGGACCAAGTTGTGGTGCCAAAAACATGACACCTATTTTTTTCTAGTTTTACAAAACACATACGCGCTATACCATGTACATGCTTTCTAAAATAAAAAAAAATTAAAATGGGTTGCAAACCCATTGCCCATTTCATTTTCACTCCATTTTGCAAGGATTTCATAGCCATATTGCATACATGAGTTGAAGGAATTGAAGATTTTCGCTACCCGCCTCCTCAAAATGCCTCCTCATCGCCAAAGTTCAAGATCAAGATCACGCCATATGTTTTCTACCCTTCTTTTTGCATTGTTTTATATGTTTTTGCATCGTTTTGTAGTTTTTTTCAATTTTTCTTTAAATATGTTTAGTTATTTAGATTGCAATTGGTTTCATATTAGGAAATGTGAATAATGAACCAAAAAATACCCAACAAGATCAAAACCAAAACCCTCAACAAGATCCAAAGGAAAACCCTCCAGAAGATGAGAATCAAAATCCTCCACAACAAGAACAAGAAATTTTGCAACCTGCACTGATTGGAAGACCTCCTCCTAGCACATAAGACAACATAATAAATGAAATAGAAAGAGGGAAAAATGAATTACCAGAAATCATTGGTAGGTTGAAAGCTTGTGGACTAACTAATCCAATAAGAGGACAATTGGCATCCTCCCTTAAGTCCATTATGACCCATGTATCTTTGGTTAGTGGTTAGTTAGATATTTGGTGTGTTAAGAGGGAGGAACAAAAAAGATATTATGCAAAAAAGTTATCATATCAAGATGTAATACACACACACACACACACACACACACACACATAGATATATATATATATATATATATATATATATATATATATATATATATATATATATATGTAGATATATATATATATATGTATATATATATATGTAGATATATATATATATTTGTAGATATATATATATATATATATGAATATATATGTATATATATATATAGATCTACATATATATATATATATATATGTATATATATATGTATACACATATGTATACACATATATGTATACACATATATGTATACATATATGTGTATACATATATGTATACATATGTGTATACATATATATATACATATATCTACATATGTATATATACATATATGTATACATATATGTATACATATATGTATGTATACATATATATATATATATATATATATATATATATATATATATATATATATATATATATATATATTCACCAAAAGGTAGCATTTGTGCATTGTTTAGAAAGCCTGGTGAACAAAATATTGTTAGAGAGACAAATAAATGGTTTCCCATCCATTGGTGCAGACATGATGGTATTAGAAGTAATTTTTGGGATAGATGGTGGATGATCTTTGATGCCCCACCCTGCAATAATCATGAAGTCCCAATGTATTTCTTAAGGAAATTGTATTGTGAATTTGTCCTTGGGGAGATCCCCAATTATTTTGATATATTAGAATCTCAAGGTAGAGGTGGGATGTCATCATTTGAGAGGCCAGGGCATGTCATGACCCTAATGTAGGTAGGGCATTTATTTTCAAGCCACAAGGTGAGCATGTGATTATTCCTTCAGTTGTGAAGGAACATGTAGAGGCTAGCAGTCTAGGGACTATTAATGCTTTGAAACAGACCCTCATTTGTTGCATGAGTCCATTAGTTGAGGAGGAGTCTTCTGTGCATCGTGATCACATGTGCACATCATGCAGATCCTTATGCACATTTGGCAATCATGCTGGAGATACTA
Organism: Cupressus sempervirens; assembly: GCA_028749045.1. Taxonomy (NCBI): domain Eukaryota; kingdom Viridiplantae; phylum Streptophyta; class Pinopsida; order Cupressales; family Cupressaceae; genus Cupressus; species Cupressus sempervirens. Next base: position 1,576,831 of record CM053793.1, on the reverse strand, counting down.
TGGATGATGGGCTAGTCACTGATCAGTTCCTGAATGAGATATTTGGCATTGAGGAATAGGTAAATTACAATTATAATAAACTAATTTTATTACATTTCATATGTATAGTGAATGACTAATTAATTAGCATGTATTGACATTGTTCAAAATTTAGGGTCAGAGTGTTGGTGGCCCTAGTAGAGGTCCCCCAACTCCATTTTTCATCCTGTCGACAAGTCCAAAGGTATGTATCAATTTAATAATTTAAATAAATACATATATTTATTAATTAATTATATGAAGGATTGACAAAAAAAATTATGCATGTGCATCACTTCTCTTACTAGACCATAGATATTCACTAGGGACTCTGAGCCTAGGTGTGATATGAGCTTTGCAGAGGTACATTTGTTTCATGTTAATTTAATTAATTTGATTATATATTTTTTATGTTTCATGTTACATGTAATGTGTATTGTATGACATAAAGCTCTTGACATCTGGGACTCCTCCTCATCTTCGGCAGCCCATCAATCATGGAGTGGCTACAGCTATGGCTAGTTTAGAGCCATTGACTGAGGTATGAAAGAATTTTCTTGGTTTCAATTGTTGTTTATAATAATTAGTATCAAAATTTCTAATTTTATTTAGAAATTATTATATTGATTGAATTTTTTTAGTGTCTTGTTACACGCAATCATCAGCGAGCCTTTGAGGTGGACTTGCAGAGTGACTATTTGATGGTGGTAAGAAAATAATTAATTTTGTGTGTACATATATTTGATTTCAATTTATAATAATTATTGATTCATATCTAATTTGTTTGCATCAGCTCGAGTTAGAGAAGAGGCTAAACAAGAGGACGAGCGAGCGTGTGAGGAAGATCCCATCATCTCCCTCCACACAAAGATCGAAGACCTCGAGAGATTTGTTTCCTTCCCCTCATGGGAAGGAGAAGATATAGTCATTAGACACACATGTATAGGCATCAATCGACATATATGTTGGATTTTATGTTAGTGGACATATTCGATATACATTTGATGTATATATGACATTTTATATTTGATGTATGACATATATTTGATGCATGACATTATTGGTGAATATATGATATGTTTGTTCATGTATGACATAATTGGTTATCATAATATATTATGTGTTTGTTAATGTATGACATTATTAGTTATCATTTTATATTATATGTTTGTTCATGTATGACATTATTGGTTATCATAATATATTATATGTTCATTCACGTATGACATTATTGGTTATCATAATATATTATATGTTTGTTCATGTATGACATTATTGGTTATCATAATATATTATATGTTGTTCATGTATGACATTATTGGTTATCATAATATATTATGAGGTTGCATGGGTACTTGTACCCACACCCCTGGTACTCGTACCCATGTACCCAAGTATCAGGTACACATATCCCAAGTATCGAGTACTCGGTGAAGAGAATCATAGCTAAGAACCTTGATTGAGATTACTGAATCATTTTTTTCAATTTTTTGTTTGTGTATTAGCTCATTGATTATCAAGCTTAATTCAATACCTTATTAGTTCAAAACTTTGATAGAATATTGATTGACAATAAACTTTATCACTTTTCAAGTATAAGTTTATCATTTCCAATATGTCATCATCATATGATTTATGATCTTATTCATGTTTAAAGTTTTCCTTCTCTATTATTTGTTTTCAATCTTAATTCAGTATCTAATCACTTTGAAACTTTGATACAATATTGATCGACAATAAACCTTCTCAGTGTTAAAGCCAAAAATTTATCATTTTCAATACGTCATTATCATATGATTTATGATCTTCTTGTTCATTTTTTAAGTCTATCTTCTATGTTATGCATCTAAACATGAATCATAAATTATTATTACAAACATTTAACAAATCTGAAATTGAAAACAATACATTACACTTGTAAACTTTATCACTGTTCTTGATTTGAAAAATCATTGTCATGACTCATAAATTCAAATTTTCTATAAATATAAAAGTATAATTAAAAATAAATTTTGACATACCCAAGTACCCCTCTCCCCTATTATTAAAAATAGTTGTACCCGTACCTTAAGTACCCCAAGTACCTCCATCCCCATGCAACCTTGTATATTATATGCGGATCTTGCTATTTTCTCTACACCTATGTGGTCTATAGGATCTCTTTCTACTTAGGACATCCCTTGACCTTGCCCAACCTCCTCACTAGGTTAACTAATCCAAACTTGCAGCATCACTCCCTTACTCTTCTAGGAACACTATCCCTCCAAAGGTTTTATAGATCTACTAGGGCACCACAGAAATCCCCAGTCTAACCAATGTTTCCATGATGTCCTAAGATGTTATTGGAACACTTGTACTATGCTTGAATGGATAACAACAATGGGTTTGTATCCGATTTCAAGATTTCTTCACAAAAGGGGTACAAGGAGAGCCCCTAATTAGGCCTACACCCAGATTTCTAGGGCCAATAAATCCTTTGTATTATGATGTAGGAGCATCTTGGGTTGCCTTGTTATCCTACTCATTCTCTTCACCTAGTAGTTCCTTCATGTGCCTAGCAATTCTGTCATGTGCCTAGCAGTCCTTTATGTGCCTAGCAATTCCTTCATGTGCCGAGTTCTTGTAGCATTCCTTCATGTGTCGAGTTACCCAGTGGATATCGAGTGATTCTTCATGTGCTGAGTTACCCAGTGGATTCCAAGTGATTCTTCATGTGCTGAGTTACCCAATGGATGCCAAGTGATTCTTCATGTGCCGAGTTACCAAGTGGATGCCGAGTAATTCTTCATGTGTTGAGTTACCCAGTATATGTTGAGTGTCAGTATTTAGATGTGATTTTATGAGCTGACTCGTGGGATTTATTTCATTCGCAAAATTTATGTTAAGATCTTTTCTTGGGATAAGTCCAGACCATTGTTCGGTCAGCCTTCCTCTTATGTAATGTTCTAGAATGTTTTGTAAGCCATTTTGGCAAGTATAAATAGAGAGTTTAGGCCTAGAGCTAAGTAAGTTTTTTGGGAACAAATTGTTTGAGGGAGTAGAATTGAAAGTGCAAATTTGCTGTTGGATCTTTGTAACTGAATGTATTAAATTGGCTATAACCAAGAAGGCCTCATAGCTAGGCATGTATGAAGATATTTTTATGAATCAATAGAAGTATTTTCATCTTCTCCTCCTTTGATTGTTATCCATTTGTGTTTGCTTCCATTTTGTTAACTCTTGCAGGGTGGTTTGGATAGCTAGGGGAGCCCTTGGCCCTAGTTATTCACCACTTGCCTACGTCAGTTGGTATCAGAGCCTTAGGTTCATCCTTGTGGAGATTGGATTGTGTAGAACCCTGATTGCGATTTGGTTGTAGGGTGGAAGATCTGCGGATTTCACCTATAACTTTTAGAGGGTTACGATCTTGCAGGAACCTAATTTGTAAAGATGGTTCATGGTAGAAGAAATAATGTTGATAATGCTATATTGGATCAGTTGAGACAAATTGCAACTAAATTAGATGTTGTGGAGATAGCCAAGAGGAGAGGAGCACATCTTGATGATGTAAGTGATGATGAAGCAATAGCACCAAACCATAATCCAGAACCTGAAGGAGATCAAGATGAGGAAAGATTGTTGAGAGTATTGTCTAGAGTGAATTCAAAGCCTATTGTAGAAGTTGTTCCTTATGATGGGAAATTGGATACCAATGCTATGGTGGATTGGATCTCTGATATGGAGAAGTTCTTTGAGTATGAAAACACTCTTGATAATAGAAAGGTGAAGATTGCAGCCACTAGGCTGAAAGGTCATGCATCTCTATGGTGCGAGCACTTGCAAACTGATAGACAAAGAAGAGGAAATTAGAAGATCAGAACTTGGCCAAAGATGGTGAACAAGGTAAAGAAAAAATTCCTTCATGCTGATTACCATGTTAACTTGTTAAGAAAGATGAAAAATTTGAAGCAAAAAGACATGACTGTGGAAGAGTATACTGAGGAATTCTATAGACTGGACATTAGATCTGGACATGTGGATGATGATGTTGAGAAAATTGCAAGGTACATTAATGGATTGAGATCTAGAATACAAGATGAAATAAGTTTTGTGAAGTTGGAAAGTGTAGAAGAAGCATACCAGTATGCCTTGAAGGTTAAGGAGATCTTAAGAAAGAAGCATGAACAAAGACAAAGAGGTAGAAGTGGTAGATTCCAGAGAGGCAGAGGTAGATCTTATGGAGAAAGTGGTAGATCTGACATTTCTAGGAAGAATAAAGGAAAATTTGAATGGAAGAATGATGACAAAGGAAAGACTGAATGGAAAAGTGGTAATTCTTACCAAGGAGGCACTAATTCTTACCAAGGAAGAGGTAATTCTTATTCTAGACGTGAATTTCATGGTAATTGTTTTAGATGTGGTAAAGAGGGACATAGATCTTTTGAATGTAGATCCTCTGAAAGTAGACAAGGTAACAAAAATGCTATGATTCAAGAGGATGATGAGGGTTCACCAAGTGGACCTAAGGCTAGAGAAAATCTAATGGTGAGAAGAAACTTATGCAATAAGGGAAGTGATGAGGAGCCTATTTTAAGGAGAAGTCTTTTCAAGACAAGATGTAAGATGGCTAGAAAATGTTGTAAAGTGATCATTGATAGTAGAATTTCTACAAATATAGCATTAGAAGAGCTAGTTACAAAGTTGCAGTTGCAGAGGTTGAAACATCCCAAACCTTATCATGTTTCATGGATCAAAGATGAGCATAAGATATTGGTAAGTGAGCAATGCCTTGTGAAGTTCAAAATTGGACATTACTTTGATGAAGTTTTGTGTGATATTATGCCCATGGATTGTTGTCATATTTTGTTGGGTAGACCTTGGCAATATGATAGATATGTTGTACATGATGGAAGATTGAATCAATATACTCTTTGGGTAAATGGGAAGAAACAAACATTGTTGCCTTTGATTGAAGTTCCAGATAAGGTTAATTGTACTACTATAAAAAGTTGCATAGTTAATGGGAAATAATTTGAAAAAAAAGTGAAAAAGAATCAAGCTTGTTTTGCTATAATTCCAAGAAAACCAAATTTTTTCAATGAAGACTGAGTGCCAAAAAAAAATGTTAATTGAGTACTAGTCAGTGGTGACTGAGTGATAGATGGTAGTATTGACCAAGTACCAAAAGAAATTGTAGAGTTGTTGAATGAGTATAAAGACTTTATTATTGAAGATATTCCTGATGGTTTACCTCCAGTAAGAAGTATAAGTCATTATATGGATTTGATCCCTGGAGCTAGTTTGCCAAACAAAGCACCATATAGATTGACACCTGCAGAGAATGAAGAACTTAACAGACAAGTGCACGAATTGTTCCAGAAAGGTTTGATCAGAGAAAGCTTGAGTCCATGTGCTGTACCTATTGTATTAGCACCCAAAAATAATGGAGAATGGAGAATGTGTACTGATTCCAAAGCCATTAACAAGATAACAGTGAAATATAGGTTTCCTATGCCAAGAATGGATGACATAATGGATTATTTGAGTGGAGCAAAGTATTTTACCAAGATTGATTTGAAGAGTGGATATCATCATATTAGAATCAGAGAAGGTGATGAATGGAAGACTTCTTTCAAGACAAAAGATGGTTTGTATGAATGGTTGGTTATGCCTTTTGGTTTGACTAATGCACCTAGTACTTTCATGAGGTTGGTGAATGAAGTTCTGAAAAGATTCTTGGGTAAGTTTGTGATTATTTATTTGGAAGATATTCTGATATTCAGCAAGACTAAGGAAGAACATCTTGAGCATATTAGGCAAGTATTGCAGAGGTTTAAAGAGGAAAATTTGTTGATTAATCTAGAAAAGTGTTCTTTTATGCAAGAAGAGATTGTGTATTTGGGATTTTTGATTTCAACTAGTGGTTTGAAGATGGATCTTGAGAAGGTTAAAGAAATTTTGGAATGGCCTACACTTGAGAATGTAAGTAAGGTAAGATCATTTTATGGTTTGGCTAGTTTTTACAAAAAGTTTATAAATAATTTCAATGCTATTTATAATGCTATGACTAAAAAATGAGGGGAGATAAAAAGGAATTCAAGTGGACACATGGAGCTGATAAGAGTCTTGGGACTTTGAAACAAAAGGTTGCTGAATTACCCGTATTGGCTTTACTTGATTTCAACAAAGTATTTCAGGTTGAATGTGATGCAAGTGGTAATGCAGTAGGAGCTGTATTAAGCCAAGAAGGTAAGCCTGTTGCTTTCTTTAGTGAAAGGTTGAATGATGCTAAAAGGAAATATTCTATGTATGATCAAAAGTTTTATGCTATTGTTCAAGCATTGAAGAAGTGGAGACATTATTTGATGCCTAAGGAGTTTGTGTTGTATACTAATCATAAAGCTTTACAATACTTGGAAAGTCAACATAAATTGAATCAAAGACATATAAAGTGGGTTGAGTATTTGCAGAGTTTTACATTTGTAATCAAGCATAAGAGTGGAGTTACTAACAACGTTGCTGATGCATTAAGTAGAAGACGTTCTTTGTTGACTGAAATGAAGGTTGAAGTTCTTGGTTTTGATGAGATGAAAGAGTTATATGATGCTGACCCTAATTTTTTGGAGGCATGGAAAGAGTGCAAAGGACCAAATCTGATAGATCACATAAGTAAGTATGATGAGTATTTCATTCAAGAAGGTATGTTGTTCAAAGGTATTCAGCTGTGTATTCCTAGAAGTCCTATGAGGTTGAATTTGATTAAGGAAAAGCATAGTGGTGGATTAGTTGGACATTTTGGAATTGATAAGACATTGAGTTTACTGAAAGAGAAATATTATTGGCCACAAATGTATAAGGATGTTTAGAAATTTGTAAAGAGTTGTGGAGATTGTCAAGTTGCAAAGGGAGTGAGTCAAAATATTGGTTTGTATACAGCTATTACTATTTCTGAGAAACCTTGGACTGATATTAGTATGGATTTTGTTCTTGGATTGCCTAAAATGGTGAAGGGGTATGATTCTATATTCTTTTGTAGTGGAAAAATTTTCTAAGATGGCTCATTTCATACCATGTAAGAAGACATCAGATGTAGAGCATGTTGCAAAACTTTTCTTTAAAGAGATTGTGAGATTGCATGGATTACCAAGATGCATTATTTTGGATAGAGACAATAAGTTTGTTGGTTTTTTTGGAAGACTTTGTGGAAGAAGATGGGTACTGAATTGAATTTTAGTTCTACATTCCATCCACAAATAGATGGACAGATAGAGGTTGTGAATAGAAGCTTGGGTAATTTGCTGAGATGTTTAGTTGGGAATAAACTGAGTAATTGGGAGATGGTATTGGCACAACCTTTATTTGCATATAAAAATTCTGTGAATAGGAGTACAGGGAAGACACCTTTTGAAATTATTATTGGAATGCATCCTAAAGGTATATTAGATTTGAGAGATGTTGCTGGTGAAGAAAAGAAAAGTGCTACAGGCGAAGAATTTGCTGATTTTATGGAGTCCTTGCATAAAGAAGTGAAGTTGAGGTTGGAACAAAGCAATCAAAAGTATAAGAAGAATGCTAATCAGTCTTGAAGACACCATGATTTTCAAGTTGGTGATGAGGTGATGGTTCATCTAAAGAAAGGAAGATTCCTAGTTGGAACATATAGCAAGTTGAAGATGAATAAATTTTTACCTTGTAAGATATTGAAGAAGTTTGACAGTGGTAATGCTGATGAATTGGAGTTACCCGATGACATGGATATATATCCTATATTTAACATTGCTAATTTTTATAAGTATCATGAGTCAGAGGTTGAAGTTGTTATACAAGATGATTATCCTAAGAAACAGAGTGAGGTAGTTCAATAGATATTGGATCAAAGAGTTGGAAAGAGTACAAGAGGAAAAGATTACTATGAATATTTGGTGAAGTGGAAGAACAAAACTATTGAAGATGCTTCATGGATATTTCAATTTGAGTTGGATTCAGCTTAGGTTGGGACATCTCAATGATTTAGGAGAATCATTTCTTTCAACCCCGGTTGTCCAATGTAGGAGCATCCTGGGTTGCCTTGTTATCCTGCTCATTTTGTTCACCTAGTAGTTCCTTCATGTGCCTAGCAATCTTTCATGTTCCTAGCAATTCCTTAATGTGCCTAGTAGTCCTTCATGTGCCTAGCAATTCCTTCTTGTGTCGAGTTCTTATAGCATTCCTTCATGTGTTGAGTTACCCAGTGGATGCTGAGTGATTCTTCATGTGTTGAGTTACCCAATGGATGCCGAGTGATTCTTCATGTGCCAAGTTACCTCGTATATGCTGAGTGTCATTATTTGGACATGATTTTGCAAGCCGACTCGTGGCATTTATTTCATTCGCCACATTTATGTTAAGATCTTTTCTTGGGATGAGTCCAAACCATTGTTGGGTCAACCTTCCTCTTATGTAATGTTCTAGAATTTTATATAAGCCATTTTGGCAAGTATAAATAGAGAGTTTAGGCTTAGAGTTAAGTAAGTTTTTTGGGAAGAAAATTTTTGAGGGAGCAGAACTGAAAGTGTGAATTTGCTGTTGGATCTTTGTAATTGAATGTATTAAATTGGCCATAACCAAGAAGGCCTCACAGCTAGGCATGTATGAAGATATTTTGATAAATCAATAGAATTATTTTCATCTTCTCCTCCTTTGGTTGCTGTCCATTTGTGTTTGCTTCCATTGTGTTAACTCTTTCAGGGTGGTTTGGATAGCTGGGGGAGCCCTTGGCCCTAGTTATTCACCCTTTGCCTATGTCATATTAGAGTTTCAACACCTCTAGACTTAATAAAAAATTATACATAGGACCCATGCTCAAGGATTTTTAGGGTCTTAGGGTGTCTACAGTTCGTACAAGAAAAATAGCAAAATTGAGGGTTTGGTAGGGTTATATTGGTTGTCTGCTATCTCCACTTTTAAGAAACCTTCCATAGTTCATCAAGAATCCTCCTCCACAAATTAGAACCTTCTCATACCCCTCTTCAATCCCTTAGAAGAGAAAGCCTTATTCTTCAAGCTTTGCTCTCAAGAGATCTTTCTTTGCTGATAGTCCCTAGTCAGGCATTGCCTAGCTCACCTACGGCTTGGTCAAAGAAGTTTTTGCACTCACTTTTAGGGCCCTTTCTTGCATAATTTAATACATTAGATTATATATCCTTGAAATCTATAAGACCATGGAATTTCTGTAGTGGAGATAAGACTAACAACCCTTTCATGATATACTACTCCAAAACTAGTAGCAGAGAAGTATCTTTGAAGAAATTTACAAAACCTTTCAAAACTTGGTCACAAACTATAAATAGTGCATGGAAAATGAAAAAAAAAACAATAATACAACTACAAAATGTAACAAAGTGATAATATCCATGTGATTTTCCTCCAAACAAGATTCAAAACTTGTAAAATCTATGCTAAAACAGTCTCAATCTACTACATACACTCCAACAGTATGGATTCCTACAAGAAATGAGTTGTCAACCCTTGATTAGGGTTCCTCCAAGAATAAATATGTTTCTCCTTGGGTTAGAGATAGGTTTTAGGGATTTTTCAAAGCTTCTTGACAATGTAGGTCTTTTAGCAACAATTGGAAAAAGTTGCTCAACAACTTTTAAAAATTGCAAGCAATTTTGGGGCAATTTTTATTGCTCGAGTAGTCTTGTTTTGACTAACATTTCAAGCCTATGCTATGGCTTTCCAATACATCCTTGGGATTGAAAATTTTACTATCTTCCTTCACCTAAGAATCACCAAACTCATAATAACATCCCTTCCATAAGGTGGCAGATTTACATAACATTGCATTATTCATGCACTTTGATCTTCTAAAAAAGTCCACCTAAAATGCAATAAAAACACCTAAATCAACCTTACCCCCAAAAAAAGCTAATAATGGTACCAACCCAGAGTCAAGGTACCATTCTCACTAGATACCAAAGAGGAAACTTTAAGACCTATCCTAGCTTGGACACACAAGCATGAGCTAAATGCCCTTATTGTATTCACATACTTCTTCAAAGAAGTTCATCACACCAAAAATGATAATGTGGGATCCTTGAAAGGGTGCACCTGCACCACCTTCCAAGAGATTCTTCAACATCCTATGAGTGAAAATAATCTTCTAACATCCTATGACTATATTTTCTTTGCAACAACATGTAATTTGTTGATTTTCGGACAACTCTTCACAAAGGCAAGTGGTTATGTTTGAAACCCATGAAATGACTATTAAGACAACCAAAAAGATCATTAACATCTTCCACTAACTCCATTTAGTGATGACATGCAACTATATAAGGTGTAATGACTCTCAAAACACTTATTGAGTCAACTTATTAACAAAAATAATAAAAAAAGGAAAATTGTTAGGACTATGGCAATTTGGGTTTATAGGTAACCTCAAGTTCCTTGACCTTACAAACAAGGATTTCCTTATTAGCATAAAAAATAACATGTTCAAAATGATTTTAATGATCACCCCTTTACCTTCTATCAGGAGTCTCCATCATTGGATAAGATGACATATCCAATTACCACCATCAAAGATCATTGCCCTATGGCATTTAGTGACTCTTAGGGATGATTTAGTTCAGCCTCCCCCAAGAACATTTGAGCACTCAATGAGATGGGAAAAGCTTTGGTCTAGTGTTGACCTAGCCACCTAAGGCTAATAAAATAGATAGTTTGATCCTACAACAAAAGGTGAGAGAGATTTGGTAGTTGGCAACTTTGTACTCGCCAACACTACAAGTTTCAACATCACCTGAGATGGCATCACAAAATCAAAATAGAGTATGATCACTAAAAAGTGAAAGAGTTTATTATAAGTCTTTGCATCATGGTCCTATAGCACCTAAAATCACATCCATACCTTGCATGAGCTCTGAGATATAGCTTGACAAAGATTTCTACCTTATGGCATTTAGTGACCCTTAGGGATGTTTTGGTTCAGGGAACATTCAAGTGCTCAATTGGATAGGACAAGCTTGGGGCTAGGTTTTACCTAGCCACCCAGAGCTAACAAAATAGACAATTCAATCTGACGATGAATGGTGAGGGAGATTTTGCAGTTGGCCACTTTGTACTAGCCAACACTACAAGTTTCAGCATCACCTGAGATGGTGTCACAAAATCAAAATGGAGTAAGATATCCAAAAAGTGAGAGAGGTTATTCTAGGTCTCTGCAACATGGTACTATAGCACCTATAATTGCATCCATATCTCACACGAGCTCTCATATATGCCCAGTCAAATATTGCTACCCTATGGCATTTAGTGACCCTCAGGGATGTTTTGGTTCAGCATGCTCGAGAATGTTCAAGCAATCAACAAGATGAGAAAATCTTGGGGCTATGGTTTACCCAACCACTTAAAGCTAATAGAATAGATAGTTTAATCCCATAACAAACAATGAGGGAGATTTGGTAGTTGGAAACTTTGTAGTAGCCAACACTATGAGTTTCAGCATCACTCGAGATGGCATCACAAAATCAAAACAAATTAAGATCTCCAAAAAGTGAGAGAGATTATTGTAGGTCTCTACAACATGGTCCTCTAGGATTGGAATTGCATCTATACCTCACACGAGCTTTGAGATATGCCCCATAAAAGATCGTTGCCCTATGGCATTTAGTGACCCTTAGGGATGTTTTGCTTCAGTGTGCCCGAGAACATTCAAATGATCAATGGGACTAGATGAACTTGAAGCTAGGATTTACCCAACCATCTAGAGCTAACAGAATAGATAGTTCATTCCTACGATGAACAATGAGGGAGATTTGGCAGTTGGCAACTTTGTATTGGCCAACACTACGAGTTTCAGCATCACCTGAGATGGCATCACAACATCAAAATGGAGTAAGATCTCCAAAAAGTGAGAGATTTTATTTTAAGTCTCCATAATACAGTCCTATAGGACCCAGAATTGCATCCATACCTTGCACGAGCTTTGAGATATGCCCCATCAAACATTGTTGCCCTATGGAATTTAGTGACCGTTAGGGACATTTCTGTTCAGCATGCTTAAGAATGCTCAAGCACTCATTAGGATGGCATGAGCTTGGGGCTAGGGTTTACCTAGCCACTCGAAGCTAATAGAACAAATAGTTTGATCCCACAATGAACGGTGAGGGAGATTTTCCAGATGGCAACTTTGTACTGGCCAACACTACAAGTTTCAACATCACCCAAGATGGCTTAGCAAAATCAAAATGCATTAATATCTCCAAAAAAGTGAGAGAATTTATTTTAGCTCTCCACAACATAGTCCTCTAGCACCTCAAATTGCATTCATATCTCACATTAGCTTCGAGATATGCCCCGTCAAAGATCACTGCCCTATGGCATTTAGTGACCCTTAGGGAAATTTTAGTTTGATGTGCCCGAGAATTTTTGCGTGGTCAATAGGATAGGATGAGCTTGGGACTAGCATTTACCTAGCCACCCAGAGCTAATAGAATAGATAGTTTGATCCCACAACAAACAATGAGGGAGATTTGGCAGTTGGCAATTTTGTACTAGCCAACACTATGAGGTTCAACATCACCTGAGATGGCATCGTAAAATCAAAATGGAGTAAGATCTCCAAAAAAATGAGAGAATTTATTGTATGTCTTTGCAACATGGTCCTATAAGACTTAGAATCGCATCCATACCTCGCACACGCTCCGAGATATGCCTTGTCAAAGATCACTGCCCTATGACATTTAGTGACTCTTAGGGATGTTTCGGTTTGGCATGCCTGAGAAAATTCAAGGGCTCAACAGGATAGGATGAGATTGGGGCTAGGGTTTACCCAGCCACCCAGAGCTAATAAAACATATAGTTTTATCTCATGATGAATGGTGAGGGAGATTTGGCAGTTGGCAACTTTGTACTAGCCAACACTACAAGTTTTGGCATCACCCGAGATGATGTTGCAAAATAAAAAAGGAGTAAGATCTCTAAAAAGAGAGAGGTTATTGTAGGTCTCTACAAAATGGTCCTATAGTACCTAGAATCGCATCCATACCTCACACGAGCTCCAAGATATGGCCCATCAAAGATCGCTGCCGTATGGCATTTAGTAACCCTTAGGGATGTTTCAGTTCAGTGTGCTCGAGAATGTTTGAGCACTCAAAAGGATAGCATGAGCTTGGGGAAAGGGTTTACCCAGCCACCCAAAGCTAATGAAATAAATAGATTGATCCCATGACAAACAGTGATAGAGATATGAGCAAGATATGTATGCGTAGGCCACTTTGTGCAAGATATGGGCAAAAGTTGCTAATTAGGCCAAATTGAGTCTTTTTGAGCTTTTTTCCAAGATAGCCTAGGATTAGGTGTTTTCAATTGTTTTTTACTAGTTTGGAACATTTTCCAAGTCCTAGAAGTGAAATCTAGTGAAATTTGCATTAGTTGCACTTTTTGTGCAAAATTGCAAAAGTTGTAAAAGTTGCTTTAAAATGAAAATCTAACTAGAAACCATCTAACCTTAAAAAAAAAATTCCCATGCTCATATACCCAAGCATGGATAGTTACAATTTCCCAATCTTCCATTTGCAACTTTTTTGCAAAAATTACAAAAGTTGCTCAAGCAACTTTTTGAGCAACATTGTAACTTTGCATTTACAGGACTTGGGATGCTAGGATACTCAAGTTGGGCATTATCCCTCAAATTTTTCATCAAAATATATTAATGATCTTAGTAGAACAAAAAAAATCTCATTTCCAACTTTAAATGGAGACTTCAGCTTAAATGGAGATTGTTAGTTCCCAAGCATGTCCCAATCAAGCAGATGACTGGTTTACAAAGCAACTAGTAGGAAACAGGGTCGTGGAAATGAACTCAATGCTCAATAAGGTTTGACAACACTAAAATAACTTATTTCCAAATGCTCAACACTTCACCAATTCCCAAACTCCTACCATTCACAAATCAACACACTACAAGAGGTCAAATCCTTCATGGTACTTGACCTAGGGCTTGATTGGAAAAATCACAAAACACATCCTCCAGTCTTGAAACCCTGGAATCTTAAAAAAGACCCTACTAAATTTCATTTCCTAAATTTTCTTGAAATTTCAACCAAGGAAATTGTAGTTAGAGGCCCATTTTTGCTGTGTGCACCAAAATGTTGTCTTATAAACCTAGTTTCACTAAAAATACAATAACTTGAGTTAGAAAACATGTAGAATGATGAGACTAGAAGAAAAAGAAAGATGATTCGAAGATCTATCTCAGAAATTTATCACGTCTAGTCTAAAATTCCATACATTTTGTGCACCATGAAAACAACAGTAAAAATGACTCAAAAACTAAATTGCTTTCTTTACAACTTCTTCCAATCTATATATTAATGTCCTCCAGACCTCACAAATGAGGTATATATATCTCTTATATATATTTTAATGATTAGAACCAATATTTTAATAGTTATAACCCTTTTCCCACTAAGTTGCAAATTTGAGCAACTTTTATAATTTTCAACAATGCAACTTTGCACAAAAAGTGCAATTTTCACATTTTTCACTTGATTCCACGTCTAGGACTTGGAAAAGGTTCCAACATACCTAAAATTAGATAAAAAAAAATTAATCCTAAGATTTCTTGACCAAAAATATTAAAAATCTTGAATTTTCCTAATCAGCAACTTTTGCTTATAAATTAAATAAAGTGGCTTAAGCATACAAAATGGTGTCTTTCTTTGACAACCATGGACTTCTCATTCAAGGGTTGTTTATTCTAGCCTAAGTAGGTAAAAAAAAAACATGAAAAAAAAAATATTTGAACCAAGTGCCTTGGTGCTATGCACCAGTAACATACCCCCAAACATTAATGAAAAGATAACAATGACCATGGACATAGTGAGATTGGTGAAATGCAGAAAAAAACTCTTTGTGTTTACAAGTTTGCGAAAAATGGCATCCAATACCCATACTACCACACATAGGTCCAATTTGATGTTTTCATTTATTTAGATGAATTTTTGTAGATAGTCATTTTCACATTGTTTCTAATGTAGATCTTACAACCTTCTTTCACCAAAAGCTTCCTAAGTGCCTAGTAACACCCAACCCACTGCAAGATGCCAATAAGGCTTACTCTCCTTTACCCAATGCTGATCATTATCTCTCCAAGTGGACTCCACTTTTCTAAGGTCTTTCACCTTCTCTGGGGCTCTTAGAAAACATGGGTCAATTGTAGGTTTTAGGGACACTAGCCCTCAACTAGGCCAAATAAGGCAAAATGTGAAATCCGGTTTTCAAACTCCAAACTTAGGCTAGGATCAACATCAGTAGGTTCATACCACAAAGATTCATGCACTTTTAGGGTTCTAACACCCCCAAAAGACCAAATTTCCAAAATCAAGCCTAGAAATCCTAGTAGGTCAATTTTTAGTTTTCTATGGCTAACTTCCAAACTTTCCAAATCAAGTATCAAAAAAATTTTCTTTTTAAATACCCTTTAGCAGGTTCTTGAAGACTGCAAAATATCTTGGGCTGAACCTACTCCAGCATGTCCTAACTCCCACTTGGTTCACAGACCTAATAGGCCTAATTAGGTTGGCTTTCCAAAGCAAGTGTTAGGATATGGATTCATTAAACCAGCACAACTACATGGAACTCTTCCTCCCCATACCACATCTCCATTTTAGCATTTTCCTAGGTTAGATTAGTTGGTTTGGAAGTCTAATCACCACTTCTCCTACAAATCTAGGCTGAACACATAGGGATGTTCAGCTTGGGCCGGTTGGTAAAAATATGAAACCTTCTCCTTCAAGAATAAAACTCTACCATATTAAAGTACACTCCCCTAACTTGCATTCCTCTAAGTGGAATTAAACTCCAACCATGCATGTTTCCCAAAACACTCAAATTCAGCCCCAAACAAGCAACTTGAGCAAAAAATGCAATAACTTGAACAAATGGAAAGATAAATCCTTCAAACCAAAATAAAATGAAGCCTAGTTCGTCAAGCTATCCAACCATGTCAATTGATCCCTTCTCCCAATCTTTACATTTCTATACAACATAGAAAAATAGTGAAAATGGTAGAAAATCAGAGTTTTATTCATGCAAATGTTCACTAGTACGTACCATCATGTTGTCCTCTCCATGTACAACATATTTAAACATGTCCTCTATGTCTTCAATGGTCATAACCATATTTCAAATTTTTATGCCAACATACAACCATTTTTGCAAACATATTTAAAAGTTGTCAGTATTTTTGCAATTTTTCTTGACAATTTTTGCAATTTTTGATAGCTAACTTCCTATACACCTAGGACTTGACCAAATGACCCTAATGACTATTAAAACCTTCTAAGGATCACAAAAATCCTATTTTCATTTAAAAACCACCAAAATTTCTTATTTTTGACCCATTTGTACAATTTGACACTCTGGCTTATAATGGCACCTAGAGCCCAATTGACCTTACATTTTGGTCTTATTACAAAATTTTTATTAATTTTCCAAATCCAAAACTAGGACCACTATCCATTTGCCTTGGTGCCCTACACTACTTTCCTTCAAGAAAAATGATGTAACCATCCCCTTTCTATTCTAGCTATGACTTGGGGATGGAATATTAAAATATATCATAAGTAATTATACATACTAATGTAGGGAATAGTCAGAGGATGCAGATGATCATTCAACTAGACAAGTTCTAAGTGCTTGGGTGCATAAAAATGCATTAAATTTGATTTCATAGGTATAGCAACGGGAGATCTTCCTAAAGGAGGCCATGATTTTATATAAAATAGTAAAATTAGTCATCATAAACATGGTGTAGGATCAACTAATAGGTCCTGAAAGTGATTTCTTGGTTAGATTTAAAGAGGCCCTAGTTTTTGGCCTTGTTTGGTGAGGGTTTCATAAAAAGCACATAAAAAAAGTTTATGGGTTCAATAAAATTGAAGAATCCTCACTTTAGGGTACGAAGTTGTATGGTTGGGGGATAATTATTCTATATAGTTCCTTTGTAAATGGAGGGGTTTTTATGCTTAAAAAGTGGCCCACAGTGTAACAACAAAGACTTGGTCCAAAATAACCATACCTCATCTTTTGATATGTTATAGAGAAGAAAAATGGGTATCCTAATATTCAATTTATTTTCTTTATGTTATGGAAAAATATGGAGAAAATGCAAGAGGACAACATTTGAGGGCTAATTGGGGGCTTGTAGGTCTAGTAGGTTGGGATGATTGGTTTACCTTGGAGATAGGCTCTTGGTATTTTGAAAAATAGTTATTTGGGGTGTATTATGGTAATCAAAACCATTATGACTTTTAACTTATGACTTTTAATTGATGTCAAGGACCTTGACTACATATGAGAACTAAGACAAACTATTCACATGTTGAGATTCAAATATCAACCTATACACTAGTAAATATGAAGATAATGCAAGGGAGTTAAAAGACATACAAAAGGGCCTAAGTGATGCAAGTGGCAGGGTACTAACAAGGTAGATTGGGAGAGTACAACCTACAAGAACAACCTAACAAGGTTTGACAACCCAAACAAGGCTCAAGAACCCACACTTGCACCTTGACAACAAATATTACTTAATACAAGAAATCTACACCAGACATGGAACCAAGAACTTAGACTCAAGAAATGATGTTCTTACATTAGAATAGGCATATTGACTGGAATTGAAGACCCCAAACTGAGAAAAGGACATAGTTCCTTCATTAACCTCTTGGATTCCTAATAGCCCAAGGAATGAGACTTAGGACTACAACTTGTATGCTCAACATGAAAAGAAAAATATTAACACCAAGATTAATTCCTATTTGTAATGTACTATCAGATTCCAAAGTGGAGAGATCACATTAGCAAGAAAATTGTCAAAACCCGTGGGGACAACATTTAGACACAAGGGCTAATTAGGCCACATTTACAAAGGAGGTACCATGTAAAGATGTGATAAAAAAATGAGACCAATTGGAGATGTTGAGGAATGATCCAAATATGTTTATTACCAAGTTATAGACCATAATATGGAATGTTGAGGCCTTAAAATGTTGGGACAAAAGGTTTGTGAATTGATGCATACAAGGTATATGTACCTAGGCCATCATGTTTATTTCTTCTCCCTACATCTTATCACTTAAAAAAAAAATCATCTTAAAGTGCATTACAAATAAAAGGATTCCACAAAAGGCCATAATTTTCATATGGTGGAGTCTCACATTATATCTTGATTTCAATCAAAACCCTTGAAACCCTTGAATTTTGGGTTGTCGGCACTAAAATAGGAATAACTTGAGTTCTACAGAATTTGAAGACCTTGAACCAATTGCATTATAAATATTATTCAAAAATCTATCCAACCATACCAAGCATAGATTTTGAGGCATCTATACATGACAGTACCACGATCAAAACTAGGTGGATAGTTTCGATCGAAACTAGGAAATCGATTTGCTAACTACGTGGTTAAGCTGCCAATAGTTTCGATAGAAGCCCCCATGAATAGTTTGAAGTTTTTTCAATGATTTCCTTTCTTCAGAGCTGAATTACCAGGTTCAAATGGAGCACTAAAGACCTGAAATTGTACATGATTGAAGTACTCTGAACTAGCTTTCTAATGACTATGAATTTGGTGCTTTTCAAATTTTTTAAGTAAATATTTTTTTAACATTAATTAAATATAGGTTTATTGAAAAAAATAAACTAAGATATTCAACGCTCATGGAAAAATAGTAAATATAAAAATAAATTTTTTGAAAAATAAGTACAGTCTCTGTATTTGAGTCACCTTTCAATCAAATTTTACTTTTTAAAAATTGGGTAAATATATAATCAGTTACATGTGTCAAAAGCCACGTATGTCTAAATTAGTGTTATTCCAACTTTAAACTACAATAAAATATGAAATACTAATGATAAAGATATAAGACCAACTCTACGGTTTAGGTATGGGTGTTAACAAACTAAGTTCAAAAGAATCACATTGATATCTATTGTAGAAAAAAAGTTATGTGTGTCAACAATAGTGTCACTCTTTAAAAATCAGGTTTTTGATATCATACCAATTTTCGTAGGAGAAAAAATAATTCAATAAAATAATTTTTTATTCAAAAAAAAAAAAGATTTAGAATCTAGACACAAAATCCTAAAAGACTCTAGTTTACTTCATCTTCAAATTCCTAACTGTTAAACATGAATTTGCATTTGAAAGTGAACATTTTCTTAAAAATTCAGAGTTCAGTGTCAGTTTAGGCAAAAAAGTGTAACCCACTATTGTGGGTTCACCCATGCAGAAAAATAGCCTAGAATGCAGAAAATAAGGTTCTTTTTAATGATTTCAATGCAAAAAATGTACAGTGTATCTTCCACCCACCTGAAATAGATATATGAAGGTCTTCCCCAACTGATCCAATGATATCTGAAAGGTTGTGACCGTTGGAGGAAATATTAGAAGCAAATTTACTTAGTTATGCAAAAAGTTGCAAAGTTGCATAGCAACTTTTGCACTTTTAATGCTTTTTTTACATTTTAGTGCCTAAAAGGCATTTTAACCATTCAAATGAGTCTAGATTGACCAAACACAACTACTAGACCCTATATTATAAGTATATGCATTCAAATTACATAAATTGTGTCGTTGTGAGCTCATTGAGCAACGAGTTCATAATATACCCAAATTGCTAATGGGCCACACAAAAGAGTTGACGCTGAACCTAAGAGGCCCAAACACCCTTATTTCATCATTCCATGTGAGAGTGCTCCTGCACCACTAAGAGACATGAGCCACAATGCAAATGGATTTTTGTGTAGATTTATACTTAATTCTTACCAAGCAAAAATCAAGAGTAACATATTGAAAGGTTATGTTAAACAAAAATAATATTGATGATGACCTTCAATCTACCTTTGAACCCTTTTAAAAAAAGTCAAATCTCAATATACATTGTTATTTAGGATGAAACAATATGTGCATTGTTCAATTAACTTGCTTCATATGTTTTTTACTCTTTTCTATGCTCACCTATATAATTCAAACTTCTACTACATGCAAAATACTTTCTAACACATCCAACTTGTTAAATGGGTTATCCCTTAGCAATTCCATGCTAGACCCTTCCCTAAGCTAGAGACTTATCCCTTAACTTGCTGATTCCCCTATGGTAAGATATGCCTTGAATTTTAGACCAATTAGTGACTCTTCCAAATACATTGTGACTTCCTACACCCTAGCTATCACACCTAGGTCTAATGACCCTTATAGATGCAAAGTACATAGCCTACTTCGACCACTTGGTTCTTAAACCTCTAAGGGTACCCAAACCCACTTCAAGATGATATCTTGGTTACCAACCTTTGCCAAATGATGACCTTTACTTATCTAAGTGGAATCCACCCTCCTAAGGTCCTTCCATTTTCCTAGGGTTCTTGGAAAACTTGGATCAAAATATGGCTTTAGGGACACTTGCCCTTAACTAGGCCAATTAAGGGAAAACAAGTAAAAAGGTTTCAAGACTTCAAACTTAGACTCGATTCATCATTTCTATGACTAAAAAACTAGGATTCATGCACTTTCAAGGCCCCAACACCTTCAAAGGATCAATATCCCTAACTTAGGCCTAGAATTCCTAGTAGGTCAAAATTAAATTTTCCTTAGCAATCTTCCAAACTTTCCAAAGGACAAGGCCAATTTATCACCTTTTAAAACACCTTTTACCTAGTTCTTGAAGACTCAATGAATTCTTAGTTATCTTTGGATTAAAATATTACGCAAATGTAAAAGATTTAGACTTTTAAGATAGATATCAACTTTAAAAAACATATAAAATGACACTAGCTTTTTATGTAGTATTACCCACTCTAATGAAAACAACAAATAAGTTCTACCCAAAAAACAAACACATGAACTATCTAAACAAATTATAACATAAAATATACTATTTAGATGAAACCATGAATTATTATAATATATCTAGATTGGATTGCATGTCATCATCAACTTTAACATAGAAATCAACATCGCATTTAGTGAGTGTTGTAGAGAAGTAGATCTTGGTCTTTGTTGAGGGCTGATGGTAGCCTTCAACATGTTTGAGTCTAAGGAAATCATTATGCTTTGCATCTTCTTCTTCAATTACATGATCCAAAATGCCACCTAGTGTAGCATTGTGCCCAATCACAAACTTTATCACTATCCCCTTCTCCTCCTCCAACTTCTTCAGCTTTGCCCTTGCCATTCTCATTTCCCATTTCCCATTTTATTTGTGGGCTTCAAACAAGACATAGTAATATTCAAATTAAAATACTTACAATTGTTACAAGTGTTTAAATTGAGTATAGTTGTTGACCTTGCGGCATCCAAGTGCGTCAAATAGAATCACATCATTTTCTACTACTGAAAGCAATGTTGATTCCCACCACAACAATTACTTTTTTGGCTGAAGATTTATTTGCTTTCTCTAATCCATTCATCTTCATTCCATTCGCAACTCTTGCTGCTCCTAATTTCATTTCCAGTGAAGAAATTGTTTTGTCTAATGACATGCATCACTTATGCCCCTTTATATTCTTCAAATGAATCTTAAAACCATCTATTACAATACCACTTATCCCAATAGATTTAGCTAATTTAAACTTCTCATACATTTATATATATCTTAGATGATAACACATCAAAATTCAATCTAGCATTATAAGATAGGTTTTATAAGTTTATGATTCAAAAATAAATTTGTTTTAGAGTTTATGTGAAATAATGATAGATGGAAAAAAAAATAAAAGATAAAATCATGTTAGTCATAATATCATTATTGATAACAATGTTCCAAATGCAAAGAATTATTTTTTTGAGCTTCTAGCAATGATCAAGTGGCTTACTGAATGGCTTGATGAGTCCTGGAAACTTCTCCCATTATGTCCTTGCTTTGGCCAGTTTCAAGTTTCTGGTTACATGCACACAATCATGACTTTACATCACAAAGCATTCACATTCTAACAATTTTCATGTTCTTTCATTACATTTTGATCTAAACAACAAATTCTAAACTTTCTCTTATTCAAATGACTAATCTAAAAATGGGTCCTATTAAAGAATCTAATATAAATTAAAATAATGTATCTAGATTTTAAACAAATCAAAACATAAAATCTGTGGTTTAAACTTATCTCATCACTTACACATAATAACAATACCCACCTTGTCATGTGGATAGTCTTGGGGGAGAGGTTGCAACATTGTTTTGGGTGAGGGACAGTCCACATTCGGTATGCAAATAACATACCAATGCAGAAACAAGCAAGGTAGAGGAATACAATGAATTTGGAGGGAATGCTAGAAAGGAAAACTCCAACTCATTATAGCTTCTTTTGATCTTCTAGACACCTAAATATTTTCCCAAAGACCCCAAGGCATTTAAATCTATCTAAAGACCTACAAAGTCCTTATTTCATATAAAATAACTCAAATTCCTCAAAGTTGACCTTTGATTCAATTTGGTATCGTGGCTTATAATGACACCAAGGATCCAAACAACCACTCTTTCTCTCTCTCCATCTCTCCCAATTCAATCTAATGAACCAACTAGATTTTCTCTACATGTTAATATCTCAAGTATTGCCTCATGGTCTGACTCACAAACTTTCCAAAGAATCTTATTATGTGGTTTTCCACCATATTTTATCAAGTGGACATTTGATGCAACAACAAGGTTTGAATAATGAAGAACGTTCCTCTCTATTTGCCAATCCTTGAACAACCACAAGTTAGGGTTCTTCTTAGAATATCATCTAAGCCATGTGTCGATTATAACGACCATACTGATATGGTACTCTTAACCTTCACCATCTATAATCAAGTGATTCAATTTTTGTTTGGCTTGGACACAACACAAATAATAATATGTCCCTTCTTCATTATCTTCAAGTGAAATAACAACAAAGACATGGCTTCCAGTAATAAATGTATAAAATGTGGTCATTAATTTAGAAAATACTTAAGTAAAAGTTATAAAGTTACATATTGAAATTATAAAGGTATATATATATATACACACATATATATATATATATATATATATATATATATATATATATATATATATATATATATATATATATATATATATATATATATATATATATATATATATATATATATATATATATATATATATATATATATGCACTAGATCAGGCAAGCGGTCAAAATCAATAGATGAATCCATCTCTACCATTTCCAGTGCTTGTGGGGGATGATAGGTGTCAAATGGGTCCAAAACTCGTATATGCCATTTGTCCACCCATTCAGCCAACTCACAATCATCCCTATTTATCTCTACACATGATGGACAATAGCATGCCATTTTTTATGTGTGGATACTCCATGAACCTACATCAGAGCTTCTAAAAGAGTGCAACTCACTTGATCTTGTTAGTGTGCAACAATCCTCATATGGTGCAATGTTAGTATTATCTATCAACCAAAAAAATATGTGAACCATAGACTCACCTTCCTTACCTAGACACATTTTAGTGTTACACCACTAGATGATGAATTTTGTATGTGAATATTGCTCCATCTTTGTACTTTAGTTCTTCATGAGCTAAGGCTCTTTTGATGCATGTGCCTATACCATCGTGATCTCCCTTTTTATGACCAAGCTTTATGAAATTTCACATATATTAAATTCTACACAACCTGTGCATCCTGCTCAACCAATAGAACATCTATGTATTCTTGAATTGAAATGCACAATGGTCTGACCAAATAATGTGTTGACAATATGATATGCCCTTGTTAACCAAATTTCCATAAAATAGTTGAAAACAACCATGTACAAACTCCATAGAATGTGATCGATCATCGCTGATGTAAAAATGGTACTCCCTCAAAATCTTCCTATCATCCTCTGTACTTGTAGGTGAATGCATGAATGTTATGTGAACAAATATGGAAACTTGTTGAGAAGTATAATACTTTGCTTGCACCTCATTTTGTGGTTGTAGTGTGTAGTTCTCTCTGAAATTTACAACCAAAACAATGGTATCTAGTGGAAACATATCTTTGCACAACTTGAATTGCAAATCCAACCATCAAGCTCTATGTGTATGCCTTGCATACTCATAAATAATCTTTTCACGAAAAATCTACATGAACTCATACACTGGAATCTTTTTAATTACTAAATCACATATTTTATTCTATTTCCCATCTTTTAGATCATATTTCACTATCTTAAATTTTTCATAATCTATTATTTCATTTCCAATTGCATGTGTACTATCCATATGTTCACAAGTTGATAAAAGTTGCAAAGAACCACAAAATAAGCATGTACCATCCAAGCATGATGTCTTTTAAAAAAATTGGCTGTCCCCTATTTCACATAAAATATTGGATATGAATTCCCTTGAAGATCTTGGTGGCTCATTCATGTCACAATCTTACAAAACAAACTTAGAATGCAAAAATACACATATATGCCTAAAAACATCAAAATGGTTAGAAAATTCAATATGTATCCTACAACAACAAGTTGTGTGTGTGTGATTTATCTTCACATAAAAAGCTTTACCCATCTCAAAAAATCTTTAACTTATTTAAATTTGAGGATACATACCAATAAATTTTGCAAAAAATTATGTTTGAGTTGAGTCCAAAAAATGTTTCGCATGTGGGTCGCAATTTTGGCTACCCATCCTCATTCTTACAACATCTCTTTGATTAGGGGAAACACGTGTTATTTTTCCAAAAATCTCTGATCAATGATTTCAAAGCTTCACTAATTTCTTTATCCTTTTGTGGTAGTCTACTACTAAATGTCCATAACTCACTTTTTGTTGGATCTTCCAACCTCTCAGGCCTTAGCATGGCTCTCCTTAGAGTACCTTTACCAATTTTCAATATTTTGCTTGTCTTTCTCATGAGTCGAGATTTCTTCATTTGGGTACTTACTATTGTCGATGTAAGTACTCATCTTGTGATATTACTATCTTTTATGTATGATTTAGAACCCACTTTGTCATAAGCACTCATTAGATTCTTTACAATACTTTTTTCATTTGAATCGTCCATTGTTCTTAGCCCAAAAATGTTCATGATAGGCCTAAATTTCAAATTCATCATCATTTCAACAAATAATTGGCATTGACCTATAATATTTAATTCTTCAAAGAATAATCTCCACATACAATTAAATTTTCTTTGACAAGTACACTTGCTAATCTTGTCATGCATTGATTTCAAAATGTTAGTATAAATATCAATCAAATATTTTGGTCTTCTAAAACGAATTCTAGAAGGTATTATAATATCTTCCATTCCCTCAACATTTTGAACATCAACATAAGGTTGAGTATTTTGTGTACCTTGAACTAAATATGATGTGCCTTGGCAATAAGATGAAAAAGATGGAATATCACCTACTTGATATGTTGATGTTGTGCCTTGAACATGACATGATGGAATGTGTACATCATTGGATGTACAAATTAGTGTCTCTTCAACATGAGAGGACGATATGACTCCAATATTGAAAGATGGTGTAGCTTCAAAATTTAATTATCTTTTTGAGCATAATAGTCTCATTCGTTCTCTTTGTCTTTCCAATTCTTCCTCTTTGTTTCTTTGTATCGATGGTTTTTATTCCTCTTCGATAGTCAATTCTTCATTATTGCTTTGCAATTTTCTTTCTTCATTTAGTAGTTTCATTTCATCTCTTTTAATTGCCAAATCTACCTCCCTCTCTTCTTTTGTTTGAGTTTTTGGTTTCTTCCTTGGCATGATGATGATTTCTCTATGTCAAATTATTCAAACATCTAAATTACTGACAATTTATAAATTAAAAATAATTCAAATAAATATAAAAATTACAATTATTACAATGAATGCACAATATATATCAAACAACTTGCCAAATTTCTAACCATTTCTAAATAATAATTCATTTAAACATAAAAATTTCAATGAATTCACTATATATTAAACATGTCAAATTATAATCAAATTTGTCTCTATATATCAACAAACAATATTTAAAAAGGACTACACTAACCTTTTCTATAGAAAAAATATTCAAAAAGCCTTCAAATAACATATCCAATGATTGAATTTGATGTTTGCTAGCTTCAAAAACTCTTCAAATAGTGTTTTCTAACTTCCAACAGCTTGAAACCCATGTTTTCTATCAGAACAATAGAATGCACAAAACCAACAAAAGTAGAATATGGATCAGTAGGTACCCAAACTTGCTTTATGACTATTTTTTGGTGATTTCACATAGTGTGTATGCACTATAAAGCATGTACGCACTATAGTGTGTATGGACTATGTAAAAATAAATCTCTCCCTAGCCCACCATCCCCCATCCCCTACTCTCTCTCTCCCTACTCTTTCTCTCCTCTTCCATCCCTTACTCTCTCTCACTCTCTCTCCTCTCCCATCCCCTACTCTCTCTCTCTCGCTCTACCTCTCCTACTCCCTCTCCCATTACCTACTCTCTCACTCTCTCTCTTCCATCCCCTAATCTCCCTCACTCTCTCTCCTCTCCCATCCCCTACTCTCTCTCACTCTCTCCTCTCCCATCCCCTACTCTCTCTCTTGCTCTCCCTCTCCCACTACCTACTCTCTCTCCAATCCCCTACTCTCTCTCCCCTCTCCCATCCCCTACTATCTCTCTCTTCCTACTCTCTCTCCTCTCCCATCACCTACTCTCTCACACTCTCTCTCCACTCCCATCGCCTACTCTCTCTCTCACTCTCCTTGTCCTACTCCCTCTCCCACTTCCTACTCTCTCTTTCCCATCTCATACTCTCTCTCACTCTCTCCCCTCTCCCATCCGCTACTCTCTCTCACTTTCTCTCTCCTCTCCCATCCCCTACTCTCTCTCTCTCCTCTCCCATTCCCTACTCTCTCTTGCTCTCCCTCTCCTACTCCCTCTCTCATTGCCTACTCTCTCTCTTGGGGTACTCTCTCTCTCCCCTCTCCCATCCCCTACTCTCTCTCTAACTCACACACTCTCATCCTCCTCTGTCTTTCTCACTCTCCCTCTCCCACTCCCTCTCCCACTAAATACTCTCTCTCCTATCCCCTACTCACTCACTCTCTCCCATCCCATTCTCTCTCTGCCACCCCCTACTCTCTCACACACTCTCACACTCTCTCCCATCCCCTACTCTCTCTTACACACTCTCATCCCCCTCTCTCTCTCCCTCTCCCACTCCCTCTCCCACCACCTACTCTCTCTCTCTCTCCCACTTGCTACTCTCTCTCTCTCACACTCTCTCTCTTGGGCTACTCTCTCTCTCCCCTCTCCCATCCCCTACTCTCTCTTTCACACACACACTCCCATCCCCCCTCTCTCTCCCTCTCCCACCACCTACTATCTCTCTCACACTCTCTCTCCCTCTCTACTCTCTCTCTCCCATCCCGAACTCTCACTTTCTCTCCCATCCACTACTCTCTCTCACACTCTCTCCCATCCCCTACTCTCACTCTCTCTCTTACACACATTCCCATCCCCCCCTCTCCCTCTCCCTCTCCCATTCTCTCTCCCACCACCTACTCTCTCTCTCCCATCCCCTACTCTCTCTCGGGCTACTATCTCTCTCTCCCCTCTCCCATCCTATACTCTCTCTCTTTCACACATCCACACACTCTCATTCCCCCTCTCTCTCCTCTCCCATCCCCTACTTTCTAGATCTATCACACACACTCCCATCCCCCCCTCTCTCTCTCCCTCTCCCACTACCTATTGTCTCTCTCTCACTCTCCCCCTCTCTAATCTCTCTCTCATACCCTACTCTCACTCTCTCTCTCCCATCCCCTACTCTCTCTCTGCCACCCCTACTCTCTCTCACACACTCCCCCATCCCCTACTCTCTCTCTCTCTTACACACACTCTCATACCCCCTCTCTCTTCTCCATCACCCACTCCCATCTCCTAGTCTCTCTCTCTTACACACACTCTCATACCCCCTCTCTCTTCTCTCTCTCCCATCCCCTACTCTCTCTCTGCCACCCCTACTCTCTCTCACACACTCTCCCATCCCCTACTCTCTCTCTCTTACACACACTCTCATACCCCCTCTCTCTTCTCCCTCTCCCACTCCCTCTCCCACTTCCTCTCCCACAGCCTACTCTCTCTCCCTTCTCTCATCCCCTACTCTCTCTCTTTCACACACACACACCCATCCCCCTCTCTTTCTCTCTCTCTCGTCTCTCCCATCCCCTACTCTCTCTCACCCACTCTCCCTCTTTATCTTTCTCTCTCTCACACACACACACATGCGCACACACACACACACACACACACTCTCTCTCTCTCTCTCTCCCTCTCTACTCTCTCTTTGCCACCTCCTACTCTCTCTCACATTCTCACACTCTCTCCCATCCCCTACTCTCTCTCTCTTATACACATTCCCATCCCCCCTCTCTCTCCCTCTCCCACTCTCTCTCCCCTCTCCCATCCCCTACTCTCTCTCTCTTTCACACACACACACACTCCCATCCCCCCTCTCTCTCCTCTCCCATCCCCTACTCTCTCCCCTCTCCCATCCCCTACTCTCTCTCTCTCACGCACACTCTCATGCTCCTTTCTCTCTCACTCTCCCTCTCCCACTCTCTCCCCCATTGCCTACTCTCTCTCTCTCCCATCCCCTACTCTCTCTCTACCACCCCCTACTCTCTCTCTCTCACTCTCACACTCTCTCCCATCCCCTACTCTCACTCTCTCTCTCCTATATTGTACTCTCTCTACCACCCCCTACTCTCTCTCTCTCTCTCTCTCTCTCTCATCCCCTACTCTCTCTTACACACACTCACATCCCCCCCTCTCTCTCTCCCTCTCCCACTCCCTCTCCCAACACCTATTCTCTCACTCTCTCTCCCATCCCATACTCTCTCTCTCCCTTCTCCCATCCCCTACTCTCTCTCTTTCATAGACACACACTCCCATCCCCCCTCTCTCTCTCTAACATCCCCTATTCTCTAGATCTCACACACACTCCCATCCCCCCTCTCTCCCTCTCCCACTCCTCCCACCACCTACTCTCTCTCTCTCTCCTTCTCTACTCTCTCTCCCATCCCCTACTCTCTCTACCACCCCTATTCTCTCTTGCACTCTCTCTCATTCCCTACTCTCTCTCTTACACACAATCCCATTCCCCCTCTCCCTCCCTCTCCCACTGCCTACTCTCTCTCGCCCATCTCCTACTCTCAATCTGTCTCTCCCATATTTTACTCTCTCTCTTCCACCTCTACTCTCTCTCACTCACTTCCTCTCTCTCCCATCCCCTACTATCTCTCCCCCCTCTCCCATCCCCTACTTTCCCTCTCTGCCACTCCTACTCTCTCTGACACTCTCACACTCTCTTCCATGCCCTAATTTCTCTCTCACACACACACCCATCCTCCTCTCTCTCTCCCTCTCTTTCTCCCTCTCCCATAGCCTACTCTCTCTCTACAATCCCCTACTCTCAATTTCTCTCTCCCATTCCGTACTCTCTCTGCCACCCCTACTGTCTCTCACACTTCCTCTCTCTCCCATCTCATACTCTCTCTTTGCCACCCCTACTCTCTCTCTCACTTCCTCTCTCTCCCATCCTATATTCTCTCTGTTGCCCCTACTCTCTCTCTCTCTCTCACTTCCTCTCTCTCCCACCCTACTCTCTCTCTCTCTCTCTCTCTCTCTCTCTCTCTCTGTGTGTAATGCCCTGCCAAGGGATCCAAAGAATTAACCTAGAATTTCAGTAAGTTTGGTAACACATTTTTTATTTTTTTTTGATAGTAAACATCACATATAACTTTTTCACAATAACGGAAGAAATAGCATTGTCCATCTGAAAAGTAAACATAACATACATAACAGATTACATTCTTTAAGATCCCTTAATGTTGAATTACATACATGAATCCATCTAGTACAACATCTTCATGAAATAATAATGATAAGTTCAATGTTTATACATTACATTTCCAAATGCTCAATCATCCACTGTACATGTCACAGGGTATGACAAGCTCAAAGAATATACATATGTATAATAAGGTACATCATCCTATTCCAATCCATGATACATCAAATACATTACATTTCCAAATTCTCAATCATCCTCTGTACATGTCACAGGGTATGACAAGCTCAAAGAATATACATATGTAGAATAAGGTACATCATCCTATTCCAATCCGTGATACATCAAAGTAGAGATAATCACATGATACATCATCATAGAAGACATATACACCCATCATAAAAATCAAACAAAATAAACTAAGTGCATGGTTCCTCCTGACCATTAATAGCATCATTAGACCATCGTGGGCCCTAGCCATCCCTCCATGCGTAACATCCCAAATCATCGAAGAGATCATCGATATTAACATAGTAGGAATGTCACACCTAACATATACAACATCATATGTAGAAAGTAATCTAAAATGCAAATATAAGCATAAGATAAAATCATCTAACATATGCTAATCATCAATGAAAGGATACATATCCACCATCATGAAGGACGCATCAGCGATGATGTCTCAATGAATCTCAAATGATAAGAGTGGGAAATACACTACCACCTGACCATGTGGTACCTAAGTGGTCCACTCCCACCCTGCTGAAGAGATAATGTCAAGTCCCAAATAGGCTATCAAAATCACATAGCACATCTCTCTATAAATCCAAATAATCCTAAAAGTATACTAACTCAAAGGTTCCAATGACGAAACTATGCAAGTGAGAAAGTGTCATCGCATTTATCACGTACAAGTTACCCTGGCAGTTAGCTAAACTCCACGGGTCCATACTGATCTCATGCGGCCACTAGTATCCTCTCATACTAACAAGGCATACTATGGAATGCAAGGTCGCAACCATGCATTCTCACTACTCCCATCCTAGCCTATACAAGCACTCAAGGCATGGGCGAGAGCCAAAAACTCTTACCTTTTTAGGTTCATTCAGTTAGTATTAGGTGTGAATGTTAGCACTTATTAATCCAACTTACAATGAGTTACCCTGGTAGCCTCTTAGGGCCCCGGCCCCCATTGCAAGCCACTTCCCGACACTACATGCAAATATCCTACCCTAATGCTTATGGACTCATAAATCTCAAGATTACAAAAGATAATCCATAATAAAATCATCAAATATGCATAAAAGCATCAAATCCCCATGAGCAAACATCCATAGAAAATCATGAACACAATAGCTCTCTATTGGCAACTGAAGTATCACTGATAATCAAAAGTATTCAATGGTTCTCAATAACCAAAATATATCTCAATCATACTGATTGAAGACTCCAAAAATGGTTGAGTCAAACATGTCACAACATGACATCATCAAGAATAAATCCACATCTCAGTCCCATCATGGCGACTAGAAAATAATCAAAGATAACTGATCGATGACCAAAAATAATGGTTAAGTCAAGTGTCTCATAAATAAGAACCTCAACTATAACAATCAGTATTACAACCAATACATAGAGCATTCCATCACATTACCATGGTTGGGTTTATAAAGGTTGAGATTAAACATCATCATGACATCACAATCACATAACTCCCAAGCCTCTGGTAGATGTCCTATAACTGGTCAACACTAGTCAACACAAAACCCAAAATAATAGCATAAAGAATACACAATGTAAACACATGTTTTGGTTTTGCTAAGTTTTCAATTTCAAAAGCAAAGGTCTCGTTTTACGTTTCTCAACTATATCAAGTGGAGAAATTTCACATTTTACCTAACCCATATATTTGTTTGATAGATAAAAAGTTTCTCCATTAGATTCAATTTTCTAATTGA
This sequence comes from Cupressus sempervirens, assembly GCA_028749045.1. NCBI lineage: Eukaryota > Viridiplantae > Streptophyta > Pinopsida > Cupressales > Cupressaceae > Cupressus > Cupressus sempervirens. Next base: position 1,545,035 of record CM053793.1, on the reverse strand, counting down.
TCTAATAATATTTTATTTACATAAACTTTGTTTGAAGATTGACATTTCCTATGAACAAAACTTTGATTATTTATTCTAATAATTAATCTTAATTAAAAATAAGTTTAATTAAATTAATTATTAATATCTCTTCATAATTGACAAGCTTAATAGTAATATTTTAAATCATTAAAAAGAGTGACCCATTAATTGAGAACTTTATAATAATCATTTATAACTAATTATATATACATATATACTTATATATATATATATATATATATATATATATACATACATACATACATACATACATACATACATACATACATACATACATACATACATACATACATACATATATATATATATATATATATATACATACATAAATATATATATATTTAATAGCATTTAATAATTAATAACATTTTAGCATTTAAAACAAAATTGAAACTCAAATCGCATATGAAATAACATTGCGGATTAAACCTTATATAATTTGAAACCCACATATGACTCAATGTGATTTAAAATCGCGCGGCTATTTAAAGTAACACACCGCAGGTACACTGCAGATCGCAGGCCTGCGGTGGGTGGGGTATATGATACCCGACCAACATTTACATATATATATATATTTTAAAACATTTTCTTTTATAAAATTTTTCTGAAACGAAATTGAAATCGCAAATGCGTTTTAATGAGTATTACTGCGATAACTCGCTCGGCCTTCCAATTAATTATATATATATATATATATATATACATATATATATATATACATATATATATATATATGTATGTATATATATATATATATATGTATGTATATATATATATATGTATGTATGTATATATATATGTATATATATATATATATGTATATATATATATATATGTATATATGCATGTGTATGTATACATATATATATATACATATATATATATGTATATATGCATGTGTATGTATATATATATACACATGCATATATATATGTATGTATACATATACATATATATATATATATATATATATATATATATATATGCATGTGTATGTATATATATGTGTGTGTGTGTGTGTGTATACAAATATACACAGGGTTTTATACAGTATAAATTTATATACGAAAATATAGATCTGAACTATATATATATTTTCACAAAGAATATATATATATTTATAAGTTTCCTACAATTATTTACTCTCTAAATTTTCTCTATAATTTTTTTCAATGAATTTGGCTACAATTCAACCCTAGCCCCATTTTTTTTTCCAGATCTATGCATGCAATATTCTCAAATAAATTAACTACCCATAGAGAATGCATACAATAACAATAGAAAATTCCTCAGAAGACATATAGAAGACACGAAGAAGACAGGGAAATGAAATATGCAAAAATAGCATAAATAAAATCACAAGAATCTACCTGGATGCTAATGCTAAATCGCTCTTCATTAGAAAACCCACAGAGCAAGCTCCCTCGTTCAGAACTCTTGAATCCTCCAATGCTCCAATTGCACTCCAAAGGCTACCTCTAAGCTTCTAGGAATGCCTGAATATAAAGAGCTCTCAGGAAACGTTTAGAATGCTTCTTGAAATAGCTGGAAGGTGTCACCAACTAAGCATGGGTCTTTTCCAACCTTTTTGATGAGTCATAGAGTTGTAGACACCATGTGCTTAATTGATGCACTAACCCTCGTGTTGTTGACACATGAGAAATAGAAAAGTGCATTAATTCCCATGCAAGCTTATAACTCCAATTTACTTTTTAAAATAATTTCTATTTAAATTTTATAACTTTCATTTTAATTTTTATAACTTTTATTATTATTATTTTATTTATTACTTTATTATTATTTTATAATTATTATTAATTTTAATTTCTAGTTTTCTTTTATTTAATTTCTTTTCCCCAATAATTCACATTTAATTAATTACAATCAAATTATCAAAGATCATGATATTTTATTAATTTTCTGAAATAAATAATTTATTAATTAAACCTATTTATTAAGACTTAATTAATGGAAAATTCACCATAAACCTCCAAGATAAAATATGGAAACCCATCATAGAACAAATCATACAAAATAAATCTAAAGGGTTAAAAATCATGAAATATGTCATCTGACACATTCGGTGGGTATTCAACTCTGATACTTGTGCTAACTCATTAAGACAAATGGTTTTTTTAGGTTTGGGATTTGGATTTGAGAATTTATCTCCCTTCTCTTATCATTGGGATAGTATAATAGGGTATGCTCATCCTAATAATTCAGGGAAGTTGATATCTGGTACCTACAACCTACAGAAAAATTATGCATGTACATACAATATATAATGCTAAGCTAAACAGACAGTGGCAGGAAGTGGTGCATCATGTAGATCCTGACTAAGCAGGTGACTACAACTCCCTTCCTTAACCACATCAGAAACGCCATACACTAAGAAAACACACACACCATACACATGCAAGTATGGGGTAAGTAACCATAATAAAACACATGAGATAATAAACCATCTAACTAATCATCATTAATAATTGAAAACAATGTAATGATCATCATACATACATGAAATTTAAAGTCTAAATGATCTCATCATATATCAACTGAATCCATATCATAATATCTGATAGTGTCAAAACAACACCACTAAACCATCAACATAAAACTAGTCTACATAGTCTGATAATAATAGCAACAATAAGTCTAGAAAAGATGTGAATGAAGGTAGGAACTACACTCTCTCACACACTTCCCCTCTCACCCATCCTGTACTCTCTCTGTCCCCTCTCCCATTCCCTACTCTCTCTCTCTCTCTCTCTCTCTCTCTCTCTCTCTCTCTCACACACACACACACACACACACACACACACACACACACACCCATCCCCACCCCTCTCCTCTCTCTCTCACTCTCATTCTATCTCTCTCCTTCCCTCTCTATGCACTATTTAGGTCTCAATAGTGTGTGTACACTAAAGCATGCACACATTATCAAGACTTAAATTTAAAAAGCTTTAAATAGCATGTGTGCATTATAGGGTGCACACATTATTCAAAGCTTTGCATTCTACCAAGCTTAAGGTTTGGTTTTGCCTTGGGGATCCAACCCAAAGGTTTGGAGTCTGTAAACTGGTCTAAGACATGTTTTGCTACAAACATACAAAAAAAGATTGATTTTTCTTGTGTGCTCTCCTTCAAATTTTCTTGTGGTTGAGCATTGATAAAATCAGGTTACATGACATTGTAGGTCTCTGTGTTAGCTATATAACCATATAATTTATTTTTTATTTGAACTATTTTAAGCCTTTCATCTATAATTTATTTTGAATATATGTCCATTTTTTGTAAAAAACCAACATATACTAATTGGGCTATAGATTTTAGCTCATTCATCAAATTTTGCAACAACTTAGTTTCTTAGAAACTAGACTGCATTCTACATACTTTGAAAAAAAGGAAGTTTTTATTTTAGATTAGTTTTCAATCATTTCTAGGGGGAGCACATAGATATTTTATATTTTTGGGATGTGTCTAATTAAAAAATTCATTAAATAAAATACACATTATAAAATTACCCAAAAAATCTAGGATAAACTACATAGTGTTAGATAACTTTTGACTAGAGTGATTAAAGAATTTAAAAAATAAAGTTAAAATTTTAGGGGGGCCACATTTTGTATTGTGTTATATTTTTTTGAAATAAATAGTTGCACTTTCTGTGGCCTCCTTTTTTGAGGACCTAAAAGTAAACCATTTTGAAAAAAATTAGTAGTTTGGAAACTAGATTCAAAGGACTACTACTTTTGTTTTTGTCATATCTTAAAATTTTGAGCATAACTATCTTCAAATTCTTGTTGAAGTTTAGAAATTGCTGATTTCAGAAAAAAGGTGTCCACTTATAACCCCCTTTTGGCACCACAACTTGGTGCACTTACCCAATATCAAATGAGTTAACTTTCAAATGTTAAATGAGTTGGCATTCAATAAACCAGGATATCAAATGAGTTGACATTTTAGAAACCATTTTTTACATTGAGATAATATGTTGTTCATGTTCTTGTTTATCCCCCCTAGCTAAGAGGGAATGTTGATGTTTGGTAGCTTCATTCAGTTAAACCTATGAGACTATAGTACAAATATTCATGTATGGGTTAGTGCAAGAAGTTGGTCTCACTTTTGGCCAAAAAGTAGAAGTGTTTTTTCCTATTTTTGAAATATATTGTCAAATGATGCCAAAATTTGAGCCATTTAGAAATTAAATATAAAAAAATTCAAAAATAAAAATTATAGTGCCTGGAATCTTCTTTTTGAATATGTAATTTATTTGTATACCCATATGATAGATTATATTTTTGGTATGGATCTTTAAAAACTACTTTTTCAAAATGTTTGTTTCAAGAGCATACCATGCTCATGTACTGACACCATAATTTGACACAACTAAATGATTTTTTGTGAATCCTTTTAAATGAAGTTACCTAACACACCAAATATTGATGAGAATAATTTTCTTCAATTTTTTAGTCTATTTTTTAAATTAATTTTTAATTGATGATTAAGCTAATTTCTGAAACCTCTCGTGTATGGACGCCATAATTTAATCAATTTTTTTTTTTTTTTTTCTTTTCAACCTCAAAAGAATTGTGTGAGAATTGATGAAATGTAAATTAATTTACAAAATATGAAAAATTAAAATGATATTAAAATTTTAGTGAATGTCATTATTTAATGTTTAAGAAATACTTTTGATTAATAAATAATGGAAAAATAGAAAATGAACTCATAACACTATAAAATTTACACTTTTGAAATCAGAATAGTAAGACCTATAATGGGTTTTAATTTTGTCAAAAAATTCAATCAGGACGACCATATAAAAATAATGACAATCCCTAAAATTGTCAATTAAATGCCTTAGTCAAAAATTGGTTCATAAAAGCATAGGCTTGGTCCCACCAAGCCTATGCCATGCCTTTCCCCAAGGAAAAACTCGATGTGAATTCCCACCCATGGCGAATTCCCGCCCATGTCACTAGAATTAAGCACTTGATTTGAATTTAGTCGTTAACCAAATCAAACACTCAATTTTTAAATAATCAGCTACCCAATTATTTAAAAATTAAGTGGTTGATTTATAATTAGGTACCCAATTTTGATGTACCCGTTGGGCCCCAAAAGATGCCCCACAAAGCATCTTTCAGTTATTGCAATGAATGAATGACAGTTTCAAACTACAATAGTGAATGTCTATCATAATTATTTTATTTTCTTGTCTTCTTTTACAATTTGCAAGTTGTTGATTCGAATTCAAAACTGGTGCAAACATGAGATCACAATTTCAATGAGAGAGAAGACGAAGAATTAGAGAGTTGAGCAATTTTTTAGAGGAGAAAGACATTAAGGATACCACGATGGATGAAGAGGCTGAAGAAGATAACCTAATACAAGGAGATTCAGGTGCAAATTCTAATCAAACATTCAATATAGGTGTGTCTCCAAACCCTTAAGTTTTTTTCTCGTGATAAAATTGTTGATTTTTTAGAAGCAGGTTATGATTTAAATGATTTATATTTTCTTCATTAGAATAAATTGCCAAACAATCATGCACAACAAACTCCAATAGAAATGCATGCCCTGAAAGAAATACTAAGAAAAAATGAAAATAAGATTCAAATTCCAAATAACATTGAAAATGAAATGACAATTGAAAATAAAAATGGTATGAAAATAGACATGGAAACACCAAGTACTAAACAAACATGTTAAAATGATATTAAAGTGTATGAACGTAATTTTCATTTTTCTAATGATGTGCTAGATAATCTTCATGGATGTGTTTCATGGAGACAAATTAGGACACATGCTAATAGATTATATAGACTTTTTTTATTATAAGAAATTTGGGTTTCGATGTCAATTGATGTTGCAATTAATTAAAATGTCTAAAAAGTTAAAAGTAATGAAAAGATTTGGAATGTATGCAAAACCTAAGAATAAAAATGAATCTTTAAAAAAAGTTGTATACACTATTTCTAGTGCCTTTGATGTTATCGAAAAGAGAAGTCACTCTAAACATAAGAATGCAGCATGATAAGAAATAACAAGAACTTTAGTTAAAATATCAACAACTGACAAAAGATTGATTAGTAATATAAGTGGATATCTTAATGTGAATCATAAAACTTTAGAAAGAGATGTAAAGAGAATGTTAGGATAAACCACAGGTAGAAATAAAAACTACATGCAAATATAACCAATAACAGAAAATAATAGAACACACAGAAATGAACACAAGGCACCAAGATTTAATGCGGTTCACCCAATCCCTGGGCTACGTCCACCAAATAGCAAGTTCGATCTTATTACAATCCAGTGATTACAACCTGATTACAATCTATAATCCCTTATAGCTCAATACCGTTGCAAGAACCAATTTCGTATCACAACATTATGAAAAATACACAAACCTAAGCCCTTTTATGCAAGTATTAAAACGCTTTAGGGTTATAACATGTCGGCCATATGTCGGCTACCATGTCGACTACAGCCCAAAAAAAATTTATGAAGTATATATAGTACTTTCTTGATCAGTCACCACAATCTAACAATCTCCCACTTGGGGACTGATCAGGCTCCACACTAAACAAAAATCTCCCACTTGGAGACTGATCCTATAGAAATACCACTACCACATGGGGCTCCCACTGGATCAAACCATCCTGGACTCTACTGTTCTTTTATTCATTTTCAATCTAAAAGACCAACCGAAGCTGAAGAGGAGTTTTACTTCTCCCTTGTTACAACCTTTGTCAACATATCTGCTGGATTGTCATTGGTATGTATCTTCTCCAGCTTTAACTATCCATCCTCCAAAACTGACTGAATGAAATGGTACCGCAACTATATGTGTTTGGTCTTAGAATGCAGAGCTGAATTCTTAGCAAGATCAATGGGACTCTGACTATCTGTGAACAAATAATTATCCTTCTGAGGATGTCCCAATTCTTCCAAGAAGAACTGAAGCCATATCATCTCCTTGGCTACCTCTGTAGTAGCAACATACTCTACCTCTGTAGTGGAGAGAGCATTAATATTCTATAACCTAGAAACCCAGCTCACGGCTGCCCCACCAATAGTAATGACATAACCTGTAGTACTCCGCCTGGTATCAATATCCCCAGCCAAATTTGAGTCAACATAGCCCTTTAAATAAGTAGTAGAGCCCCCAAAGTGTAAACACTTATTGGATGTTCCTCTCAAATATCTGAGAATCCACTTGACAGCATTCCAATGCTCAAATCCTGGATGACTCATATACCTGCTAACGACTCCCACTGCATGTGCAATATCTGGCCTAGTGCATACCATAGCATACATCAAACTTCCTATAGCTGAAGCATAGGGTACCTTGGACATCTTATCCTCCTCTTCCTGTGTCTTGGGACACATCTCCTTAGTCAATTTCAAATGACTGGGTAAAGGTGTGCTGACAACTTTAGCATTCTCCATAGAGAAACGTTGCAACACCTTCTCAACATAATCAACTTGAGATAGCGTCAATGTTTTGTTCTTCTTATCTCTACAAATCTTCATACCAAGGATTTTTTTTGCTGCCCCCAAATCCTTCATAGAAAATGCATGTGCTAATTGGCGTTTCAGCCGCTTAATATGATCCATGTTAGACCCAGCCACAAGCATATCATCAACATATAAACATAAAATAATGTAGCTATCATCATCCAACCTCTTAAAATAAACACAGTAATCTGAATGACACCTATTATATCCATGCTCATGCATAAAACTATCAAATTTTAGATACCATTTCCGAGGTGCTTGCTTCAAGCCATATAAACTTTTCTTCAATTTGCACACTAAGTTCTCCTTACCTTTGACCTCAAAACCTTGTGGCTGAGCCATATATATTTCTTCATCCAAATCACCATGAAGAAAGGCTATTTTAACATCCATCTGCTCTAAATGCAAATCTTCAGTAGCCACAAGACTTAAAATAGTACGAATAGAAGTCATTTTAACAACAGGAGAAAATATCTCATCAAAATCAATTCCCTTTTTCTGTGCAAATCCTTTTACAACTAACCTAGCCTTAAATATTTTCTTACCTCCTTCCTCTTCTTTCAACTTGTAAACCCATTTATTCTGTAAAGCCTTTTTACTTGTAGGCAACTTGCACAAATCCCATGTCTTATTTTTTAGCAAAGAGTCAATTTCATCATTCATTGTAGACTCCCATTGAATCTTAGTATCCACCTGCACAGCTTCATCATAACTTTCAGGTTCACCAGCATCAGCAAGTAAAATAGAATACAAAGAGGGAGAAAACCTTTTTGGAGGTCTAATTTTCCTTGTTGATTGTCTGACATTCACTGGTGTGTGTGGTATTTGTTGTTGCAGTTGTTGCACAACATGAGGAATGGCTGGAACATCAGCTTTTGGAGTATCATCTAGCACTACATAATCATCTTCTTTCTTCTCGTGTTGCTGCAACAGATCTTTGTACAACACTTTTTCTTTGAATATGACATCCTGACTTCTTATAATTTTATGATTTTAAAAATCCCAAAGCCTATAACCAAATTCATTAATGCCATATCCAACAAAGACACATTTCTTTGATTTAGCTTCGAGCTTGGTTCTATTTTCAGAGTCTATATGAGCAAAAGCTTCACAACCAAAGGTCTTGAGAAAAGAATAACTCACCTTCTTCCCAGTCCATGCTTCCTCTAGAATACCGCAGCCCAAAGGAGTAGAGGGACCTCTATTAATCAAATATACTGCAGTATTGACAGCCTCCGCCCACATGTGTAAGGGCAACCCAGCATGCAACCGCATGCTCCTTGCGCGCTCCATTATAGTCATGTTCATGCGTTTAGCCACTCCATTTTCCTGTGGAGTCCTTGGAATAGTTTTTTGTCTATGAATACCATTAGTGGAGCAATAATCTTCAAATTCATGACTGCAATAATCACCACCATTATCAGATCTGAGACATTTTAATTTCTTACTAGTCTCATTTTCAACCAAGCATTTCCATTTCTTAAAAGTTTGAAATACATCAGATTTATGTCTAAGGAAATAAACCCATACTTTTCTAGTTGCATCATCAATAAATGTAACATAATAATGAGAGCCACCAAGGGAAGATACTTGAGCCGATCCGCATACATCTGTATGCACAAGCTCTAATTTCTCCTTTTTGTTTTCTTTCCCAGTCTTTACAAAACTCACTCTCTTTTGTTTTCCATACACACAACTTTCACAGAAATCCATATTCACACATTTTAGACCTGGTAGAACTTTCCTTGAATGAAGTAATTCCATACCTTTCTCACTCATGTGCCCAAGTCTATTGTGCCACAACCCTGTATCAAAATCTACAGCAGCTATTTGTTCTCCCTGCTCAACTGCAGTAATTGTTCCTGAATATTCATTTTTCTCTGAAACAATCAAAGTAGAAGGAACAATATGACCTGTTCAAAGATATAAGGTGCCTACTTTCACACCTTTTGCTACTACAAGGGAACCTTTTGAAACCTTCCAATTTTTATCATTAAAAGTAACTACACAACCCTCATCACCGAGTTGCCCTGCTGAAATTAAATTTTTACTTAGTTTTGGAACATGTCTTACCTCATGTAGTAGCCAATGATTCCCATTCTGCAACTTAATCTTAATTTTTCCCTTTCCAACAATCTGATAGGGTTCATTATCCCCCAAATAAACAAGCCAAAAATCCCCTTGGACATAATCAATGAAATAACCTCTATGAGGTGTAGCATGAAATGAAGCACCAGAATCTAAAACCCATGAATCATCAATACTCTCTAAAGACAGAAGCAAAGCATCCTCTTCGGATTTGTTACTTACCACATTTGCCTCCTTTTCTCCATCTGATTTATCTCCTTCATTTTTCTTTCAATTCCAGTAATCTTTCTTTTTGTGCCCTGGTTTCCCATAGTACCAGCAATCATTTGGTCCTCTCGATTGAGACCTCCTCCCCTTTGACTTTCCTCTTGATTTCCCATGATTTCTAGAGTTACTTCCTGTTTCAGTCATTTTGCCCCTGCTTTGTGCATTTAAAGCACTTCCTGATGTAGATCCACCTGAGGATTTTCTACGAGTTTCCTCACTTAAAATAACACTGATCACATCATCATATTTTAGGGTACTAGATCCAGGAACAAAATTACTCACCGCCATTACCAAGCCATTCCATCTTTCAGGAAAAGAACACAAAATCAAGAGAGCCCTAATTTCTTCATCAAAATGGATACCCACAGAAGATAATTGACTAGTAATAGTATTAAACTCATTTAAATAATCTACAACAGATCCACCTTCTACCATTTTCATATTAAATAAATGCTTCATGACAAATACCTTATTTGAAGTGGAGGGCTTTTCATACAATGTCGCTAGGGTTTTCATCAAATCTTTTGTCATCTTTGCTTTTGTAATATTAAATGCCATCGATGGTGCCAAGAATAACCGAATGCTTCTGAGTTCCTTTTTGTCCAAAAGATCCCATTCAGCCTCTGACATAGTTCCCTGATTCTTGGCTTTTCCTTCCAACAGCTTCCATGAATCCTTCTGATATAAATAGTCTTCCATTTGCATCTTCCATAACTAGAAGTTCTACCCATTAAACCTGTCAACCCTCAACTTACCCTCATCTGCCATTGCTCCCACTCAACCGTGAGACTCCCACTTAACCGTGAGACTTTCCTACAGAGGATAACTGAAAGACAACCTTTCTCTGATACCACTTGTTAGGATAAACCACGGACAGAAATAAAAACTATATGCAAATATAACCAATAACATAAAATAATAGAACACATAGAAATGAACACAAGGTACCAAGATTTAATGTGGTTCACCCAATCCCTGGGCTACGTCCACCGAACAACAAGTCCAATCTTATTACAATCCAGTGATTACAACCTGATTACAATCTGTAATCCCTTATAGCTCAATATCGTCGCAAGAACCAATTTTGTATCACAACATTATGAAAAATACCCAACCCTAAGCCCTTTTATACAAATATTAAACCGCTTTAGGATTATAATATGTCGGCCATATGTCGGCCATAATATGTCGGCTACTGCCCAAAATTTTTTTATGAAGTATGTATAGTACTTTCCTGATTAGTCACCACAATCTAACAGAGAAGGGTTAACTTTGAATGTGATCCAGAAAATATTTTGTGGACTTCTAGTAGTAGACTCCCGAGATGTGATATGAAACTTACTAGTGAAGTCAAAAATACATGATCCATATCCTAAAAACCTTTTGGATATTACTCAAACTAAATTGTTCAAAAAAATTGTAGATGGTAAGGTGTTAAATATTACCATTAGTCAAAAATCTTTTGAAAAGTGTAAACCATGGTATGTAAGGATTAACAAGGAAAGAATCACATGTTGTTGTAAAAATCATGTTCAATTTCATTACCATTATGATGTATTTCGATCTATACATGGTACTATACATAGTAAAGAAATGTTGCAAGAATGTGGTATAAAAATACCTTCTCAAACTCTAAAAGATTTCATATCAAGTTTGTTTTGTAAGCCACCTAATGATCAATTCTTTCTTTTGAATGCATGTCTTTCTGGTACATGTGATACGTGTGGTAATCTGTCTTTGTTAGATGAATGTTTTCATGAAAATGTGTTGACTACTTTTGGACAAAAATTAGTTGATGTAAAAAGATTCAAAACTAATGAATATCTATTGAAGGATGGGAAGATTGAAAGAAGGTGTGATCTTGATACAGATAAAGTTAGTTGTCATACATTTATGGATGAGTTTAAGAGTGTGATCATATCAAAATATTTTAAACACTCTCAATGTACTAGATGGCTTGAAGGACACATTCACATATGTAAGAATATATTTTCAATTGGTATTATACTTTTAGTTGTTGAGTTTGCAAAGAACTACTTACTTGCACTGCAAGATGGGGTACAACCACAATATTACAATTTAGTGCAAGTAACAATTTATGTTCATATAGTTTATAGGCATGCACCTAATAGTATAGAGGAGGATAGAAAGATATTAAGAGAGTACCATTTCTATATGAGTAATAATAAACTTTATTCATCTGAGTTTTTATAATATTGTTTCAAGGTCTTTTATGATAATTTAAGAGAGAGGCAAATTAAAATGACACAACATTGGATATGGTCAGATAATTGTATAGGATAATTCAAGAATGCTAGAATGTACACATAGGAAAACTAATATCCAACATGTGTGGAGATTTTTTGAGGCTAGACATGGTAAAGGAGAACATGATGGTGTCAGTGCATGTGTGAAGAGAGCCCTTAGTAGAAAGCAATTAAAATTTGAGGAAAAAGCCAAATTCAAAAATGCATGTGATATTGTGGAATGGTGTAACAAAAATTTATACACAAGATCAAGTCAGAACTCTAAAATCAAATTTTTCTTCTACCTAGTTGAAAAGAAGAATATCCTTTCAAGATATGACTATTATAAGAGCTATTTTACCCTACCACCATCTCTTGATTAGATTAGGGCTCAATATAGTTTAGCTTTTTTTTATCCCTAATTTTTAATTATGATTTGAGTGAGGATTCATTATTGTGTAATTTTATTTAGGGAAATCAATTTGGTTAAGATTAGTCAATGTTCATATTTTTTCACTAATAGAGACATGGTTCTATTTGGATTCAACAAATAGTTTGAATACTATCATAATAGTTATTATAAAATTTGATTTTTTATTACATTTTACTTTGATTTATAATAAGGGTTACAATTTAGTGCTAAATTTTAATTTACCTTATTAGTAGTATAAGGATTTTATTCAATTTTAAGATTAATATTGGTTAATGATAGTAATTTAGTTTAATGTAATACTTTAATTTAATTTAGTTTAGTTAGGGTTTGTTTTCAATATAATTTAGTTTACAGTTATAATTAAATGTTTTCTAAAAGTTTTTTTAAAATTTAAAAGGTTTTGAATTTTAAAAAAAACAATATGTTAAGATACTAACATTATATTTATATTATATATTATAAACTATTTTTCAATGATAAATAGTTTTATATTAAAAAAATTAATGAAAATTTATAAATTAAAAATATTTTTTAATTGAATATTAGAATTTTATATATATATATATATATATATGATATAATGAAAAACATTAAAATTTAAAATCAATAATCTGATATATTGTCATCACCATCAAATAAATTGATTCTTTTAAAATATTTAATTATTCTACTTAATATATTCTATCTAATTAAACTATTAAACTATGACAAACAAAAACCACTACATGGTAATTATTTTTGTCTTACAGTTTACTAAAATTTGTATTACTTGAATATTTTATATTCCAAGCATAACAAGGAACTCTTATAATCAGGGTAAACTTTAAGAAAGTTGCCTCCAAAAAAGACATAAAATATTGGTGAACCTTTCATTATTTTGAAAAAACAAAATTATTTCTATTAGTGAATCTCTCAATTTTTTATTCCATATATGATAAATATTGGCAATTAGTTTCAAATCATAACATTTTATATAAAATATTGACGAATCTCAATAATAATAGGAAGTTCATTAATCACCATGGAATATTACAAATCAAAGTTGAACATTTTTTAACCTCGTGTAATATTATGAGGATCGTTACATATACTTTAAATCAATAGAGAAAACTAAATATTAGTGATATATTCTTAAAGAAACTAATAATTGTGATAATTATTGATCAGTTCAATTTAATTTCTACAATAATATATAGTATTTAGGTGACTCAAATATAATCATATATTGAAAATTGTGGCAAATAGTTGAGTTTAGATTTTTCAATAAAATAAATTATTGAGCGATTTTAAATATTCTAAAACTAAATTTTATAAAACTATGGCAATTTAGGTTATGTCAAATCTTAAATTATTAACCAAACTACTATCCAAAAATTTCTAAAGATACTCAATTTGCAAATATTAGCTACTAAAATATACCTTGCTTATAATAATACATTGGAATGTTAAGAGTCCTTCAAATTTTAAGATGTGGATAAAATATAGGGCACGAAAAACCAAAATTTTCTATGAATGATAAATCATCAAAGAATCAAAGATATGCAAATTTTAGGGTTACCACCTAGCTCTTGCCAAACATCATTTTAAGACAACAAAAAAAGAAGTGTCATATATTTAAATATTTAAAATATTGGATAATTTTTTAATCTATCTAAATTGAAAATTATATTTTTAATATAAAAGTATATCAAAAATATTCAAATATTAATCAAATATTCAAATATTAATAAAATATTAAAAATTTATAAAAACATATATTTAAAATTTATAAAATATTTAAAATTTATAAATATTATAAAAATTATTAAATATTATTAATTATTTAAAAAATATAAGACTTCAATAAAATTAAAAATAATAAAATGTCTCCAAACAAAGAAATTAATTTAGATTCACTAAATAAAATTCTAATATTTTATTTTTAAATAGCTAAAAAAACATTTCTGACAATAATTAGATTGCTAGTAATCATCTCCTCAAACAAATAATAGGTCATAAGAGAAACGTAAATAATAGGATTATTTTTTACTAGAGCCTATGAGAAATAGAAAGAAATAAATAGTTCACAACTACAAACCTCTTCTTATTGTTCCACTTAGTTCCATGTCAATGATATTGAATTAAGATTCATGATATATTAAATTATTTCTAATATTCTATTTGTATATTTAGAATTTCTTCACAAAGAATAAAAATGAATTCTTCTTGTTCTAGCTAGATTCACAAATAGAAAAGATTATACTAGTAGAGCATATAGGAGAAACTTTATTTTAAAAAATCTTAACTAAAGAATCTCTTCTTATTCCAACTAGGCTTACAAAGAGAAAATACTAGTAGTAGACCATTGGAGAAATCAAAGAGTCTAAATTTTTTTTAAATAAAGTATTTCATCATGTTCCAATTAGTCTCACATCATTGAATATTGAACACTATATTTTATATTTCATTTGTATGGAAAAAATTTCAACTAGTTGCATGTTTGAGCATACAAATAGACCATAAAAGAAACCTTAACAAAAAGTTAGTTCCAAAATAAGAATCTCTTCTTGTTCAACCTCACATCATTGAACATTAAACCCTAAAATTTATATTTCAATTTAACTTTTACTATTTCATTTACATAGAAAGAATCTCTTTTTGCTCCAAATAGTCTTACAAATAGAAAAGATTATAGTAGTAGACTGTACGAAAAATAAAAGTAAATAATTAATTTCTAAATAAGAATTTCTTCTTGATTCAAATAGTTCACATCATTTCACATTTAATTAGGGTCTACATTCCACATTTAACTAGGATTCACATTTCAAATTATTTATAGTGATCATTTAAATAATAAGATTTTTTTCTCCATACAACTATTCTCATATCATTTACTATTAAACCCAATGCTTTCATCAAGAACATGTACAAGGGTACAACCTATAATTATATGAAGTTTTTGATACAATATATATGATATGAGACATCTCTGTATTTATTTATTTATTCATGTAAGTATCTCTCATTAGAATTTATATAAATTGAATAGAAATAGTCATTGTAATAGAAGATTATGAAAGGCTACACTAGCCAAAACAAGAGTTGCATGTAGTAGGAATCCCACCATTTGTTAAAAAATATAAGATTTGTGTCATTGCAGTTATAAATCACCCCAAGTAAGAATGTTATTTCAATTTAGCTTTGCACATTTGTTTACATTTTCTATGGCTAAAAAATACCATTGATATGGTTCTACTAAATAGATATACCAAATGTGAGAGAAATGTGAACTATTTTCCAAATGCCCACTAGAACATCTGCTAGCCCATTACCAAGATAGTTGTTTTTTATATATTATAGAAGATTGTCATGAATTCATTCTCCTCTTGCACAAAACAATTCTAACAATCTCATGTGTTCAAAAGTGTGAATCTAAACTAACTATTTTCAAAATGCCCACTAGAACATCTCCTATCCCATTACCAAGATAGTTGTTTGTTATCTATTATAGAAGATTGTCATGAATTCATTCTCCTCTTGCACAAAAAAATTCTAACAATATCATGTCTTCAAAAGTGTGAATCTAAACTAACTTATTAACCTACAAAGATTGAAGTAAATAAATACTATTTCCTTGAAAGGGATAGAAAACATATTGTATCTTGCAAATAAATGCATATCCATCTTCTCCAAGAAGTTGCATTCACAAAGTTGGGAAGAAATAATATACCATGAATGATCTACTTGATTACCTTTGAGACACATTATAAAGTGAATGAGCAATATTCATCTTTAATCATAAAGCAATGTCCCTGAACTAAGCAGTAGGTTATCATATAACAATATCTTTTTATCAAAATCCAATGATTGCATTATATGCACAAAATGACAAGAAGTCTTGACTGTATAAAATAGTACTAAAAGTGATCTATTCAATGGAATCCTTCAAGAGATTTGAATTATTAAAGCTCTTTCAAATTGCATTGTGACATTAGAGGAAATAGATCGGTGATCAAAAGGACAAATTTCTAGAAGCAATGGACAAAAGTAATAAAGACTTTCGTTAAATGTTGTATTTTTATCCACCTACATCACATACATATATAAGGTAGATTTATTTCACTAATTATGAACTACTTCAAAAGATGCTACACCTATTTGTATATCACAAGTCCTAGTCAAATATAGAGATTTTGAATGCTCTGATAGACATGCATGCAAAATGACTTGAAAATTAGAAATCAAGAAGAATGTTTTTCATTCATGTATTTACATAAAACTATACAGGTACATATATAGTTGCGTGCCAAATACATAAAGTTACAAGAAAGGAAACAGCTACAGGAAAAAGAGGAAAGAATCAATTTAGGAAAGAATAGTTTAGGAAAGAATCAGTTATATATTAGAAACAATCCAATATTGCAACACTCCCCCTGAAGTTGGTGCATAGATATCCCATATGCCCAACTTGCCCAAAAGCTTTGAGAACACTCGACTTGAAACTGCTTTGGTAAGAATATCAACCAGCTAATCTTCTGATCGAATCTTAGGAAGCTCCACAATTTTCTCATCCAACTTCTCCTTAATAAAGAATCTATCTACCTCCACATGCTTTGTACAATCATGTTGAACCAAATTATGATCAATATCACATGCTAGTTTATTGTCACAATATAGTTGAATTGGTCACCTAGGCAGACAACACAAATCTCTTAGGAGAATTCTTAGCCACAATGCTTTCCATACTCCAAGTGCCATACCTCTAAATTCTACTTCCACACTTGATCATGCAACAACATTTTATTTTTTTGCTTCTCCATGTAATGAGATTACCTCCTACAAAGGTGAAATGACCTGAAGTAGAATGCCTATCATCTATTTCTCCAACCCAGTCAACATCAGTATATGCATCTACACTTTGATAATCCTCATTTCTAGTAAATAAAATTTCTTTTTCGGGAGCAGACTTCAAATACCTCAAAATTTGCTTAACTGAATTCATATGTTGCTCTCTAGGACTATGCATAAATTGGCTAATAATACTTGATGCGTAGGCAAGGCCTGGCCTTGTGTGTGCTAAGTAAATCAATCTTCCTACAAGTCTCTGGAATCTACCTTTATCAACTAGTACCTGATTAGACTCAATACATAACTTCAATCCTTCTTCCATGGTTGTGTCAATGGGTTGACATGCTGACATACTGATTTCTTGTAACAAGTCTAAGGCATACTTTCTTTGAGATAGAAAGATCCCTTTATTAGATCGAGACACTTCAATCCTAGGGAAATATTTCAAGGGATCGAGGTCTTTCATTTTGAATTCTCTGAACGAGTAATCCTATAGAGCCCTCCTTTCTTTAGGATCATTTCCTATAACTATCATGTCATCCACATACATAATAAGTGTAGTGATCTTACCCTACTAATTCTTTATGAATAAAGTATGGTCTGAATTGCTCTGACGATAACCAAAGGCTTTCATTGACTTTATGAATCTTCTGAACAATGACCTCAGGTATTGTTTCAACCCATATAGTGACTTTTTTAATCTGTACACCTTCAAACTATGTATTTCTGGTATCATGTAGCTAGGTGGGAGTTCCATGTATACTTCTTCAAACAACTCTCCATGTGGAAAGGTGTTCTTCACATCAAACTATTGTAATGGCTAACCCAAGTTTGCAGCTAGAGACAACAAGACTTGTACTATATTAATTTTAGCTATAGGTAAAAATGTCTCTATATAATTGATCCCATAGGTTTGGGTGTACCCTTTTGCTACCAGTCTTACCTTAAAGAATTCAATTGTACCGTCTATTTTGTACTTAACAGTATAAACCTACTCACATCCAACTAGTTTTATTCCTTGTAGATGGTCAACAAGTTCCCAAGTATTATTTTCCTATAATTATTTCATCTCCTCATTCATAGTGGCTTTCCACCCTGGATCAGTTAAGGCTTCCTACACATTGTTTGGAATAGATACAATAGATAATTGATTTACAAATGACTTATTTCATTATGACAAAATAAGGGTTAGACACATAATGTCTCATAGGATATTTAACTTTACTAGAAAATTTGGGTTCATATGTGAATTTAGGAATACATCTAGTGAGATGCTAAGGTAGCTATTTTCTAGATGGTTTGGGAACATCCTTGGTAAGTGATTGGTATGGTGTGAGGGACTTGGATGGAGGTGGACCCATAGCTTTAGTTTCTAGGTGTTCATCACTACTTTGATCCAAAGTTTCGCCTACTTCTTGATTAATAGTTTATGAGAGTTCCCCTTCTTTAGAGATGTCCAAGCTACCCAAATCTTTAGGGATGTCAACATCCACATCTTCAAAGGTGTTATCCACATCTTCAAATATTTCCAAGCTACCCATATCTTAAGAGATGTAAACATCCACATCTTTAGAGATGTGATCATCATAGTCTAGAGTCTGAATTTCCTTCTGATGCTCCCCCTGAAGTTCAGGCTCAAAGGAAAAATATATCAAGTCTTCATGAAAAACTACATCCAATGTAATAAATAGTCATTGGGTTGGTTGATGATAGCATCGATAGCCCTTTTGATAAACAACATATCCTAGAAAGACACATCACAGCACTCGAGGAGATAAGTTGTTGTGTTGACGCTTATGGAGGTGTACAAAAGCTACACAACCAAAGATATGAGGACATAAATTTGGGATAGCTGGAGCAACAACCACCTTAGTGAGAGCCTGGGATGATGTTTGGAAATCAATAGTGCTAGAGGGTACCTGATTGATCAAATATGCTACAGAAGTAAGTGCTTCGCCCCAATAGGATAATGGCATACGGGCTTCTATCAGAGAAGCATGCACAACCTCCAACAAGTGACAATTTTTTCTCTTGAATACCCCATTCTGCTAAGGTTTATTGGAACAAGTAGTTTGATGAATAGTTCTGTGTGCTTCCAGATACTACTGAAGTTCAGAACTCAAATATTCACCTCCATTGTCACTACGAAGAACTTGAACTTGTGTATTGTACTGAGTATGAATCATGTTATAAAATTTTTGAAATAAAAAGTTAACATCACTTTTAGACTTCATTAAGCATACCGAAGTCATCCTAGTACAATCATCAATAAAAGTAACAAACCAATGTGATCCACCCAAGGTAGTGACTTTGGACAAACCCCAAACATTAGAATGTATGATCATAAATGGAATTGGACTTTTATTAAAAGTTAATGGAGAAAGAAGCATGAGGGCTTTTTGCAAGTTCACAAACTCCACACTGGAAGCTAGAAACATCAAATTTTCCAAATAAACTAGGAAATAATTTCTTTAGATAACCAAAGGAAGCATCTCCTAGACGTCGATGCCATAACCAAATTTTAGATTTTTGCTTGTCCCCCTCATAGCTATCCATCACTAGAGCTTGACGCAACTTGTCTGAACTCTTTGACACCAAGTCCAAGTAATATAGCTTCCCTCAGCTAACACCAAAACCAATCATTTGCCTCATTTGGATGTCCTTAAACACATAGAAATCAAGCCAAGAAATTACAACACAATGTAAAGTAGTGGTGATTTGGAAAACTGAAAACAAATTGTAATCTAAAGATATAACCACTAAAATAGAATCTAGATACAAAGTATCAGTGAGAGGTAAGGATCCTTCACCAATAATTGGGGCCGAAGAGCCATTCGCAGTGGAAAAAAAAATTTGTGAGGATGGTTTAAGGGATAAGACATGTCTAGAATCAAACGTCATATGATTTGTAGCACCATAATCAATTATTAATGCACTATTAAAAACAAGTGTAGACATATTTAAAGACTTATCACCATTACCTACTACTGTTGCTAATGCTGAGATTTGTCTAGCAACATTATCCTCTGTCTATGTTTCAACAAACGATGCACTAGAGGTCTTCTTGGAATTCTTCTTCTATGAATGTGGCTACAATGCCACCATTCTAGATACCCAACAAGTTCAAAATAGTGACTTTTGGTATGACTAGTTTGATTGCAATGGGTGCATATGTAGGTGGGTTTATCAGCACCATTAGTGATCTTATGCAAGTTTTGAGGAGGTCCATTTTGATTAGATCGGTTTCAAGTCACCATGGCTAAAGCTTCAATCTTTTCTAGTTCTCAAATCATTGTTGTGCATCAAACAACTTCACAATGGACCAATGCATAACATACTTCTAATTTGAGAATAGGATCCTTTCTCAAAATTTCACCACAAACTTGTTCGAAGTCACCATCTAATCTAGCAAGAAAAATATGCACCCTTTGTCACTGAACTAATTTTTGTTAAGATTCTACATCGTTATCACTTTCCATGATCGCTTTATCACGATGATCCAACTCACCAAAAATCTCGGTTAATTCTCCACAATACACAAAGAGTGTTCTACCATTATGTTTGGCTGAGAAAGCCCTCTAATTCAAGACAAACACCTCAATTCATCTGCTCCATCATAAAAAGTCTTAGAAAGAGCTTTCCAAATATCTCGAGCAGTGGGTAACCGAATGTATCACTTCATAATTTCTTGAGACATGGATATGAATAGCCATCTTTTGACCTTTTGATTTTTTTCATACCACTTCTGATATCCATCATCCTTCTCGATAGGTGGCTATGAGTTATCATGAATGAAAGAGAGTTTCTCCTTCTCAGCATATGCATCTCCATGATTTTAGACCATGAATCATAGTTTGTTTCATCGAGTGTAATCCTTGCCTTGAATGATGAACCTTTGGATTGAATAATAATGGGAGAAAATTTGCTCCCAAATACTTTTGAATATAAATCGGTCATGGTTCAATAAAGGGATACAAATGATTCAAGCTTCAAAGCTCTTATCCCAACTTGAAATTCAAAAATCAAGAAGAATACTTTTCATTCATGTATTTACATAAAATTGTATAGGTACATATATAGTTGTGTGCCAAATACATAAAGCTACAGGAAAGCAAACAACTACAAGAAAAAAAGGAAAGAATCAATTTAGGAAAGAATCAATTCAATATTAGCAACAATCCAATATTGCAACAAAATGTAGGATTGCAAGCAAGGAACACTAACTATTTCATAAAATGTTCCAAAGAAATGGGAGATTGTGGATAGAAAGGATTGTAAGTATCAAGGTTGAAGCCAATTCCTCGTTGATACAAAGAGAAAACATGGAGAACCATAACCACTACTTTGAACTATTCAACCATGTCCCTTGTTGATCATAGGTTACTTTATAAAATATGTGTGCAAGAAAGAAGTGTAGTGGTTGCTTGACAAAAGCCTTCAAAGGAACATCCATTAAAAATTATTTTTCAAGTTGTGAGAAATGGGAAGCATAGAAAAAGGAATTTAAATTATTTGTTAGAATGGCTCATTTAGATGCCATCTCATTATATCATGATGATGTGGAAGTTTTATGAATATAGATTATCAGCAAAGCTAAGGATATTTAAAGAAAACATAATTGGTGAGGTACAAAATATGAACACATAATCAGTGTCAAGTTTGACCATATACCTACAAATTGTGTTGTGTCTATGTTTATAAGTCTTAGAAACTTTCAAAGTAGATGAAAAGTGGAATCATTAAGGATGCACATCAACTATTTGAAAGAAAATGTTGACCTAAAGCATAGTAAATTACATATATATTATATTCAACATTAACATTAAGATGAAAAGACGATGGTTATTAGCATAGAAAGGACTATCTTTATACAGATCGATGTCCACATATACCACAGAGTTAGGATGTTTGAGGATTATGGAATAGAGTATTTTATCTATCCAACTATTAATAATTCAAATTCCAACTAGGAGAAACTCCTACTTCTTATGGATTTTTCATCTATGAAATCTTGTATTATTCTTAGTACACGTTTGAAATGGTTGATGAATAAACCAATGAATTTGTAATGGAAGAAACACTTTATTTTTTAGTGAATCCTGGGCTACTAGTGTCGCATTCCAAGAGATGACTATTAACCAAGACTTACAGAATTGGCTCTAATCTATTATAGGTATCAAAGTAGAAAAATAACTTTCTTGGAGGAATGCAAAAGTTATTTGGATTGACCTAGAAAATCTATGGTTGAGATAAAGGGAGGTAAAGGGAGTTAAGGAGAATTGTTGGCATTAGAAGGGAGGAAGTGTGAACTCTTAAAACTTGGCTTCCTGGTGAATTGTTGGCATTAGAAGGGAGGTAGTGTGCACTCTAAAAATTTAGTTTCCTAGCCCTTCTCTATTAAACATTATGTAGGAAGAAAAATGGATTTGGAAACATAACAATAATGGTCTATTCTCGGTCAAGTCTACTTACTCTATGATAGAACTAGTGGGAGAAGATTCTAATTTGTGGAAAGAAGCTTAGGTGGCTAACATTTCCCCAAAAATTAACTACTTCTGGTGGGAAGTTGCTCATGAGAAAATCATAACTTTAGATAATCTCAACAAAAGAGGTTTCAACTTTGCTAATAGATGTGTTTTATGTGAGAATGTCACGGAAACTATTGACCATTTATTTATTTAGTGTTCCTTTATTAGAGATATATAGCTTTTTGTTGTAGGAAACAATAATTAATATAGTGATGATGAGATCGATCAATCTTCTTATACCATAATGCAGCAAAGCTTCTAAACTCTGCCCTATCCTTCATAACCTATGGCCTCTTATTCCCCCCTATTATTGCCTAGTCTATATGGAAGGAAAGAAACAATAGAATCTTCAAAGAAGAGAAAAGGAAAATCCCTCCTATTTTCTATAGTAGTAAGAGAATTATCAGGGAGAGAAACAATAATTGTCTACTTCCCTAAAGGGTTGCTCTATCCTACATTGATAAGAATCAAACAAAATTGGAATGTCGCACAAAGCTTGGTCAATTTAAACTAGAACAATATTTGGAAAATAATGTAGTATAAAAGGATTCTTCCTTACGAAAATTTGATAATACAACATGGATGGTTGTTATAAAAGAAATTTGGGCATATCAAAAGCAGGTGGTATCATAAGAAACAATAATGGTCTTCTTCTCATGGGATATTCTATGAACATTAGAGTTAACTCTAACAATTTTATTAAGGGAGTTGCCATGTGGTATGGAGTTAAACTCTTCCAGGACTATGCAGCTGAAAATATAGAATTGGAAGGAGACTCAAAACTTATAACTAATATCATTCTTGATAAAACTAGGTGCTGATGGTGCATTTAGAGTCTTATGGATGATTGTAAAAGACATCTCCAGTCCTTTCAAAATATTATAATAAGACATACCTTAAGAGAAGGAAATAAAGATACTGATTTTATTGCTAATTGGGAGCTTCTGTTGTCACTTAGGTTTGCACCCCTATCCAAGGCCTATGCACGAGGACAACCTAGTGAAACATGGAAACAACCTCCAAGCTGTGGGACTTGAACTGCGAGGTTGAGTCTCTGGAGAAGGTCGACTTCCTCTTACTATCAGGCTGCACCTAACTACTCTCGAAAGGAAAATGGGAAGAAGGAGATGCAGAAAACAACTCTACCCTACCTAAACTATGGAGGTGATGCACCAAAATAGAGTGTTCAGACTCATTTCTACCCATATATGTGCTACAAAACCAAAATAACATTCAAGAGACATACACATTCAGACTTATATCAATCAATAACCACATATAGATCAAGAAACCAAAATGAATAACACAAGGAAAGGGAGGATTTCACTTATATATTATCTAATAGGTCAAAAATAGATACAGTATCCAACCCACAGATCTCAACAATACACCAATGAGAGGCAAGATGGATGCACATGCACATTGATGGCTGAAGGAGATGATACAAAATGTTATACAACTCAGAGACAAAGGGAATTTTACACTACAGATCTGCAAGTAGTAGCAGAGAAATCAGAAACAGTCGACCCTAGAAAAAGATCACAAAATTGCCTTTATAGTTTAGGCATAACGTAGGATTTTTGCATTACATTTACTTCTCACCTACTGGCATTAACTTCTCACCCTGGGAATCCAATCAAAGATCTTATTTGAAAATGGTTTGCATACCAAAAAAAATCTGATATTTCTTTGAGAGAGAGCCTGGAGAAGATAGAAATCGCACCACAACATTTCCTGACATAGTAGATAGATCGACTGGATGGATGGAGTTTCTTTCTGCACCTGGTATTCATTCTAAGTTGGTGGAAAATAATCACACGATCAGATTTGCGGCAAAACTTTGATCTCTTATCATTCCTGGTCTCATGAATCCATCAAAGTCAAATAGTCAACCAAGCTATAGAAGCCAGCTGGGCCATGTGGGCCAATGATACTCTTTATTTTTTGCCACCCTGGAAGTCCTCCTATGGTTGACCACCTTTATTGAACTAAAAGTGCCACCCTTCCAATATTAATACTAACTATAACGGTTACACTAATTGATAGTCACTGACTGTCAATCTTGATCGAGCCAGTGAGACACGTGTCATCAGGGCACTATATTTCCAACATATACATCATGCAGCTTCTTCATAGTGATACAGTGCCATCCGTTGATCTCTACAAATTTGATGATCATGAAGACTTGTCATGTGTCATACTTGCTTCTTACCCTGGGCCCCTCATACCTAGCGCCACCTCAACAACCGCACCATGCTCGAATGACACCTAGCCATCTTTAGCATACATTCCTTGGAAAGACCTGGTCCCACAAGGAAACGTGTCCACCAGGTGCCAACTCGCTATTGTAAATCCTGTGCAACTTCTCAATAGCATGATGGTTCCTACCGTTGATCTACCTTGATCTGACGGCGACAAAAAATTTGCCCCTCTTCACTGCACTGGCTGCATGAAAATATGGTCCCACGACACATTTGTGTTCTGACTTGGCATATGTGGTGGTTCCTCATTGGCCTAACAAAGCACTACCTTGGCAGACTCAAGACTTTGACCCCACAGAATGGCCACGTGTCAACTAGGCGCCATGTCACTATGAGGAAATCAAGGCCAAATCCCCATAGTGCCATAGCGCCCAACTAATGACATGTCCTTCTATCGCAGAAGTGTCCCCATCTGATTGGCCACCATAGCACCAGGCTTCCTACCATGCATGCAAAGTACCTATTGGGACCCACTGGGCCTGATTGCTCTTCTCGTGGTCTGATCTTTCATTTGGGCGCTATGTCGCCAACAGAAAACTCGTGGGTTTTTCGTTGGCGACATGGCACCTTGCTACTTTTTGAGACTTCCAGCCGTCAAAACATGCTTGCCCACCACTAACTTTCCTAGTGATGAAGCATGTCTGCTGTCAGACCTTTTCGTCAGGTGCTATGTCGCTGCGAAGATTTCTCACCCAACTCGCGATAGCGACATAGCGCCTACGGCATTGTAGAATATTTTTGACCCACCCTTCATTGTAACCTGTTCACTGAATGTGGACCCACCATGGAAATGTGTCATCAGGGTGCCATCCCACTATCATAAATATCATGCATCTTTTCCATAGCATGATGGCGCCATCCATTGATCTCCTTTGATCTGAGGACAAAGAGCTTACGGGCTACAAAAAATATGTTATAAGGTTCAGAACTTGGTATTTTTCAATATTTCCATGGGTATTAAAATATTACTAATTGGGGAGGTGACCGTTGGGCGGGGTAACATTTGAATTTTGAAATTTGGCGGAGCAAACAAAATGTGGTAACATTCTGGCGACTCGTAGGGGATGCAAGCCTGCTATGCATCAGACCAGTGCCTGTGAAAAAATCCATTGGGCTATGGAGTCAAAAAATGGATCTGAAAGGTATGAATCTAAGAATTGCAAAAAACCCTAACCTTTGTGCGAGGAAAACAAAACATTGAAAACCCTAGCTCTGCCTCTGTAACCTCAAAACTTTCAAAACTTTGAAAGCTAGCAAC
This sequence comes from Cupressus sempervirens, assembly GCA_028749045.1. Classification (NCBI taxonomy): domain Eukaryota; kingdom Viridiplantae; phylum Streptophyta; class Pinopsida; order Cupressales; family Cupressaceae; genus Cupressus; species Cupressus sempervirens. The sequence goes on along the minus strand of CM053793.1, from coordinate 1,518,552 downwards.
TCAAAGAGAGAACCATGTGCACGTGCACTTATTGAAAAGTAGGAAACAATAGAAAGAAGTAAACTAATTATGTACATGGATTCTCAAATCTTTAGAAACAGGGCTTCAAATAGATCCCATTGACTAGAATGGGCAAAATCTTTCCATTGGGCTTGCTCAATTGAAACGCATTGGCCTATTTGCAATTGGCAATCAGATAGGGGCCACTCCATAGTGCATCAAATTTGGAATGTCTTCCTAGTTTTACTCTGTCTAAATCCCACATTTGAGCTAAATCTCCTTCTCTGAAGGTCCTAACCCTAGCCTTCTTGTCAAAACTCCTCTTCATATGCTGCTAATGTATCTCTATGGTTTGCATAGCCTTATTTCTCTTTTCTTCTAGTTCAATCAGCTCTGCCATTCTTAATAACATGGCATTATCTTCAATCAATTCCAGCTAATGACCCAACTCCAAGGCTGGGAATTCCAATGAAATTGGGAGTCTAGCCTCCCTACCATATACCAGCACAAAAGGTAAATTCCCAACAGTTCTCTTGGGTGTTATCCTATCAGCCCATGGAGCAGTTCTTAATTTCTCATGCTAGACCCTTTGATTGTCTTCTATTGTCCTCTTCATGATTCTGATCAGATTCTTGTTGGAAGACTCAGCCAAACCATTACCCTGGGGATAGTAATTTGATGATGTGCTCAAGTAGATATTGTGATTCATTGCCCATGCACAAATATGGGTTCCAACAAAAGACTTGGCATTGTCTGAAATGATAGTAGAAGGAGCACCAAATCTAGATACAATTCCATCAAGGAATTCAACAACTGATGGTTCTATGGCATCCTTCAAGGCAACTGCCTTTGTCCATCTAGTGAAATAATCAATAGCAACCAAAATCCATTTATGACCTGCACTAGATGGAGGATTAATGGGGCCTATAAAATCCAACCCCCACTGGGTAAAGGGTTGATCCACCTAAATAGGATGAAGGGGGAGAGCTGCAAGCCTTTATTTGCCTGAAAAGAAAGCACATTTCTCACATTTTCTCACATATCTATAAAAATCATGGAATAGAGATGGCCAATAATAACCAGCCCTCATGATCTTCATGGTAGTTGTTCTTGCAGATAAATGGCCACCATCAGGGCCATCATGAAGTTCCTTAATCATCCTCTCAGCCTGATCCTCTCCAACGCATCTCAACAGGGTCCCATTAAAATCTCTTCTGAATAGGATACCATCAATTACAACACAGGGAATGGATTGCAGTATATATTGTCTCCTTTTAGTCCTGTCCAATCCCTGAGAGTATCCATTCCCTGATAAGAAGCTCTTCATATCATTTATCCAGCTCCTTGGACCATTAACATTTCCTTCCTCCTGTTTCTCTGTTATTACCATAGTAGCCTCTTCATCAGAATCTTGGCCTGATAACATTTCCTTGCACAATCCTCTCCCTCTTACCAACTTGGTAATCTGAATATCAACATCATATTCCATTACCCTAGTGATCCATCCAACTCTCTTTTAATTAATATCCTTGCTTAACAGGAAGTCTTTTACACTGGCATGGGGCACCAACAAATGGATCCTATTGTGGGATAAGAGGTGCTTGAATTTCTTCAAGGCTTTGATGACCGCAAGGGCCTGCTTCTCAACAAAGCTGTACTTATCCTCATATTCCTTGAGCCCTTCACTAAAGAAAGCTATGGGTTGCTCCTCATCTTTGTCATTTGTTTGAGTCAAGACAGCAGAGATACTTGACTCACCACCTAGAGTGTAGAGGATGAAATCTTTCTCAAAATTTGGATTCATGAGAGTAGGGGCTGAGGCTATGGCTACCTTGATTTCTTCAAACCTTTCCTTCCCTTCCTTGGTCCATGAGAAGACCATACCTTTCTTAAGCATAGCTGTAAGAGGTTTCACCATGGTAGCAAGATTAGGAATAAACCTTCTTAAAAAATTTATCCTACCAAGGAAAATTTGCAGCCCCTTCTTGTGTTTAGGAAGTGGAAGGGCAAGTATTGACTTTTTTCTTTTTGGATCAATGGTTAACCCATCCTTAGATACAATGTGTCCCAATAATTTTCCTTGACTTGTAGAAAAGACACACTTGGCTGGGTTAAGGGAAACCCCAAACTCTCTACATCTTAGAAATACTTGTCTTAGATGATCAAAATTATGTTCTACATTTTTTGAATATATAGTTATATCATCAAGGTATACTAAGACAAACTTGTCAATTAATTTTTTAAAGGCCATCTCCATTGCCTTTTGAACTGTGGCACCTGCATTTGTTAATCCAAATGGCATATTGCAATAAGCATAGGTGCCCCATTTAGTAGTAAATGCTTTCTTATATCTGTTAGATTCTTTAACCAACACTTGGTTATATCCAAAAAATCCATCAAGAAAAGAGAATCTCCTTGACCCACTAACCTTGGATAGAATTTTCTCCATGGAAGGGAGAGGATGGTGATCTTTAAGAGAAGCCTGATTGAGGTCTGTAAAGTCCAAACACAGTCTGATTTCTCCATTTTTCTTCCTTACAGGGACAAGGTTAGCTATCCATGATGAGTGTTTGATAGGAAATATTACATTAGCTTCTATCAACTCGGATAGCTCTTTTCTCATTAGAGGCTCAATCTTAGGTTTCACTGGCCTCTATTTTTTCCTTACTGGTTTGGCCTTATCAATTAAATCTATGGTATGCTGAAACAAACTAGGGGAAAACCCTTTTCAATCATCATATGTCCAAGAAAATGCATCATTAAATTCTTGACATAGATGGATGAAGTTTTTTTGCTCAGTTTCAGAACATACCTTCCCCATATTCAAAAATTTTCTATCAACAATCGTAGCTAGGGCATAATCATCCTTTTTTGCAGCTAGATTCATTCCTTTGCCTCTTGTTTGATCATCAGGATTAAAGACACTCTCCAAGGTAATGAGACCCTTGGGCAACTTGTTAGAACTGAGATGAATGATCTGATCACCATACTGATCTTGCAATCTTGACTGGTTTCTATTTGAGAATTCTGCCTCATTCTGTAAGAAACTCACAATTTGCTCATTAGAATCAAACACTTGCCAATGAGTGTTGTTTTCAAGGATGGCAGGCCTCACTACCACCCTTATTTGTTGCTTCTTCTCTTCCTTAAGATTCCCTGGTACATCATAAGCTGCACCCACTACTGCAAGTCTATCAGCATGTCTATTTTCTTTCCTAGGAATGCTCTGAATATTAAACACATTGAAGTCCTCAAGAAAATCCTAGACTCTATGTTTGTAAGACTTGAGCAGGCCATTTTTCGTTATATTCCTGTTTCTCACTTGGTTAACTACCAACTCACTATCCCCATATACTCTCAAGGCTTGAATTCCTCTTTTTTGGGCAAGTAAGAGACCTTGAATCAAAGATTCATACTCGGCCACATTATTCATGCAATTGAATTGGGCCCTAAAGGAGAAGTAGTATCTTATTTGTGTAGGAGAGATCAACATAACACTAGCCCCTGATCCATTTCTATTCCTTGAACCATCAAAGTACATACTCCATGTTTCATTTATATCATCATTAGTCCCAATTAAATTAGGAAGTTGAGCATCTTTCTCTATTATGCAATATGTACTAAGGCCTATCTCAAGAGTCTCTGACATAGGCTCAAACTGATATGCATTTGCCCACTCATCCAAGAAGAAATCAGGAATCTCTGTTGTGGAAGTGATAGGCTCATTTTCTATGTCATTTTCATCCACCTCTAGAATAGGACAATTCATGTTGATGGGATTGGCAGTGTAAGATTCAGTGTGATGAAGGGCTTGAGGTTCTGCTCTAATTGAGGCATTGGCTCCATATCTAGTCTTAAATGACATATATGACCAATCAGTAGATATGAATTCACCAATTTGAGTAGTGAGGTCTCTTGAAAGACAGATAGCAAAATAGGGCTTGACTTTAGCAACAAATATGTCTTGAATTACAGTGCAACCATGACATGCATGTAGGGCCATCTCCACATTCTTAAGGATACCTACAGTTTTGATAGTACTACCATCTAATTGTAACACATCCCTAACAATGGGCTCATATTTCATTCCTAAAGCATTAGAAACACACCTAGGCATTACTGAGCTACTAGCCCCTAAATCTATCATGCAATTGCGGACTAATTTGCCCCCTATAATTAGAGAAACATAGAATGGAGGATGTCTAACCTTTTTACTTGTCTCCACATCCCCTGTCGGTTGTACTAGACTCGTGGCACTCTCCATGGTAGATGGCTGATCCTTGGGTTCAATCTTCTCTAATTCTTGTTGTAGCATCCTCTTTTGCATTGGTATGGTAGCAACAACACCCCACATAGAAATATTCACATTGGTCTTCTTCATTTTCTCTACCACACTGAATGGTGTATTAGGAACTTTGGTAGAAAATTTAGGGGCTTCACTTATAAGAGGTTGAGATGGGGCAACATAACGATCACTTGCATCTTTCTTTCTAGAATCTTGCTTTTTCTACTCTGAAGTACTTTTTTGTTCATTTGCTGCATGCGCATCAGGTGTAGCACTTGAAGTTGAGGCCTGCTCTAGAGAAGGAGGGGCAACATATTCCATAGCTCTCTTCTTACTTCTTGTGTTATGAGCAACAAAATCCTGGTTTACATTACAATGCTCCCCAATCTGATGATTCATGAAAGAGCAATCATCACATCCTTGAATATATGAGGCCTCCTTGGGAAGATCTTCCTTGTATGGTTGCTTTGCTGCAAGTTCTTGGTCAGTCAGGGCCAAATAAGATTCTACCTTCTGGCACATGCAATAGGCATAAGAATAGTTGCAAGAAGGACAAAAATCTTGATCTTGGGCCAAGTTATTTCGAGGGACTATAGCTCTGTTCTGATTTGAGCTTGCAGCAAAAGCATGACTATTTTTCCTACCCTTATTAGAAGAGCTATTCCACTTATTAGGAGGCCTACCACCATTTAGAGCCTGATATTGCAATTGGGGAGGCTTGCCACCTTGAGCCTGCTGCTTTTCTAAGTCCACCACTTTGTTACTCATTTTTTGTATTATAGAAAAACTATCCTCTAATCTCTTCCCTTGGTCTTTCAACTCCCTCCCCTACTCTTGCAATTTTTTATCCAAGGTCTTCTCTCTTTTATCTGTATTCAGCACTAGACCTTGGAGCATCTCTTTGAGTTCCTCTATCCCATTTGAGGATGTGGAAGCTTGAGGGACTGGAGTAAGGGCTTGTGATGTAGAAGTTGTAGGAAGAGGGGTCATTTCTAGTTGGTGATTGGGAACATCAGGAAAGAAAGGCATAGGGGGACTTGGAGCCAACTTTCCTCCTTGTATCAGGATATTCTCACCTTTTATAGCTATCTCATAAGCATTAGGCAAGGTATATCCTCCCTTTTTTCGGATTGTAGTGGCAATATCACTGTTAAAATGTCTAAGGTAATGCAAGAAGGCATTACCAGAGGTAGGCTTCACTGTAGTGGGTATTCTATCCCATGTCTTTTGAAATCTATAATTAAAACTAGTCATACATTCATGGGGGGCTCTTTTTATAGTAGTCTGCTACTCTAAAAGTGATAGATGGTCACTTCTATCCTCAAAATGTTTGCATAATCCTGTTCCTAGTCCATTCCAATCAGTTATAGAACCATGAGCTAAGCCTCTATACCACTGTAATGCTTTCTCTTTTAAATATGAGGCTAGAAGTTTGACAGCAACATCATCCTCTATGATACCATGAATATTACAGACATTTGCTACTTCTTGGATATGCTCTAAGGGGGAGATGGAAGTTTCACCAGTAAAATCAGGTATACTTTTTCATGCACATATTGGTATATCATGTCTTTGTGATGAAAATAGAGGACTTCCACCATTAAAGGTGGAAAAAGCATGAATTCTTGGTTGTGCCATGTAAACAAGTGTTCTATTGATGAGTGTTGATGGAAATCTAGGTTGAGTTCGAGCAATAGGAGGAGTAGAGACAGGTCTTATAGGTATATTAACTGTTATTACACCCCTAACTAGTGATAATGAATTCCTAGTCCTCCTTCTTCTAGGGTTTGAAAGAGAAAGCTCTTGATATTGAAATTTACCTCTAGAAGACACCCTTGTTTAAGCTCTAGGCATGAATTTCTGCAACTTTTTCTTGGAACCAGATTTGTTGATGTTCAGAGTCACCAAGTACTTTGAAGGATCAGCCTCTTAAAGGCTTGAATACTGAAGCCAGCACTACCTCTTTAGCATTAGTCTTTGAACTCTTTCTTCTTGACACCAGTAGACTTTAAATTTTGTTTGAAAAAGTGTCCCACCGAGTGTGCCAAAAACTGTTGTCACTTAGGTTTGCACCCTTGTCCAAGGCCTATGTGCAAGGACAACCTAGTGAAACATGGAAGCAACCTCTGAGTAGTGGGACTTGAACTATGAGGTTGAGTCTTCGGAGAACGCCAACTTCCTCTTACTATCAGCGCGCACCTAACTACTCTTGGAAGGAAAAGGGGAAGAAGGAGATGCAGACAACAACTCTACCCTACCTAAATTATGGAGGTGATGCACCAAAATAGAGTGTTTAGACTCATTTCTGCCCATATATGTGCTACAAAACCAAAATAACATTCAAGAGACATACACATTCAGACTTATATCAATCAATAACCACATATAGATCAAGAAACCAAAATGAATAACACAAGGAAAGGGAGGATTTCACTTATATATTATCCAATAGGTCAAAAATAGATACAGTATGCAACCCACAGATCTCAACAATACACCAATGAGAGGCAAGATGGATACGCATGCACATTGATGGCTGAAGGAGATGATACAGAATGTTATACAGCTCAGAGACAAAGGGAATTTTACACTGCAGATGTGCAAGCAGTAGTAGAGAAATCAGAAAGAGTCGACCCTAGAAAAAGATCACAAAATTGCCTTTATAGTTCAGGCATAACTAAGGATTTTTGCATTGCATTTACTTCTCACCTACTGGCATTAACTTCTCACCCTGGGAATCCAATCAAAGATCTAATTTGAAAATGGTTTGCGTACCAAAAAATTATCTGATATTTCTTTGAGAGAGAGCCTGGAGAAGATAGAAATGGTGCCACAACATTTCTTGACATAGTAGATAGATCGACTAGATGGATGGAGTGTCTTTCTACACCTGGTATTCATTCTGAGTTGGTGGCAATTAATTACACAATCAGATTCGCAGCAAAACTTTGATCTCTTATCATTCCTGGTCTCATGAATCCGTCAAAGTCAAACATTCAACCAGGCTATACAAGCCAGCTGGGCCATGCAGGCCAATGATACTCTTTATTTTTGGCCACCCTGGAAGTCCTCCTATGGTTGACCACCTTTATTGAACTAACGGTGCCACCCTTCAAATATTAATACTAACTGTGATGGTTACACTAATTTCCAGTCCTCGATTGTCCATCTCGACTGGGCCAATGAGACACGTGTCATCAGGGTGCTATGTCATCAACATATACATCATGCAGCTTCTTCATAGTGATACAGCACCATACAATGATCTCTGCAGATCTGACGATCGTGAAGACTCGTCATGTGTCGTACTTGCTTCTTACCCTTGGCCCCTCATACCTGGCGCCACCTCAGCAACCGCACCATGCTTGAATGACACCTAGCCATCTTTAGCATACATTCCTTGGTGAGACCTGGTCCCACGAGGACACGTGTCCACCAGGTTCCAACTCGATATTGTAAATCTCATGCAACTTCTCCATAGCGCGAGGGTGCCTACCGTCGATCTGCCTTGATCTGATGGCCACGAAAAATCTGCTTGTCTTCACTGCACTGGCTACATGAAAATATGGTACCACGACACATTTTTGTTCTGACTTGGCATATGTGGTGGTTCCTCATTGGCCAAATGAAGCACCACCCTGGTAGACTCAAGACTTTGACCCCATGGAGTGGCCACTTTTCAACTAGGCACCATGTCGCTATGAGGAAATTGAGGCCAAATCCCCGTAGAGCCATAGCATCCAACTAATGACATGTCCTTCTGTCACAGACGTGTCTCCATCTGATTGGTTACCATAGCACTAGGAATCCTACCGTGCATGCGAAGTAACTATTGGGACCCACCATACCTGATTGCTCTTGCCGTGGTCTGATCTTCCGTTTGGGCACTATGTCGCCAATGAAAAACTCGTGGATTTTTCGTTGGCAACTTGGTGCCTTGCCACTTTTTGAGACTTCCGGTCATCAGAACATGCTCACCCACTGCTAACATTTTTGGTGACATAGCCTGCCCGCCGTCAGACCTTTTCGTCGGGCGCTATGTCGCTATGAAGATTTCTCGGCCAACACGCGATAGCGACATAGCACCTACGGTGCCACAGAACTTTTTTGACTCGCCCTTCATTGTAACCTATTTGCTGAATGTGGACCCACCATGGCAACGTGTCATCAGGGTGCCATCTCACTATCATAAATATCGTGCATCTTTTTCATAGCGTGATGGCGCCATCCATTGATCTCCTTTGATATGACGGCAGAGAGCTTACGAGCTGCAAAAAATATGTTATAAGGTTTGGAACTTGTTATTTTTCAATATTTCCATGGGTATTAAAATATTACTAATTGGGGAGGTGACCGTTGGACGGGGTAACATTTGAATTTTGAAATTCGGTGGGGTAAACAAAATGTGGTAACAACTTCTTTTTTTAAATTGGGGACAGGTTTCTGATATTGAATGTCATGAGGAGTTAAATATTATAGCATTAAATGATCAAAGACACACCCAATTCTAGAAAGAGAATGAATGGAAAAGTTTACTTTTTTTCCATAAATATCAATGTTAAGAAGGAAAAAATATTTGGTGTCTTTAGTCAATTTTGTAATTTCTCAAAGAAGTGGAATTTAGTTAGAAGGATGAATAAAGTGTTGAGTGAGAAACTTGGTCGAATTATTTTTTCTAAATAACATATTTTAAATTAAAAAATTAATCCTAAATTTAGCGGAGATACCTTTTGCATTTTAAACATGAAACTTTTGTGGAAAAAATCTATAATAAGGAAGGCTATGACACATGATATTGTAATAATGTTGAAATCTAAGGAGACTTCAATGAATCATTGAAAGTAAAACACCTATTTATGGAATGGGCAATGTGGCTTAATTCATCATAATGACCCCTGTCATTTGAAAGGTCTAAAAGTTATCATTTTTTATGTCAAGGATTTCTCAATTAATGTGGTAAAAAGTTAAATTTTGTACCACTTCTCATTTTTCTCTTTGCCTTTATACTATCATTAACTATTATTTCTTGGTTTTAGGAGGTTTGAGGAGGATAATTAAAATGTAGAAAGACATTGAAAGTTAGGGTAGGTTTTATACTACTACTTTTGATGAAGCTTGGGTTTTTTTAAAGGCTTATATTTGGGGGATCCTTTCAAATGGGTCAAGCCAAGAAGCTACAAGAATATTTTGCAGAATGAGGAAATATGGAACTACTTTGTGAAGGCAGGGTTGAGCAATTACATTGTAGTGATGAAAAGTCACAACTCCATGCTTTCTACTAAGTTTCCAAATTCTTGGTACAACGATGAGGTGCCATAGGTAGTGTTAAGTTTAATGTGACTCCCCAACTAATTAGCAAGGTGATGAGATTGAGATGAAAAGGGGATAAGGTGGAGAGGAAAGGGATAGGAAATTATAGAAAATTCAAGAACAAGTTTTTTGAAGGTATTGAATAGCCAGTTAGAATTAAGTCTTGTAATGGGTACGATCATACTTCTCTCCCTTGCCCTTTGCAATTGTTTCCCTTTGGGTTATGCATTATTTTACTTTAGAAAGATGGTTTACCACTTATCATGGCTACCACTTCCCACTCTCAAACATGTTAAGACATGGTGGAAAGATAAACATTGCTTTCATTTTATTTTTGTCTTTAGCCAATAGTATAAAAAAGGGGATAATCAACTCATTCACGAGGATTTGATTTTCATCCTCTATCACCATGTGTTTTCCCATCATCTAGGTTTAGGTAAGTTTCTTATTGATAAAGAGAGCTCTCTAGAAACTCTTGGAAACTCTATGGTTATTGAAGAAATTAAGTCAGATAATGAACCAGAAACCCCTCTTCTTGAGCCTAGAGAATCAGTTAATCCCAAGCAAGAATCTAAAAAACCTAAGGGTAAAACCAAAACACTTCAAGAATCCTTTATGTTGGAAACCCCAACTAAATGGAAAATGCCACCAAATCAAACCTTGCTGGTACCTTATGAAAAGTAAAATCCTTAGAGAAGTTATTGAGGTGGATAAATAGGATTCTAAGGATTCCAATAGGGAGGCTTTGGAGACAAGAATTTGAAAGCTCAAAGGTACCATATTGAGGCTAGCTTTAGTGAAAGGAGGTCAGAGAGATTAAGTTTTGAAAAGGGAAAGAATTACAAGGAAGAAATTACAGAGGAAACCCAAGATAAAAATGAAGAGGATCCTTATTATACTAAGATCAAAGAAACACCTAAGTAAGATGAGAATAGTACTACTGAGCAAGAATTCAAAGCCAATGCTGATGGAAAAGACTCAAATGAGGTTGAGAAAGATTCCTAGGAAGCTTTTATTGAGGTTTTTTTAGGGCATGATGTTGAGATCCCCAATGCTGATAACCCTACTGAAGAACAAATTAAAACCCATGAGATTATTTCTACTAATGAGGAAGAAAAGGTTGAAAGATAAAAAATCACCTAGAAGACTAGATTAAGGCCCTTAATGAAAAAATGGTGTCTTTGAACAACACATTTGATAATAAAATCACTTGCGTTGAAATGGGTGTGGTCATCTCCACTTTATGCAAGGTCCAAAAAGAGACGATGTAGAAGGCTATCTATTACTAGACATAGAAAATTTTAAAAAGTTGGAATTCAAAAGAATAATATTCAAGTAGAAAGGCCTAGCTTTCTAGGCCTTGGGCTTCCTTTTCTCTTTTTCTTTTAATGTTTTGTTTGTTCTCTTTAGCTTTGGTGTGGGTTATTGTGCTCATGCTTATAATTTTGGGACATAATTTTAATATTGTTAAGTTTAAACTAAATTATGTTAATCCGCAGTACTCTAAGACTCAGTTATTTTTTGTGATTATCAAAAAAAAATTGGCTTATTAGTTAGACTCTAGAATTAGTAGTTATTACTATAGTTTTTTTATTAAGTTTTTTTTGGTGGTGAACCTCTAACAATTTGTGTTAGTGATGGTCTTTTATGTAGCTTGGTTGTAATATAAATGTTCTCTAGTTCTACAGGTTTAGGACTGCCTTCCCACCTCCTTTAGTAAAAAACAACTATAAATAAAAACCATTTTTTAATTGAAAGATTTTTGGAAGATCTTTTAAAGGAATTTGAGAGAAAATGTCTACCATGTTGAGATACATCTTGCGGGCTTGTAAAATATTATTACGTCTTGAGATACCATCAAAGTTGTTCAGATTAAACATAATCTTTAAAGGATTTGATGAACCCAATACAATGGTTGAAGTTTAAAATATGGAAAAATTTTGACAAGTCAATGATGAACAATATTTCTCATGCTTCTTGTTATTATTATTTAATAAGAACTGGAAAAAAATTGTCAAGTCAAACTCAAGTATTAAGTTTAATTTACTGTTTTTTTTTTGGTTAGTTAAGTTGGTCTAATTGATTTATTTATGAATCTTATTGAAAACATTAAATGTTGGCAAATAAATTTATTTATTTTTTTGTTTATAATTGGTTGCAAAAAATATTTGAAAATCAAAATGAAAAAAGTAGTATTTAAAATATATAAAATAAAATAAGATAATTCATATAAAATGAAGTGAAAACATAAGCCTCCGCTACATAGGTGGAACTAACAATAAGTGTGTCAAGGTTTTATTTTCATCTATTAAATAAAACAGAATTTGAAGAAAGTATAAACAAGTATCATGTATTTGAAAAAAATATGAATTGTAAATGATAAATTGTATTAGAAAATGGTGTAACGAATATTTAATTCTATTTGAGTATATTAAAGTGTGTGTATGTGTGTATATATATACACACACTTTTCTGACTCCTCTAATAAAAAAAACGAAAAATAGATAGTCAACTAGATGAGGAGGATATGAGAATTCATCTTCATAATGGTCCCATAGTGCTCCAGCTCCTGGCAAATAAATAGATGGCATGGGTACTGGATTTTGTCTTCTCAGCCCAGCAATCTCTGTCCCAGATCGAGGGCGGTGCGCCCGATTGCAAGCACTTGTATAGAGTTAAGAAAGACAAAGCATTATATATTTTTGTATATGTTTCTTAGCATGCTCGAATCATTCTTATTATTTTTATTATTAAGATGATGATATTGGTATTGAAAAAAGTTAGGAGCGGTTGCGACTGATCACCCCACCATTAAGATCCATATAAACATAAGCCCGGAGTTTCATGTCAGCACAGAATACCCATCCACCATTGAAGATATCTTGAAATTGATTGAGACAGCAAAACCCTAAGAAATGGAGCACTACTCATCATACAAAGCGATCAGCAACGAGAACGAGAAGCCCAAATGGAAAACAATAGTCTTAGATCTGGAGAACACCCTTATTTATTCAAGCTCCACAGTCATCCCCCAATATGACTACACAATATCCGTGAGAGGCCATCAGGAGCACTCAGCCCCAAGTACAATCACATACTACGTACAGAAGAGGCCCGCAATAGACCTTCTGATGGCAGAACTGGTGAGAATCAACTACGAGATAATAATATTCACCTCGGCCACCAAAGAATACGCAGACGCCATTCTCGACAAGCTACAAATCGACATTATTCACAAAGCCAACATAGACATCCGCCTCTACAGAGACTCCTGCCTCCTCTCTAACAAAGACGGCTACGTCAAAGACATCACAGTCCTCAAAAGAGACCTCGAAAATGTCATAATTGTGGAGAATAATCCGGCGAGCTATAAACTTCACCCGGAAAATGCCTTCCCCGTGAAACCATTTTCTGGGGACTTAAACGATCAAGAGCTGTGCTGGGTAAAAGACCTCTCCATCATTGCGACGCTGTCCTGCGATGTGAGAGAGACCATCAAAATATATCTGGCCATAGGTGTGTTGGAATAACATTAATAATTCTTTTTACTTGCACAATGTTTTGCATTTAGTTTTCTAGTTGTCAGTTTTTTCCTTCATCCTTAATAATTAGGGTTTCATTGATCTCTCGAATTAATAGACTAACTTAAATTCATATCTGGTAATATCTTGAATTAATTTATATGTATTCAAATGTGTATTTCTTGTAGGTTATTGTCACAATTTGGAGTATGAGTTTTTATGGGGATTGCATGCAATAGCACCGCAAAAGAAGATTATTGTTCTGGAGCTGATGAACACTTTGGTGAAGAGAAGCAAGGAGTTTATGAGGCATGATTTCACTATTCCGGTTCGTATCTCTGGAGAGCTTTGCACGACTTATGTAAGGAAGAGGCCTGGTTTGGACAATCTTTTGGCCGAGCTGGAGCAAAACTATGAGATTGTTCTCTATACTCATTATACTCGAAAACAGGCACATCCTATTCTTGATAAGCTGGACATTGGTTTTCATCTCAACCGCAGACTTTACAGAGACTCTTGCCAAGATTATTGGCTGTATAAGGATATTGGTGTTCTGAATAAGGATTTAAACATGGAATATGCGAGTGTGAAGAATGTTGTGATTGTGGACTATGATGCTTCTACATTTAAACATCATCCTTATAATGAGTTTCTGGTAACTCCATTGGAGGAGGATGATAGTTTGGATACAGAGCTATATAAGCTGAATGGGTTCTGTAAGTGGGCTTATCTCTATGATGATGTTAGAGAAGCCATTGCTAACTTCAAAAGGAACGGCAGGAGGCCTATGTCCTATTTTTCATAGGGTTGAGTTCGAATGTGTGTTTGTCAACTCTAGGTTTTCATTAGGGCCGTGTTTCCCTTTGTTATTAGTTTAATGAGGTTTGCAATTAGCTTATCTATATTGCAATTATACCATCCATCGCAAAACCTGCTAAATAATCTCTGTTTGTGACTTTAATGAAAAGAGGAACGAAGCACAGATCTTCTCCGGCTTACTGATTGAAATTTTTTTTTATATTAATATATTTTATAAAGCTTTGATATTTCCCACATAAACAAATTGAATAATATTAATTTTGAGTTATTTAACAATTAATTTATTGTTTTAAAATTATATATATATATATATTTAAATTTAGCATTTTAATAAATTCAATAGTACTTTAAATATATAGTTATTTGATATTTAATATCAAATAATTAAGTGGAGAGGCTTTCTACAATGGAAACATTCATCAATGTAAACTTTTACTATTTTTTAAAAAATTGACATTCATATAAGTGTCATATATTTTTATAATTATTTTTACATCTGTTCATTGCAAATGTAACTGATGAATGCAATCAAAAAGTAATAACAAAGATTAAAGAGTCACTTGTTGCAAAAAATAACCCCCGTGTTTTAAGAATTTTTATTAATATTTAATGAGAATGGAGGAGAGTGGATGGAGTAGTAGATTAAGTTTATTCATAACCAATGCCTCTAAAAAGGATGATTGGAGAGTATTATTCAGCTCTGCAACAGATTTCATTGCATATTTTGGACAGATATATCCTCCTCAAGGCACCTATTGTCATAAATTATCTCAGTACAACAATGCCTGAGAAGGATATCTTCTCAAGGCACCTATTGTCATAAATTATCTCAGTACAGCAACGCTGACAACGATATCTGTCGACTTATTTTATATATATATATATATGCTAGTTTAAATAACAATTTAAAGAACTAGAGTATATTCATAGGAAGAAAATAAGCAATATCAAAATAATAATTTATATTTATTGAAATTAATAAATATTATTTGAAATTGTTCATTTAAATTTTAGCTTAAGTGTAAATTAACCGTGTTTGATTATTATAATTTGAAATATGTATGATTAATAGATTTTACTCTAGAAAATTATGACAAACAATTGAATGATATTTGCTTTGATTTAGGTGAAATTTTTTTGATAAATGAAAATGGTCTAGAATTTCTAGTCACTTGGAACCTATTTGCGTTTGAATTTATTTAATAAGTGGTACTCATAAATAGCTTGGATATTATTAAAATAGAATAGGTAAAGATTGAAGGGCCATTATGGGACAAGATTATAAGCACACAGTCGAGGATGTGTGGATGGTATTGCATATTATCATTAATGAGAGAAGATTAGAAGTAAATAGGGCTATATTATACAAGAAATAATAGTTATAAATTAATTTTGAAATTCTAGGTATCATATCCTTACAATTCAACATAATTTATTCACTTTTTTCTCTCTTTACTCTTCTATAGTTTTTCTCTCTCTTCTTTCTCCCCTTTACTTACATATTATCTTGTATAGCTATTAAAGGAGGATAGGATTCATGATATTATACCTACTTACAAGAAGTACTTATTTCCTAGCGTATTTAGATGAAAATCTATAATGATTCATCAATGATGAATTCATGTCTCTTTCAAGGGAAATACTTTAATAATGTCAAATGTATGAGATCTATGGGATGAAGCTTAGTTAGCCTACAAAAGCGATTCCCACTTTTTATCCATAAAGTAAAATTGGCACTTAATTATTTATTTTCATTCTTTACACCTTCAAACAAACTGGAGGCTTCATTTAAAGTTTCCCAAGGAATTTGTTTGAAGATGCTTATGTGAATGTTTGAATGAACCCCCCTGAGTCGATTATTTTGTGAATTATGGTAATGAGGGTCACTTTCACCAAAAAATAAAAAAAACCTAGCTAAGATACATTTAGAGGAAATGAAAAGTTACCTATGATCAAGGGTAATGATAAGAAATGATTACTACCCATGTATATAAGAAGATCCCATGAAAATATGACAGTTTCTTAATATTAAAAGAGGAAAGGAAGAGGCGAAATGATGAAAAATAAGGTTATTGTGTTTATAGTAGGGATAATAAACACAATACACACAAATAAATGCAATAATCTTATTTATTATCCTTGTTAAATAAATGCAATAATCCCTAATATCTCTAATAAATATAATAAAAATATTTAATATCCCTAATAAATGTAATAAAAATGTTTAATGTCCCTAATAAATGTAAAAAAATGTTTAATATCCCTAATAAATGCAATGATCTTATTTATTATCCTTGGTAAAGTATGAAATATTATACAATTTTTGAAATAAGGTAATTGTCGCCTTTGTAAGATCCTCTAGCTCGGTAACCATTGGTGATAGCTATACTTTTTGGATAGAAATAGGCTATCCAACCATCTACATCACACTTTGATCTAATTTTTTTTCTTATCTCTCTATCAACTTTCCCTGTGTGTCAATATCTAGTGCATTCACCTTCTCCAAAAGTAATGCTAAATGATCTACCAAGTGTTCTTTTTCATCCAAAGTTGTACATCTAGCACAATTTGCAAGAGAATATCCTTAACATCTATCACCACATGTTTGTTATTTAATTGCTTTCATAGTTTATCTTGTTTATCTTTCCTTGCACACAATTTACTATATTCCTTCAAAGCTTTAGGATCTAACTTGAGGGGTCATCATATGGAATTACAATTAGCTCATCTAAAGTTACACCATATATTCATGTCTTATTCTTCTTGGCCTTATCCTTATAATTTTTTGAGCTTGTGCTCAAGAACAATTTTGGTGGAATAGGAGCCTTATGCTCTTGATTTGTCTTTGTTGGCACATTCTTCTTCTTATTCTCTAAATTGTTCTTCTACTTCTCATGGGATTCTTTCTGAGTGTTATTCTTTGCTGGCACTTGAGGTTGTTCCTCAGTTGTCTTACCTTTTTCTTGCTTCTTTAATCCCTCATGTTGAGGTCTTTGAGCATTTGACCTTTTACTTGTTCCAATAGAAGAAGTATCTTCAATATTTGCATTGGTATCTCCTTCGTTTTATATCGTTCCACCATTTCCTTTGGTAGGTCACTTGATCCCTTTATTTTCTCCCTTTTTTATTGCTAAGTATTAGTGTTGTCTACATCCATGTGAATGTTAGTAGGTAAATAATTGAAAGAATCATTTACATTCATATTTATAATTGGTGTTTCAATTGGTGTTGTAGTAGCTTGATACTCTTGGACTTGTTTAATAATAGGTGAATACCAAGTATATATACATCGTGGTTGACTTAGGAAATAGTTGATCATCAAGATTTTTCTTGGTAGTAGCCATAACATATTGATCATCACTTACTTCTTCATCTAGATCTTTTACTATCAAGTCTACAATTAACACATTTTCTTCTATACCTTTTACTAGTGTTGGTATATCATCAATAACATTTTGTATACATGTATTTTCATACTCGTCTTCTTATTATCCATTTCAAATTTTGATGTCAGCTCAATGTTTGACACATGAATTGTCTCATTAGTGTACTTTATGTTTAAAATTTTCTTCCACATCTTGATGTCATCTTCATAATTTTCATGAAGTCTTCTAGTTAACACCTCTAATGCTCTTTTCTTGTGCATAAATCTGCCCTAATATTTTTGCATTATCTCATTCATTTTCGGTACTAACAAGTTTGGTATTGTGACTACACGAGTACTCTCTCTCATTGTTCTCTCAACTCTCAACACATATCTTTGTTTTTGTAATAATTTGGTTATAGAAATCTTTAGCAATCATGTTGTAAAATTCAATAGGCATGTACTTAGATTTATACATCATATCAATAATATATTATTCAAGCTTAAGTTTATCTACATCTCTTAATGTGTGATACTTAAAATGTCTAGAAGTATAGCTAAACCTCTAGTTGCTCTTATTGAATCTGTAATCTCATTAACTGTATTGGGCTTCTTACTTTCTTCCCCTCTAAATTGGCTTATGTCATCTAACTCAATTTTATCACTATCTTCAATAACAATTAGCTTTCTTCTCCTCTTTGTCTATTTGTGAGTGGATGATTAACTATCCTTTCTCTTTTAATAGGTTTTAGCTTGAGATTGTATAGGTTTAGTGATGTTTACAAATCCTTTCTTGACATATGGGGTGGAAAGGGTAGTAGCTCTAATCCTCGAACAAGTAGCTTGAAGATTCTAAGGTGTGGCAATTTGTTTACTATTTTCCTTTCTTAGGCTTTGGTTTTTCAATATCAACTTCTTCTTCTTCTTTAGCTTCATCACTCCTTTCTCCTTCATTGCTCTTGGTTGTAACTTTAACCGACTATCCTATATCCTCTTCTCCACTGAAATTACCTTCAACTGTATCAATCAATTTTCTTTGATTTTCTAATGAACTTGGGTCCAACAATATCCATCTTAATTCTTATTACATGATAAAGCGAAAATGAGGGTTTTCCTTAAACCCATTTGGTTACATGTTTTGGAAACCTTGTCTCACAATGTTAAGAAACACAAGAGGAAATAATTTTTTAAACTGCAAAGTCCAACCTTTACCCTCCCAAGTGACATCTTGACTTCTAAGGCCAAATATTTCAATTCCATTAAAATGAAAGGAGGAAGGAAGGAAAAATCTTCTCCAGTTTACTAATTGAAAAGCATTTTTATATTAATATATTTTATATAGCTTTTACATTTATCATATAAACAAATTGAACGATAATAATTTAGAGTTATTTTTATTCAATAATTTAGTTATAATTTTAAAGTTAAAAATATATATGTATATATACATAAATTTATTATGATATTCATTATATAAATAATACATTTATACTTAAACTTAGTACTTTAATATCTATATGGTTGGTTATACTCTTTTAAATTAAATTATATATGAAGTTTATTAATTGTATAAGTTGTAGAAACAAAATTATAAATTTAGATGACTCAAAAATGTAAAATAAACAAAATTTTATTTAGACATTGTAGTAACAAATCTTTTTCCTTCACATTAAAAATTATTAAAAGAAAGTACTAGTAAAATATTAAAACAAATATATAAAAATAGACTTGAATTTAAATGTTTGTACTATAGATATATTTTTAGAAATAATTAAAATACGATAATAAAAATATAAATAAGTAGAAAGTAATAATGATTTAAATAAATTTAAATTTATAAGCATAGTTTTGTGTTATTATTGAATTAAAATTTTGTTTTATTTGTAAATTAATATTGTTTGCTTATTATTGATCTTAGATTGGTTTTGACAAGTGAGTATCAACACAGTTAATTTATTTACTTAGTTCATGTTGAACTAGTATCATATGTCAAGAAAAACATAGACCATGTCGAGTCATAGTGAGTACCGAGCCACTCATGTGTCGAGTCACTCAAGTGTCAAGCATATAGTATATGTCGAGTGACATAGGAGCTGAGTAAATATTGGATGTCGAGCAATGTAAGTGTCGAGTCATAGAAAAAATATTAATGCATGTTGAGCATTAGAGGCTTCAGATGCTGACTGACACAGTCTTGACATATTTGTTTTTAATGGCACAAATAACTATGTAAACCATTTTTGATCTGACTTAAGATTGAATTTTGATATTTTGGAGATAAGGATGAATCTCTAGTTGGATTCCCTATGCAATTACATGTAGCCAATCAAAAAATGGCAAGGATTAAGTGGCAAAATAGATGAATCTCAGTTGTAGATTCATACCTAACCCTAAGTCACTAAGTCTTCTTAAGGAGGACAAAACCCTAAACTCTCTATGTGTGTAAGGAATATAACAAGCTAAGAAAGAAATTTGCATGTGAAATAGGGCATTCGTGGTGGCTTAGAACTTATGAAGTGATATTGAATTGCAAAATCAGTTAGAGCATAATAGAGGCTAGAGAAGAGTATACAACATAGAGACATTTGATCAAGAAGGATCAAGAAGAGAAGTGCTTAGAGGTGACATGTTATTAGGCAAGCAAGTGTTGACTGTAGGATCAAAGCTAAGATATTTTAACAGGTGTTTTCAATCAAAATCTCTTAACATAGTAGTCCTAATAGGCTATATGAAATCCTTTAACAAGGTGTTTACTTAGTTGTAAGTTAAAGTCCTTTAACAAGGCACACTTCTAACAGGGTGTTGAAATCCTCTAACAAGATGAGACCTAATAGTCTTTGTAAGCCTTTAACAGGGCAGACCTTTCACAGGGTAGATTCATTACTCGTGATCAAAATATTGTAACCTTAATTTGATATACTTTATTACTGTAGCAGTGAAGATTTGTGGGTGTCATCCCCACCCTAGTTTTACCTTCTCACTTGGAGGGTTTCTAGGTAATCATATCTGGTGTTATGTGTGTGAATGCTTACATGTTTACATGATTTAGATGTATATGCTTTGCATGTTATTTCAGTTTACTCATTGAATGTATGAGATGGATGTGTGGTGAAAGTTTTATGGGTTCAAGGTTAAACTACTAATTCACCAACCCCCTCCCCGTCTCTTAGAAGTTTTCCATTCCTATTGTAATTCCAACAGCCTATATATTATTATTCTAATTTAAAGTATATACAATTAATAGATTTAATTATGAAAAATAATGAGAAATAATTGGTTTTTATTTTTTCATTTAAATCAAAGTTTATTTTTATTTTTCCAATAGTGGCATGTTGTGATGGTTAAGTTGTTGAGTTGTTATCCTTGCCATCAAGGTTCAAATATAATGGGGATGAGGTCCCCTATTTGTGGCCTCACTAGTTCATAGCTCTAGGTCAAAGTGTTTACCCCTCTTTAAAAATAAAAAATCAAAGTTTATTTTATACATGAAAATGGTCTAAAACTATAGTCACTTAGAACTTTATATATATATATATATAGAATAAGTGATCTTGATAGTTGATTTACATATTATGAAAATAGATTAATGTGTGGAGAATCTTACAAATTATCAATAATGAGAGAATATTAAAAGTATATAGTAGTGCATTATTAGTGAAAAATATTATATTTTGTTGTTTTGAAATGATTGGATGTGTTAT
This sequence comes from Cupressus sempervirens, assembly GCA_028749045.1. Classification (NCBI taxonomy): domain Eukaryota; kingdom Viridiplantae; phylum Streptophyta; class Pinopsida; order Cupressales; family Cupressaceae; genus Cupressus; species Cupressus sempervirens. The sequence continues at coordinate 1,497,552 of CM053793.1, read as the reverse complement.
TTTTAAAGTGGTGTCACTTTCTTTTTTATTATGCTAGGTACAATATCCTCATGGTTTAAGGTAATTTATTCACTTTTGTCTCTTGTTAATATTACATGGTTTTGTTTTTTTCTTTATTCTCCCTATACTACATAGTATCTCATATAGTTATTAAAGAAGGATAAGGAGCACACTCTATTATACCTAGTTTTAATAGATACTTATTTCATAACCTAGTTAGATAACAAGTTTTGCACCCCAAGTTAGAGTCCCTACCTTGAGTAGGAGCAAGATGTTATCATTTGGCTAGCATTGCACATAGTAGTGATTGAAATTAGAGGAATTGTTTCCAAGATTACAAAAGGCAAGAAATGTGATGAATTAGGACAAGAAAACCTATCCAAAAAGGACACATATGGGATTTTGTTTTAGCTCAATGTGGTGCTATAATAAATAGAGGTGCATCAATGTAACATATTTTCTAAGAATCTCTTAAATAGGGTGTGCATGGTGTGCACCATTTAGTATGATGAGAGACTATATTTTACTGATGCTTCAAACTTACTTTATATTTACTATTAGTGTGTTTAACATTATTTCATAAGTGTATACCATTTATTTTTTACCCTCAAATATAAATTGTAGCTAAGAAAATATAATGCATGGCAGTGGTAACTTCCTTGCCTAATCCATTAAATCATTAGTATCTTCCTCATTGTTTCCTAAACATATAGTTTTTGCAGTGCCTCTTCACTCTATAACCTTATTTTCTACTACCATGCTTTTAAGAAAATAGCGTAGATAAAATCCCATTGAAAGGGAAGGATTGATGTGGTTGTTTGAATAATTAAAAATAATTTATAAAGTTGGTTGTTATTTGATGAAAATTATCATTAAACAGAGTTATCCTACACCTAGCATGGTAGAGCACTCACTTAGCATATACATTTTCTTTTATTGTGTGTCTAAGAACGACCCATTCACCTATTTGATCTAAGGAGGGTGAATCACTAAACACCATGAGAGGGAATCACCATAAGCCATTCTCACTACAAATTCACAAAAGCTACAAGATTTGTGTTCTATTAAAAATATCCATAGAAAAAAAAATGACTATTTAGAATTTTGAGAAAATAAATTCATTGATCATTAGAAATTTAGCAATTCATAGGGAAAGGCATTTAATTGAAAATATTGATAAAAATTTAGAGAAATTTCTTTTTTTATTTTGTTAAAGGTAAATCTCAAATTTAATTTTCTTCATAGTAATAATAAATCATATAATATTAAATAAACTTTAATCAAAATTACTCTAAATAGTCAAATCTACAAATATGTATATAGAAATATCATTTTTCAAATATAGGGTCATTTGAGATAGAACTATTTATTTCTTCTTTTTAAAAAAAAAATTAGATTTACCTTTAACCAAATATACAATGATATTATTTGGTTACATGCATCAAAGAAATGAAAAACCAAATGAAGAGATTGGTACTCAACAAAATGAGTACCATCATTTTTAAATTACACAACTTCCTAGTTTTTTTTGTTTTTGTTTTTTTTACTATTAGTAAACGGTCAAAGCCTTGTATTATATTGAATAAAATAAATTTAATTTATAGAATTCTCTATCCAAGCAGGCACTGGTAGGAAATAATAGAGCAAGAAAACATCCAGTCTTATCGAGGACTGAAGTCCTATTTTATACAGTTTAAAAGGGTCGTACCCCAATTTATATGAAGCTTCATACAGGCTAATACAAAATTTGATGAAGAAAGTAATAAAATATAGACATCCTTTGAAAAGGGGACATAAAACTAGAGAGAGGAAAGGTTTCGAACAAAATTTAGCAAGGATCCTACCATGAAGAATTAATCCATCTGCCATCTGCATGACAAATTACAACTATCGTCCAATTTCGGATTAGTACCAATTCAATGTTATCATAAAAATGGGAGGAGTAAAGAGACCAATTAACACACTGAGAGACTCTTCATACAATAAGAATCTTGAATTGTACCGATAGAGTTAATTAGAAGATTTTATAATATGCTTTATGTGAATCTTTATCTAAAATCTCATCTCATTACCTAATTAGTTTACATTTTATACTTAGAGTGGATTAGATATTTAGGGCCCTTATCAAGTTTGAATGGAAAGATTCATCAAAATTATATTAACTAAATTCAATAATTTTAGATGTTCATTGATTCTTCTTATTCCTATCATATACTTATGGGCTTAAGAGGAGAATAATTATACAACCTCTCCCCAATTGCCCAAGAGATTGCCACCTTAGAACATCATCTACTGGGTTAAGGATCCTATTTCACCTCTCCTATTTGATAGCCCCTCTGAATACGATTATCCTCACTTCCAAACCATGAGAGACAGCAATAGATGACTCCATGTTCATAGTGAAACAATAGGGTTTGATAAGAAAGAGAAGCTATAAAAATATTTAGTATTCCAAGCCTTAAATAATAGATGGCTACTCATGATCATTAAGCATTAATTGATGCCTACTCATATGTGTGTGGAATTATTGAGACATACTAAAAGAGACTATACTTAATGTTTCATGATTATTTCTCAGATGTCTAATAAATGTAAGTAGATTTTCTTGCTACGAATGCTTGTCTAATAATTACTTCTAATAAAGGTGCATCATATTTCTACTAAATTGTCCTTTTCTCTAATCTTAGTATTCTACTTAACTTAATTCTATTATGTTAAATATATAATGTCTTCTCCTTCCACTTCTTTATTTGCCAATTTATAAGCTTCTAAATTCCCTTCATGATAAATATTTTGTATTCTAATCTCCTCAAATTGATCTATAATATTAAGTACACTTTCTAGTTTAACATTTAATATCCAATTTGGTATTTGTCGCTTTCTAATTGTATTTAGGATAATTTATGAATCACCTTCAATAATTAAGTTTTTAATATTCTTTTTTATGCTTAATTTTAATCCTTCTTTTAATGCTTTGAATTTAGCTATATTATTAGTTACATTACCTAATGGTTTAGCTTGTTTTAATATCCATTCTTCATGTTCTAAACTAACTATATAGACCAATTCTGCTTTTCCAGGATTCCCTCTAGAAGCTCCATCAAAGTTTAATTTCTTCCATCCTATCGGAGGTGCTACCCATTTACATTATTTCCTAGCTATATTAACCTATTTAGGATAAACTAAGGGAGAACTAATCAAGTGAAGCCAATTTTTCCTCATATTCTCATCCCATGCTAAGAATGTACCTTCCCCCTTTGGTGTGTTCCTGAGATGGTAATTTATAACTTCTATGATGGTTGCCTCAATTTTATTGAAAAAAGTTATTTTACTAAGTTCTAAATTTTGAAATATTTGACTATTTCTTTCCTTCCATATTTCCCACATAATGATTGTAGGTGTACTATTACATAGTTTCTCATAGACCCTTATCCTATTCTTAATTGCCCAACCCCTAAGAAATCTCATACTATGTTGAGGTAAAGGGGAAGTACAATCCAATTTATTCTTAACGCAATATTGATAGTCTTGTGCAAAGGGGAACTTAAACAAAGTATGCACTATATCTTGAGATTCATTTTTGCATAGACTGCATTTGGATGGTCCTTCAAATCCCATTTTAGAGAGTCTATCAGCTGTAAGAATCTGATTCTAAATTGCTGCCCCCAAAGAAAGATACCAGCCTTAGGTAGTCATGTTGAATCCTAGCATAGATCCAAGGCTAAAGCAATATTATCCCATCTTTATGAATTAATTATAAGATCATATCCTAGCTTAACTTTGAATATTCCATCATTAGATGCTCCCCAGATGAGTTTAACTACTTGATTATTTTGAGTCATAGATCTACCCTTAAGGATATTTTCAAGGATAGTTTTATCTATACTTAGAATATTGATAGTATCCAAAGATTTCCATACCAAAGTCTTGGTCTCATGAATCTTGATAAGTTTTTTGGCATCAGAAACCTTGGATTCCCAAATATCAATAATGACATTGATGCTATTTTTCGATATTCTAGAATTAATAATCAGGGTTTGACCATCCCATGAATCATACCAAAATAATGCCTCATCGCCTCTAACTAAATCCCAAGATAGTTGCTAACTAGAGGCCTGCATTTCATCATAAAATTTCAATTTTTTGAACCTCTTAGTGGATTTCTGATTCTAAAGAGAGAGGAAGGATCTAATGGATTGAGAGATTAATTATAAAGTATTTTTGCCCATTTTTTATCTTTTTCCTTATATAAGCACCATACTAGCTTTTCTCCTAATGCCTCATTCTGCCAAATGAGATTTTTTTATGCCCAATCATCCTTTATTCTTTGGCCTACATATCTTACCCCATTTTATTAGTGTTTTTTTCTTTTTGTCTTCTATTCCACTCCAGAAAAATTTCTAAATTTTCCTTCCAATTTTTTATTAACATTATTTGATAGTGGAAGGAAAGATAGAGGATAAGTAGGAATAGCTGATAGAAAAAATTTAATTTTTGTTCCTCTCCCAACTTTAGTTAGCCATTTCCCTTTCCATGATTCTATTTGTTTTTCTACTCTTTCTAATATATTGTCCCAATCTATTTTTCTCCTAACTCCTTTTTTTGAGTATATCCCTATATATATATATTCTTCTTCCATGTTCATTGGTGTGTTTAAAAAGAAAATTTCTGATTTTTCTTCATTAACCTTTTGTCTTGATGCTACTGAATAATCCAATATAATTTGTTTAAAAGCTTTGATTTTTTCCTTTGTACTACTTCCTAGGAAGAATGGTATCATTTGCAAATTGGTGATGGGTAATGTTTGGAACATTCTTAGTGATAGTAATGCCTTTAATTAATCCTACACCTTGTGCCTTTTGAATAGCTCTACCAAATATTTCTTCCTTAATTATAAAAGGAAAAGGTGACATGGGGTCTCCTTGTTGAATACCCCTTGAAATCTTGAAGAAGACTTTAGGAGTACCATTAATAAGTAGTGAGATTTTTTGAGTAGATATACAGTTATAAATTATATTTATCCATTGTTTAGAAAATTCAAACTTTTCTAGACATTTACATAAAAACCTCCAATTTACTATCTCATATGCTTTTTCTTTATCTAACTTCATAAACATACAGACTTCTTTGTTTTTAACTGTTGAATGTATAGTTTCCTAAATGATGGATATTCCATTGAGAATTGATCTACTAGATACAAACCCAATTTGTTCTTCTCAAATAATTTTTGGAAGCAAAGTTTTAATCCTATTTGCTATTGCTTTAGAATAAATTTTATATGTTGTATTACATAATGCTATTGGGCAAAAATTTTCTGGTGACTTTACTGTAGCTTTTTTTGGTATTAATGCTAAAAAGGTTGATTAATTTTAGTTAAGATTGATCCCCCATTTCTAGTTGCTTCTATTGCTTTCCATAATTTTTTCGCTAAGATTTTCCAACATTTTTGAAAGAAAAAATCTTGGAAACTATCAAGCCCTAGAGATTTATCTAGGCTAAGCTTAAAAAGATCTAATTTGATTTCTTCTTTTGTAAAAGGTTTATTGAGCTCCTTGTTGTCAAATTCTGTGATAACTTTAGGTATATTATTTAGCATAATTTTTTGTTTAGTTAAATTAGATGAGTCATAATTGTTTAATAGATTCTCATAATATGTGATGAAAGTTTGAGCTATTTCTACTGGATTATCAATAGTACTACTATTATTATCTTTAATTTGAGTAATAGTTTTAAAAGCTCTGTTGTGTACTGTAAGATTGTGAAAGAATTTTGTGTTTTTGTCTCCTTTTACTAACCATTTTTTCCTTGAATTTTGTCTCCAAAAGACTTCTTCTTATATGATTAGTAGTTCTTTTTCTTTAATGTATTTTTCATTGTCCTTGCCATTTTTAATGATTTCATTATTTAAATTTTTAAGATCTTCTTCATTATTTAGTTTGTCCTAGAATATATTATTGAAATGTATTTTATTCTCTTTTTGTATGTTTTCTTTGAGCATTTTAAGTTTTGATACAAAATAATACATCTTTGATCCTATAAACTTCCCTTCATCGCACCATTGTTTAATATTCTCCATGAATGTTTTATCTAAGAACCACATCTTTTCACGTTTTAAAGGATTCCTATTAGGTTTTATAGGTTTTCTTAATTCAATTTTAACAAGATAATGATCTGATCTTGCAATATGTTGAATTGAGGCAGTGATTGTGAAATCCACTTCTGTTAGTTCTCCTTTGAAAAAGAATTTGTCCAATTTTTCTACAATATAATTGAAGTCTTTTCTTTATTATTCCATGTGAATACTCTATTACTGGTTGGTATTTCTATCAATTTATTAACTCTGACCCATTTTCTAAATTATACTATATTTCTTGTTAAAATCTCAGAACCTCCAAATTTTTCTTTGAGGTCAAGTATGGCATTAAAGTCACCACCTATGATCATGTTTGTTGTAGGATATAGTTCCATAAAGGAAAATATATCATTCCAAACTTTTCGTTTGTCTAAAGTTTGTATTGGGCCATAAACATTAATTAGAATGAATTAGGGATTATACTTAATGCTTGAAACCATACTCCCCATCCAGTTATTTTTTGATACTATATTTTTAATGTTTTTTGTCCTAGTTTTCTAAATGATTCCCATTGCACCTTGTTGATCTCAAATTGGTTTTGACAATTGAGTGTTAACACACTTAAGAAATTTTCTAGGTTGAAGCCAAGTATAATATAGATGTTGAGTTACAATATGTGTCGAGCTAGAAATTCAACAAGTGCCTAGTCATTTAGATGCCAAGTAGATAGACAATGTTGAGCAAGTTTCAACTATCAAGTGACTAAAAGATGCTGAGCTAGTGTATGTGCCGAGTAAACTATAGGTGCCAAGAAAGATAGAATTTCTATGTGTTAAGCATCAATAATGAGTAAGTGTCAACCAACATAGAATCAGCATAAGAGTTTGTACCCTCACAAACTAAGATGCAAATTATTTCTAAGCCAACATATGATGAATCTCAGAGGATTAAAAGATAAGATCGAATCTATTTGATTCCCTATAAAATCAACATGCAAAAAATCAAAAAATGGAAAGAATTGAGTGGGAAATATGGATGAATCTCAAACATAGATTCATACTAGATATCAGCACTTTGTATAGAATCATATCAGATCAAAGAGGATCATATCATAGTAGACTAAACATCGATATGATATCAGCAATTGAAGATTGTAAGTTATCAAGTCAACACATTCTACTATGTTTTCTAGCCATTGTATTAGGAGAATGAAAATCCTATGAAGATAGGTTGGTTTAATAGCCATTTTGTAAATCCTTTAACAAGGTGACATTCCAAGTGAGTGTTTTTAAAATTCTTTAGACAAGTACACCATTAGCAAGGTGTTGGAGCCTTTAACAAGGTAGGCCTCTCACAGGGTAGACCATTGATGATGGTCAAACTTTGTAACCTCGACAAGTTACATATTGTTGCAGTGATAAGTTGTGGGTGTCATCCCCACCCCAGTTTTACCTTCTCATTTTGGAGGGTTTTTGGGTGATCAAATATTTTGTTGCTTATTTTCATGCATGCCTTTACTTTCATGTTAATTAGAAATGTTTCATGCATGTATTGATTTCAGTTAAAAGTTTTATGAGTGAAAGTTTGGTACTTTTAATTCACCCCCCCCCCCCCCCCCCAGAAGTATTCTTCCCACTTGTAAATTCAAACAATTGGTATCAAAGCTAAGTTCTTACAAGGAGAAGCCTTACAACTTGAAGAAAAGATCCAGCAATGGAGGTCTACAAACTTGGGAAGACTATAGAGAATCAGGAGATTGAAATACATCTCATTCTACATTCTCTAGAAGAAGCTAGGGAAGAATTGAGGAAATCCCTAAAGAGAAGAAAAGAAATTGCCATAGCTAAAAATGATACATAGTATAAGGAGATTGACACTACAAAATTATTTGTCGATCTAGAGATTCTAAGGAGTTTGATGTAGCAAATGCAAACCTAATGGAGAAGAATGGAGCTTAAGTGGAAGAGATCAGAATTCTAAACATTGAACAAGAATCAAAAGCCATGATGCTTTATGAAGTGACTGAATAGAAGAAGTGAGCTATTGAAGATAAAGCTATGATAGAAGATGACAAGAGAAACCTTGCCAACGTGCTAGAGGAAAAGTTAATTGAGCTTGCAAGATTTTCCAATATGTAGCTAGACATCCTAAGCCAAATGATGAATGCCCATCATGAGCTAAATGTCAACGACATTGAGATCTCCACACTAAATATGCAAAATGAACAACTGCAAAATGACTTGGGAAGAGAGAATAAAATTGTAGAGATTTTCAACAAACCTAATGAAGCTATCAAATACTTTGAACAACTATTAAAATCACCAAGATCTAGCAATGAAACTTTAGGACTTAGATACACCAGCACTAAAAAAGGAGAGTTGTCAAAAACTACAAAAGAAAGAAGTGACAAAGGTAAGAACACAAAACCTACTTGTAATTTTTTTGGTAAAAAGGGACATACCTCTAATTTATATAGAAGCAAGAATGTCAATCAGCATGACAAACCTAAAAACATGGGACACTGTCACATGTTCAATAAGAAAGGTCATCAGGCATGTGATTGTAGAACTAAAACCATCAAGAACCAAGATTTGAATGTCACTACTACAATTGCAAGAAGTATGGACATAGAGCCTTTGAATTTAGATCTAAGCCTATGTGGATACCAAACCAACTAGAAAAGACAAATAGTCATGGACACCACTACAGTTGGGACTACAACACTAGGCAGAGTTGTCACTACTATCAAGAATATGGACACATTCCTGAGAACTACATAAGAACACACTTTAGTGGAAATTACAATAGGTGGTTGAGTCAAATCACTTGTTTTAGCAGCCTAAAAATTGGACACATTAGCAAGTATTGCCCAACTAGATCAAAGACACCCAACTCTGAGTTCAACAAAGGATAAGGAAAAAGTGATATTGAACACATTAGAGGAGAAATGAATAGAACATGGAAAGGAAAAGAGGGATCACTCCACCTAAAAGGTCAAGTGGTCACATTTCATCCAACTAAGCAAAAGAAGGTATGAGGGACTAATATTTAAATGTTATATCATACATTAGTTCCAAGACTAAACTAGTAATAAAAAGGATAGATCAACATGAATAAAGATGCAAAGTTAAATCTTCAATATCTTCACATTATTGTCAAGTAAGGAAAGTTTCCTTCAGATGTCGGGTAAAATCCTAGTATATGCAGAGTTGTCTACCAAAGTCAGTAGAAGTTGAGTTAGTAGTGGATGTCAAGTGAAGGGAAATTCCTATTGAAGCTAAGTAAGGAAAACTCGATATGGTTATTTTTCTATGTTCAGAATGAATTCCCCTCTTTTGGAAAGGTAAGCTGGAAAAAAAATAGGCCAATAGCAGTACACATGAATGAATAAATAGATCAAATGGGGGGAAATTTTGAAACTATAATGACTAGCTACTTCAAAGACTTTAAGAAGTCAATGAAACAGAGACTCAAGATACCTGTCTCTCTTGTTGAACAACATATTAATGACATTTGTCTCTTAGTTGACATTGATTTCACATACATCCAAGTAGCAATACCAAGGGTGAGAGGGCTAACGCCACTTGGATATGAAATCAATATTGATGAGGCATCTGTAGCAATCAAAACATTTCTTGCAAAAGACATTGACAAAATTACAAAACCTTTTGGCACTTTTGATGTTGTGAAGTCCAAAGTTGAAATGGAATTGAGAACTACTTCAACCCTGAAGAAAAAGGATAGATTGGTGAAAAAGCTTAAGGCTAGATTTGGTGAAGGAATAGCAGAAGGTCAAGAGGAGGATGAAGAGGAAGATGAGGATGAAGAAGAGCAGGAGCAAGGGCCACTTTCTTTGACTCAAGGCATGGGAGAAGATGCAGAAGAGGTAGAAGGTGTTGAGGAGGAAGAGCAAGTCAAGGAAGCACCTACCAAGCCTAAGCCAAAGAAGAGAAAAGCTCAAAAATAGACTGTAGCTCATCCCAAAGGCAAGAAGTTAGCCAATCCTAGCCTAGAAAAGCCTACTACAAGGGCCAGTACAAGAGCTACAACAAAGGAGGCTAAGGAGCAGGAAAAATGAAGAAGGTTGCTAAGCAAGCAGCTCTAGCCAAGAAGAAGCTGAGAAGAAAATATTTTGCACCCCTTGAATCAGATGAAGAAAGAATAGAATCTGATGACAATAGCCAATTCAGAGTGGTAAGTCACACCACTAAGTCTAATTTAGAAAACATATGTGATAATATTAAGGATAATGTAGACTTGTCAGTATAAAAAGTATTGATTTTAATAAGTTGAACAGAGAGGAATAGAACATGGTCGAAGAGTCAGTCTACACCATGATGGAAAATTTCAAGAACACTCCACTTGAACTTGACAATTCAATGCCTAAGGAGTTATATTCCATTGTAGAAAATAAATGACATTATTGCCTTAATATGAAAAAGAAATAATAGAGTCAACATTGGTTTGAGTAATGCCTAAACTCACTAAAGGGAAAATTAGCAAATCAAATAAGAAACATGGGAGAAAATTTGCACCCAAATACAGAGCATTCAATATTCTACAAAATAAAATTGAGGATATTGTGAAGAAGTCCACTCTAATGTGGAAGTTAATCTATGGCCTCACAATTGTGAAAGAAGGAGAGGCAGATCCATTTGAGGGAAGAAATAATGGAGATGAAGAAGACAATGAGAAGGAAGAACAAGGTGAAAAGGATAAGGTAGATGTTATAGTGGAGAAGCAGACACAAAAAGATGAAATGGAAACTACTAAACAGTAGCAAACAAAATAGAGTGTGCAAGACATACAATTTCCGCCACCAAGTCCTCCACATGTAACTCCCACACCTACAGTTACAGTAATTGTTCAAGATGTTCCTGACAATTCTAGTCAGAACATAAATCTACTAACTATAGAGGATCTTAAAAGAATCCTTCACGAGACTACCCTGCAAGCACAACTATGTACAAATCCAGTCTTGGTGAGTATGGAAGAATTGCAAAAGGATGCAACTAAAATCACAAGGGATAAGGTGAATCCACAAGAACCACCTTCTCATATCCCAAAAACTACAAGTGGACAACCCCAAGAGAAAGTTTCACAAGATACATCAACTAAGGTTGACTCCAGAGCTATAGTCTCTATAACTGTTGTGGAGCAAGTAAAGGATCAAACAGGACAAATGGATATCTCTATCTCTATAGCACAAGAATAAGGTGCACCCCCACAAATCACAATAATTTATAAGGAACATTTTGAAGAGGACAAGGAAATTCCTAAGGAGAAGGAACAAGAGGCAATACAAACATTGATAAATTTTCCTACAACAGGGACTCCAACTGGAACATCACAAAAGCTTAGCACTAAAGCAATAGAATGGTTTATATAGTTTTTTGTGACATAACAAAAAAATATGTCCAATTTGTGTTACTTGGCATATGTAGTTACTGATGCTTGGCATATACTATAATTTTGCTTCTAACTTGGCACTTGAACTGCTCAACACCTAATGTTCACTCAGCACTTGAATCACTCAACATGGTCTATCTGCTCGGCACTTGAGTGACTTAGCACATGAGTGACTCAACACTCATTGTAACTTGGCATGGTTTTATATTTACATGTTATATTCGACATGCATTACTAGTTTGGCATAAACTAACTAAATGTCTTAACTGTATTGACACTCAATTGTCAAAAACAATCTTAGATCAATAGCTCCAACACCCACAAATCTCAAACATTCAAAATAGCTCAAAATAAATTATATTTTGAGTCCAGTCCAAATACATTAACTCATATATAAACCACTCTATCCTTTGATTTTTAGGTAAAATAATAAGCATCATTGTCATCTTGAAATAAAATAATAACAGGTTAAAATTGTAAATAGATTTACTTTGGTCGTAGGTACATAGAATTGAAGCTAATAAGAAGAGAAATATGTCAAAAGTAAAAGAACCAACCATTTTTATTTGAAATTTTAACCAGTGGGCATGTCTGAAATTGAAATGAACAATTGATGGGTAAAAAAATTAGAGTACAGTAAAAGTAGCATTTCACTTGAATTAAAGAGAACTAAAACAAAAGGTTGTGACAATCAAGCATAACTAGATATTTCTAAGCATAAAGTTTTAAGACTTCAATATTCATAAAGGAAAATCATAATGAGAATGAAAAATGATGACCCTAGGAAAGTATGCATACCTTATAATTTCAAGTAGATTTCTAGAACAATGTTAGGAAACGAAACCATCTACTCATTTGGTTTCTCTTTATTTTCTTGTCAAGAATTAATACAAAGAGAAATGGAGGTGGTTCCTAAAAAATTTTAGTATACAAAATTTCTTTTTTATCGCAAAATATTTTACTAAAATGACCTTAAAAAGAATCAATGACTATTTAGAGAGTTGAGAGCATTGTGAAGGAGTGAATGATTGAATTGAAGGAGTGAACAAGATAGTTTGCAGAGCATTCAAGGTGACTTAACAGTAAGAGTGAATTGTAAAATCAGTTAAGTGAAGAACATAGGATAGAGGATACATCATTGGTACATCAGATAATGAAGGATTAATTAGAGATTGGATAGAGGTGATCTATTATCAAGCAAGCAAGTGCCAACTGCAAGACCTATGCTAAGACATTTTGACAAGTGATTTTAGTTAAATCTACTAGGTGAAGTAGTCCTAATAGGCTTTGCCAAATCCTTTAATAGGGTGGTGTTCCACGTGAATGACCTAAATTCCTTTAACTAGGCACACTTCTAACAAGGTGTTGAAATCCTCTAACAAAGTGGAACTTAACAGTCTTTGTAAGCCTTTAATAGGGTAGGCCTTTAATAGAGCAGATCATGATTCATGGTCAAACCATTGTAACCTTAATTGACTACACTTTATTGGTGTAGTAGTGAAGATTTGTCAATGTCATCCCCATCCCAATTTTACCTTCTCATTGGAGGGTTTCTAGGTAATCATATCTGGTGTCAAGTCTCTGTGTTTAATTGCTTACATGCTTTAGATGCATTTACTTTACATTTTATTTTAGTATGTTATTGCATGTGATGTATGAATGGTAAAAGTTTTATGGGTCCAAGTTTAAACTCTTGATTTACCACCAGCCCCCTTGTAATTCCAACAATTGGTATTAGAGTCAAGTTCTCTGAATGAGAAGCTTTGCAGCTTAGAGGAATAATAAAATTGTTTTAATATTATTTTTATTAATAAAATTTATTAAAAGTTTTAATTTATAATAATTAATTAAATGTTATTTAAATAGTTATTAATTTATTTAAAATAAATTTATAATAATTAATTAAATGTTATTTAAATAGATATTAGTTTATTTAAAATAAAATAAAATAAAATATATTATGAGCATTAGTTAGTAAGATAGGAGATCTTTTTAAATTTGTTGAAGATTATTTAAATTTTGACTCTAATATAATTACTATTATTTTATCAGAAATCAATGAGAATCTTACCTTAGCAAATTCAAACAAATATAATATTTACCCTTAGTAAATTTTAGAAAAATTGATTTCAAGTATTATGGGGGTAAAGCCTTATTTTTATTCCAAAAAATATATGGGTTAACTATAGGGTAAAAGAGAATCTTCTTACTTGAAAACATATTTTGAAATGAAAAATGAAACCTTATAGTTAACTTAACCATGTGCTTTCGAGACAAACCAAAACATGAAACTTACACCTTGTTTTCTGTGTGATGTCTATGTTTGGGGTTTGGAGTTGACTAGATTGTTAACCAGTTCTAGGACATCTACAAAAGGCTTTGGAGTTCTGTGAGTGTGAAAGTATGCTGACTCAATTTTGATTATGTTTACTGAACCATGGTAATGTGTTGATATGCTCTATGTTGAGTGTGTTTATATTGCTGATTACTATTTTCAGTGCCTTTGTAGGATGGCGAGATTTATGCTATGAGATATTTGACTTAACCATTTTTAAGTCGTGGATCAATATTATTGGGATACTTGCCAATTGCTCGTTGACAACTGATGGGTATTGTGATTTATGATGCTTTCCAGTCACTTGTAATGGACTGAGGTGTTTTACTCTGATTCTTTGATTTGTGATTTCATGAGCTTAGGGTAGGTTATCTATATGTAATGTCAAGAAGTGGCTTGCAATGGGGGCTAGGGCCCTAAGTGGATGCTAGGGTAACCCATTGTAAGTTGTTTAATAAGTGAAAATATTAGACTAAATGAGAGTAAAATAAACCTAATAAGAGTCTTTGTATGTTATCGCGCATGCCTTGAGTGCTAGTACATACTAGGGTGGGAGTAGAGAGAATGCTTGGTTGTGACCTTGCATCTGTAGTATGCCTTGTTAGTATGAGAGGATGCTAGTGGCTTCATAGGGATCACTAGGGGCTGGGGTCCTGAGAGACTACTAGGGTAACTCTAGTGTGATTCATTCGATGACACTTGCCCACTTACATAGTAGGTTTCCTATGTGTCTTGTGTGCCTCTGGGTATAGATGTCAACCTATCTTGGAACCCTTGAGTTAGAATACTTTTAGGATTTCTTGGACTTAGAGATTATTTTTGATATTTGGTTCGATATCCTATTTGGGACTTGAGACTATCTCCTTAGCATGGTGGGAGTGGGCCATTTAGGTTCCATGTAGTTGGGTGGTAGTTATTTTTTTACTCTTACCATTGAGATCTATCCATAGTCACCGTGGTTGGAGCATTCTTTGTTTGCATTTCCTTTCATTCTTTCTATGTATCATTATGATGGATTGTTATAATTCATGATGGATGTTATATCTTTTATGATGGATGGATATATCATGTATGGTGGATGGTTTCATTACTTTATTGTACTTGTACCATGGATCCGAAGAGGATGATGTATTTCTATTTCTCCATATGTATATTCTTTTAGCCTTTCATACCCTGTGATATGTATAGTGGATGATTGAGCATTCCAAATTAAATGGACATTGGACTTTTTAATTATTCTTTCATATGGATGTGGTATTTGATGAATTTAGTATTAATTAAATCTAAATGTGCTTCAACATCATGGGATCCTTAAGAAATGTAACCTATTATGTATGCTTTTAGTTGATTGTATGTTATTGCTTCGACTATTATTTTTTTGATGTGTATGTTATTCATCTTTTTTTTTTTTTTTTAAATGTTGGCAAACTTAGTAAAACTTTAGGTTATTTCTTTTGGATCCCTTAGTGGGGCGTTACATCATCACTGTCTTAATTGATCTTTGTACTCCTTTTTCATACCATAACTCAATCTTTCCCTTAGGAGCTCTTATTACCTTATTTGATCAAAACATCTCCATTAATCAAACAAATGATAGTACTCAAATCAACTAGGCATTTGTCTTACCAACAAGTAGTAGGTTTGACATCAATGACAAAATAATGATTGTTCCATTACAAGTTCTTCAAAACAATCTCATATCAACAAGAAGATCAAGGATTTGGACTCCACTAGAAATGAGAAGGATCATGAACAAGAGGCTAGAGATGTCACATATTGGCATGGGAGCTTGCTCAAATTACCAAAGAATGGAATATGTTAGAAAATGTTAGTTTTCTTTCCTATTTTAGTTTGTAGATCGCTTGTTGCAGAGGTATACAAACTTATATTAGTCCTAAGCTTAATATGGTTTATATTATTTTTAACTTACATATATTTAGGACCTTTACATTTTTTATGTTAAGTACTTAAGTATTTTAAAGATTCGTTACTTTTAGAACACTGTTATATGCATATAGTTTATATCGAATCCTATATTTTGGCTTGATTTCTTTTGTTGCATGTTGTTTAGTAAAATTTTAGTTTCATGCTATCTTTGATTAGTTACGATTCTCTCAATATGTGTTTTAGTTTCTTTGTTGGTTGGTTTCTATTTTTGATTATTTTGTGGGAGTGATCTCTTTGACAGTTTTGGTCTTTTGGCTAGCTATTAGGTTGTAATGGCTCTTAGCTTGCCTTACTATATTTGTAACTATGGGTTCAGGGCCCTCTCCCTTCCTCCTTTATCAAAAAATGTATCCATTTAGACAAACAATGATCTATTACACATGTTCTTTAAAATTAATCTTACATAGACCCTTTTATATGCAATATTAACATTAATTATTGTATAATGGAATAGCAAAATAATTATGATGCACCCACTATATATCCTATATAATAACTAATATTAATTAAAATTAATTTTTACCATGAACATCTAGCTAACATTTATGGATCTCAATCTATTAAATATACATGTCATTAATTTTTTAAATTCTATCTTGTCTTTCCTTTATCTATCTTTATAGTATCTCATTATGTAACTAGTGACTCAATTGTATGTTTTATAATGATTAGTAATCCTATATACACATCTCTCATGTATTCCCATACATCCAATAATATAAAAGTGATTCCATTAAAAGAGACATTAATTAATCAATAATGTCTATGTATAAATTATTAGTCCCTATCATTAAGGCAAGAGACTAAAGTTTTGGGATGTCTATCTTACAATAGTTCAAGCCTTGGTAATGGTGAAAATATTCTAATATGTGGTATATCCTATAGTTTCATAACCACTTCCTATTGAAATCCCCCTAGAAAATTCTTATTTTTTGACTAGCTCAACTTATTTTTCTTGACGATCTTTTCTTTTTCTTGCTAAAAAAATTCTCCAAAATTTTGAGCTTTGAGAGCTATAAAAACTATTGGTAATAGACAATGACATGTTCCTTGTCAATGTGTTCACATTTCACAAGCATCTATGAAAAGTGGGAAAACCGCAATTTAATATAGAACAACTTATGCTAACATGTACCTTGCCAATGTGTCCATATTTCATATGCATGCATGACAAGTGGAAAAATCCCAATTTAATAAAGAACAATTTTGAACTTGTTGATGGGGTTGGACCTCATACTAGTAATGGAGTACGACTAGACATTATCAATCCCACTTTGCATGTAGATAAAAAACTCCTTTAGTAAGGAGACTCAAAATTGTTTGTAAAAAATAACTTCTTTAACAGGTAGACTCACATGTGTTTGTAATTAAATTTTTAACTTCAAGCAAGTAATTAGGCAACTTTCAAACCTCAATTTTTCCATCCATCTTAAGAGAGTAGCATAAAACTTTGTACTTAGCAGTTGTACTCTTTGAAATTCTCTAGAAACACTCCCATAAAAAATTTTCTTTGTATATCCTCTTTTGATTTTTATTCACCTTCACCAAAATCAACACTCCTTATAATTAGCAGCATTCTAAAAGAAAATTCTTTTATGATTTGTGAACAAAAAATGTGTGAAACATATTAATTCAAACTTTCCTTGAGTGGATTGTGCAAACTATACTAAATACCAAATTTTTCTTTAGCTTTGATGTTTGATTCTAACATTTTTCCTTATTTTTCCCATGGTCTCTCAAATCTTCATCATGAATTGCTCAGTCCAATCCCATGTCTATCTCCCTTTAATCGACATTTCATAATTTCCACCACACTTTGATTGTGAAACCTTGAATTGCCTTCAAAACAACACTATCTTGTAGACTATCAAAGAAGGTTTCAAGAATAGGATTTTTTTTCCTATAAAAAGTGATATAATTTTTAGTAAAATTATTCATTAAGTGGAGTTCTAGACTTGTCATTTATGTTTTTTTTTTGGCTTGCAAAAGCCAAAGAAAGAGCCATGATCTGTGACCTAGTCATGAGCTATTGTCTCAATGCCAAGGAAAAGAGCTTCAACATGGTGAATTTTCTAGAATCTAATTTGATTATAATAGGTAGAAAGCCTTCTTTTTTGTGATGTTATACTTTTAGCTTTCATAAGGGTTTTATTTTCTATCCTCTATTTTTACAAGTCTTCTCTTTTTAATACATCAGAAAAATAATGCATACTCATGTTTTATAACACATCTATTATACATCTATTATACTACGAGGTTTTTCTTTATTATAAAACCAAAGATTCACAATTTGTTTGGACTCCAAAACATCAACCAATGTGACTCCATTCATCGTGATCAGTTGAACTTTTGTGTGCCTTTTCTAGCATAGAAACCACAACTAATTTTTCTGCTATAGAAAACAAGTATTTATAGATGTATAGAATTCATTTTTTTATTTTTTAAATTTTAATTTAAGTATATTTAGTTAAGAATATTTCCAACTATAAAGGAACATTTTTCTGATATTTAATAGTTACTTTTGTATGCCTAAAATGTGGGCATACTTCTATGAGTCATTATATTCAAGATTGTTAAAAAATGAGGTCTCGAATGGTGGCTCATAGCTCTCTATTCATGGAGTGCAGAGGTTTGTAATGGAGGCCCTCAGCTTGACCTAGTTTATGCCCATGAAAGTACACCATGAAACAAGAAATTCAAAGATCCAATATGCATGCAAATGGAGATGAAAACTAATATAAATGATAACAATGCAAAACAATGCAAGAAGGAAAATTTAATAAAAAATGCAATACAAAAACAAATATGGATCTAAGTTAATATGAAAATGCAAGGATGAAAACTCATGATGGAAGCCATGCATGCAAGAGAGAATAAGACAAGAAGGTAGAAGTTCTCCACAAAAAGATTTAGTATTCAAACTCCTCCTTCAAAAATTTCTCTCCAAACCTACAGCATAACAATAGCATAATAATGGATGTCCAAAATGAGGAGAGGGTTCTCCCTTATAAAAAAGATTGGATGATCAAGATTAAGAGGGAAGAAAGATTTAATCAAGGGTGGAGAAAGAATGATCTCTGTGAAATAAAGATCCACCAATGAGAAAATAGGAAAATAATTAAATGGAGAAGAAAGTGGAAAGAGGAAAAAAATAACTCCCACATCAAGTGTAGAGAAAACAAAAAATAGATTTATTTAATTTTTTTTTTTTTTTTATTTCTTTTTTCATCAAAAAGAGATATTTAAGTGGGATTTTTATTTAATTAGAAGGGAGAAAGTTCTTTTAATTAAATAGAAAATATTTAATTAAATTAAAAGGGGGATTTTTCTCTTAATTAATTAAATGTGGATGAATTATTTAAGTAAAAGATAGGTTTTTTTTCAATAAAATGGGGACTTATTTTATTTAATTAAGAGAGAGATTTTCTTTTAATTAAATAAGACTTAGGATAAAATGATCAACCTTAAAAATAAAAAAAATTGAATTTGATTAGGGAAATTGATTTAATAAAATATTGCAAACCATTGATTCAAGAAATTTGATCAATTAAATAATGGGGGCCCATAGTCTAGGTGACCATTTTAGGGTGCATACAATTTTGACTATTTTTCACTTAGAATACATAATTATTTATTGATAAATCTCCTCTATGTGTATCATCATTTATATCTCCTTTTGTGAACATTATGATTTTAAGGTTATAAGCTACAATGTATGAGATTTTCCAATAAATAAGTTCTTGAGCTTGATTTTTCTGTGTAAAACCTTAATGGGCCAAAGAGTTCCAATTCTATTAATGAAATATTTTATGAGAGCCCTTATGATAACACTAGGAAGTTATGTAAAAACATAACTTAACACTCGTTGAATAAGATATAATAATGATACAAGAAACCAAGCTTAACAAAGAAGAAGGGGGAAAACTAGGGAAAAGACTAGGTAGATGGAATGTAGAAATGAAGGAATCAGAAGGAGCATTAGGTGTGTTGGAATTTACAAGTGGGAAGAATACTTTTGAGAGTGGTGGGGGGGGGGGGGAGATGAATCAAAAGTACCAAACTTTTAACCCATAATTTTTTAAACTGAAATCAATACATGCATGAACATTTCTAATTAACATGAAAGTAAAGGCATGCATGGAAATAGACAACACAATATTTGATCACCTAGATACTCTCCAAAATGAGAAGGTAAAAATGGGGTGGGGATGACACCCACAACTTATCACTGCAACAATATGTAACTTGTTAATGGTGTATCTGTCTAAAGGATTTTACAAAAACTCAATTTTGGAATGTCACCCTATTAAAGGATTTACAAAATGGCTATTAAAGCAACCTATCTTCATAGGACTTTCATTCTCCTAATACAATGGCTAGAAAGTATAGTAGAATGTGTTGACCTGATAACTTACAATCTTCAATTGCTGATTTCATATCACTGTTTAGTCCATTATGATATGATCCTCTTTGATCTGATATGATTTTTTATGAAGTGTTGATACTCTATTCTGTTAACTGATACTACAATGCTATCCTTTTTTTAAGCCATTTCACCCCTTTCACTTTCTTCAAACTTCACTAGTATTCTATCCTTGCATGCATTCTCTTCTCACATACTCTCTCATACATTTTTGGATTGTCGGGTTTCGACCTCCTTAAAAAGGTTTCATGACTTAGGTTTAGGTATGAATCTACAATTGAGATTCCTCCATCTTTCTCACTCAATTCTTTCCATTTTTCTTATTGGCTGCATGTTGATTTTATAGGGAATCAAATAGATTTGATCTTATCTTTTAGTCCTTCTAGATTCATCATATGCCAGCTCAGAAATGGTTTACATCTTAGTTTGTGATGACACAAACTCTTATGTTGATTCTATGTTACTCGACACTTATTTATTATTGATGCTTGACACATAAAATTTTTGTCTTGCTCGACACCTATAGTTTACTCGACACATACACTGGCTTGACATCTATTAGTCACTCGATAGTTAAAACTTGCTGGGCACTGTCTATCTTCTTGACATCTAAATGACTAGGCACTTGTTAAATTTATGGCACAACACATATTGTAACTCAACATCTATATTATACTCAGCATGAACTTAGAAAATTTCTTAAGCATGTTGACACTCAATTGTCAAAACCAATCTAAGATCAACAATCTCCCCCTTTGACATGAGTGTCAAAAACACTTAACTATACATCATGAATCTAATCTTTTTGAGTATAATTTACATCTATTTGACATATATACAAAACTTCAAAAATTGTTCAAATTTTTGTGAAGATACCTCAAAATTTATAACTCCCCTTGAGTTGATGTGCCTTTTTTGTCTCCAAAACTTCTCATGCTAGATTTGTCTCGCTAATTCTGATACTCTTTATCTCTGCCTTTCCTTGTCATTCTTTCTCTATCTGCCCTATTCTATCTACTCTATTCTAAACTCCCCATTCCACACATCTTCCCTTGCAGTTATTATATCCTTCTGGCTTTTCTATTTCTCTCACCCAAAATTTATCTCCCAAAAATTTTATCTCCCCATTTTTTGATACTTATGTCAAAGGGATCTATACATTAACTGAATATAAAAGCCACAAAATATTTATTTACCTCCATTACTATCTTGAGAGCACATTCCAGTTGTCTAGTGCAATTTTTAGTGATTTAAGTTGGATGGTTGACTCTGTTGCAAGGTGAACTAGGCCTTCTAATGTAGAAAGATTGGGGTCTTTCTTTAACACATTTTCAGAATAGGCCAGTTCTTTTTGCAAAATTTCCATGTGTGGGATTATGGCAAATTGTATTTGTATTAACTTGGCCTTAGTATTTGCCTCATCTACTCTTAGCACAACTAGTTCCTTCTGAGTGTGAAGCATAGTTTGAAAATGCTTCTCACTTTGAGCTAGATCCTTGGGCAGTTGCATGCTTGATATCTTTAAATTCCTCTCCAAGCTCATTATCCACTGGCTGGTTTCTTATGTGAAAATTGATGGGTCACACATTTTTGAGTGCAAGGAGAATATATTCTCAAGTACTGCCTTTACCTTTTCAATCTTATTTGCCAGCTCCACCTGTGATAGTGCTATTTCACTTGAGTCTAATGATTTAATTTTTTTTGAAGCTTGTTGAGCAAGCTCTACCAAAAATTCTCGATCTATCTTCACACCACAATAAGGAACCCCAAGTAAGTTAGAGGGAGAGACTCAATCTAAAATCTTAGGATATTAGCAATCCTCCACTAGATAGGCTCAAGAGTGTTGAAGAAAAAAATAGAGGACCTGTGGTCATTGATTTTTTGACCAGAGCTAGCCAAATAAGTATCCAAAGTGAGCTAAAAGGCTTTAGCTTCCTAAATCTGAGCTCTCCTAGCAAGGGTCGTATCATCAACAAACTAGAGGTGGGAAAGAGTGGGTAGACCATTTCCCCATTGCTAGCCCTGAATTAGATTTTGGGAAACATGAGACTTGATAAGTTTACCAAGTCCCTCAACCATAATGATAAACAAATAAGGAGAAAGGGGATCTCCCTAGTGAAGACCCATAGAGGCCCCAAAAAGCTCTAATGGTTCACCATTAAGGACCAAGAAGGAAGGAATAGTGACATAGCTCAAAAACCATCTAACCCATTCCTGACTAAAGCTAAAAGCTAGAAGAACTTTCCACAAGAAAGCCGAATTGACTTTGTCATAAGCCTTAGCCATATCAAGCTTGATGAACATGGTGTGTTCTCTAGAAGTACACATATAGTGAATGGCTTCAGAAGCAATAACCACCCTATCCAAAATTTGTTTTCTAGCCAAAAAACCCCCTTGTTCCTTAGAGATAACCATGGGAAGCCAATCTTTAACCCTCTCCACTAGGAGCTTAGTAATTATATTATAGATCACATTACAAAGAGAAATGGGCCTAAAGAAGTCCATCTGATTAACCTATTCCATCTTCAGAATAAGGACTACGAAAGTAGCATTCAAGGCTCGAAGCATATCTTTATTGGAATAGGACTCTTGAACCACATCCAAAAGGTCATGATTGACCATATCCTAAAATTCCTGGAAGAATTCAATAGGGAAGCCATTAGGCCCTGGATCTTTTCCCTTACGTAAGTTGAAGACCACCTCCTCCAAGTTGGACATACAAATTGGTCACATAAGAGATTCATTTATCTCCCTAGTCACAATATATGAAATACAAGAAAAGATCATATTCTCCTCAATTTCCGATAGAGATAAGTCATCTAAAAAGAGAGTAGAGTAAGACTAAATAGCTTTCCTGGACACATCTTGAGAGGAGGTTAGATGTGTCCCATTAGAAGTAACAAGAGGAGAAATGTAACTCAGGTGTTATGTCGAGCCTACATAGATCTATGGAAAAATGTAGTGTTCTTGTCCCCTTCCTAAAACGAGTCAACTTGAGCCTTTTGTTTCCAATAAATTTCTTCTCTAAGTTCCCACTCTACTAAATCACTAGAAGCTTTTGATTCCACTATGCCAAGTGCTTCAGAAAAAAACTAATCCCAAATCTACCTAGTAATAACATCAAGATGACCCTGAGACCTCTTCTTCATAATGTGGAGATTAACCAAAAAAAATTTGCTCCAATTCTTCAACTTCCTTATGACATACTATAATTTTTTAGAGAAATAAAACATAGTAGTGTCATAGGCAAGGCCTCCCTTTCTTCACCAGTGAGCCATTAAATCATGGAGAAAAGAGTCTCCAAGCCACATTAGCTAGAACTTAAAGGGAGGCTTCTTGGAGATAGTAGCATAACTAGCCATGAGCTTGATAGGCTAGTGGTCAGAGCCTCTCCAATCAAGAATTTTGGAAGAGGGAGAAAGAGAGCCAGAATTCCAAAATCAAGAAACTAGGAACCTATCCAAGCATTCTGAGATAGAATCACCTCCAACCCTTCTATTGTTCCAAGTAAAGAGCCCATTAAGAGGTTTGAAATTAGAGAGATGTAGAAGATCTATATTTTCCCAAACAATCTCTAAAGAAGGACCCAAATGAGCTAGCCCACCCCACTTCTCCTCTAGATTGATGACAGAGTTAAAATACCCAGCCACAATCCAAGGTGAGAATGGGTAGTAGCTTCTGACATTCCTAATATGTTCCTAGAGCTTAATCTTGCTAGGGAGATCAATAGGGGCATACACATTAGTAACAAGAACCATCTTTCTAGTTTCTAGAGAAGAGGCCACCATTGAGAGAGTTGAGTGGCAAGAGATCCAGTAGAGAGGCATGACTTTCCTAGGATTCCCACCAATGGAAAGACTACCAGAGCTCCGCAAAGCACCAACACACTAACATTACCCCAAAAACCAAATTTTAGGAGCAAATCTAAATGTGAAATATACTGAAAGCTTGGTGTCCTAGATACAAAGGATATCTAGAGAATGATCACCCACCAGCTCATGAATAGCTTCTTGTCTAGGGGTTCTATTCAAGCCCCTCACATTCCATGAGAAAATAGTCATTGAGTAGAGTGGGGAAAATGTTCATCCATGGTATTTACAGCCCCAGACTCTACTACTATATCTGATGTAAGTTTAATTTTTTCCTGATCCTACTTTCGACAACTCTTGAGGGAGTAGCTAAAGAGACTTTGTTAAATGGTCTTTGCATTAGGCCCAAAGAAAGAGAAGATGCCTTTCCTTTACCAGAGGCAAAGACATCTTTGACCAAATCTACCAAAAGAATATCTTTTTCCTATATAGCAGGAGAAACCACAAGGGCACTAGACTTAGGGCTAATAGAGGTCTCTAACTTTTGCTGAACTACAAGATCTTTGTTGCCACTAAGAATAAAACTCCTCCCCTATAAGCTAGTAACCCCATACTGAGCCTCAATAGGAATGCCTTCTTCTATGACCATGTTGTTGAGCACCTCAAATCGATTGAATCCTAAGTCCACTTGTTTCTCTAGATGAGATTGCTTCTGACCCCTCCCCTTAGAATGGTTTCAAGTAGGGATAAAACCATCCTTATTAGGAATAGTAATATTGGATAGCCCTTGCCCCTGACTTGAAGCATTCATTTGAGCTTTCCCTTTACCAGTACTATCATTCTAAACATTCCCTTTTCTAATACTAATAGTTTGACCATTCCCCTTACCATCATTAGCCATCCTTGGGCTTGAGAACCTTCTAGGGGTACCATTGCCTTTAGAGGCTTGGGGGCATTGGCATTGTAGATGAACATACGCATGACAAATGTGGCATCAGAAGGGAAGGGATTCATAGTCTAGTTGTTGAATCCAAGAAGAAGATCCTAGGAAAAATTTTACAGAATTTGGCAAAGGATTATTTAAATCAATTTAAACACAAATACAAGCATAAGAAATAACCTTTTATCCAATGATTGATGTGCTATAGCAGTTAGCTTCCGAAGCACAAGTGCAATCTGTCGAAGGATATCCTCTTGCTAGAACTCCAAAGGAAGCCACAATAGGCAGACCCAAACAGGAACCCTCGAAGGGAGATCGTCAGTAGAATTGAACTCTATATGCTAAGGTTTGACAAAAAGACCCACACGATCATAAAAATATGGACCTCCCTCAAATGACTTGGTTCTGATTCGACATGTAAGAGAAAGCCACAAAAAATTAGCTATTACCAGCTAGCATAATATCCATATCACCTTCCACCTACCATGAATCGTGAATCTAGGCTTCCAGAGCCGATAGGGAAACTCAAATACCAAGAAACTTGCATCTCAATGCATGTATGACCAAATAGTCCCCATCTTCTATTATTGCCTCCAAAGGGATAACCAACACAAGTTGATCCTGACTAAATTGAAGGAAGCCATTAACTTTGTTTAACTTTGAGCACTTGCTAACATAAAATGTCTCCTTCTCCTGTGAACTCACCCCGAGAGAAGATCCACCACAAGTTGAGGCTTCAGCAAGAATAAGACTCTTATCGACCTGCTCATGGCCATAAGAGCCTAGAAAACAAAGTCACTCATAGCTAGAATTTCTAGAAAAATGTATCATAAATCATTGCTTCCATGCCCTATTTGCTCTAGCATTGTACTCGTCAAAAGGTGTTAGGAAGGAAACCAAGACTCCAAATTTATCTTGTATGTATGGTTAAAAAAACCTTCAATTTCTGAATCCTTTTCTATGCTTTGGTGCCTTTTTTCCATTCACCATTGTGAGTAACATTATTTATTGTATCTTATATATGAAGGCTAAATTTCCATTAATTGGCATGTATCTATGTGTTACTTCTCATATGAAATAACATATGGGCTCCAAGCTAAAGCTTCTCTTTCTCTTTCTCTTTTAAAAAACTAGTCATTCAATAAAGAAAAAGTTATACGCTTATTTTTCTATACAATCATCCCATTAAAAGAAATAAAAATTGTTAACAATTAAATAGTTGGCAGCTATCATATTGGGCATGAACGATTGCCATCTAAATATAATTTTACACCTCATACCTATAGTTATATTTGATCTTTATAATACTCTCAATGATGCAGCCTCATATTTATCATTATCTTATGCTTGCACTATGTAGCTTCATCTCCTTCAACTATTTTAACTTTTAAAAATAAATAGTTTTATATACATTTTTTTTAAAAATAATTGAAGTTGAGCAATATGAGAGATATAATATGTAAAAGTAAAAAAAATGTACAAATGATGTGGGTGACCATAGTTATATAAATTATTATACTTATATCATAAAAGAAAAAATATATTACACAGTTTACTTCAATGGTAAAAATTGAAACAATTTGCACAATTTGAACAATTCAAATTGGAGGAAAGATTTTAATGGTTTTTTATCAAGGAATGTATAGTTTTCCAGATTTGGGATCTCTATTATGACATTGTAGATCATCTAAACTAAAACCTATCAGCTAAGATTTTTAACAATAGAAAAAACTAATAAGATCAATTTTATAATTACAATTCTTTCAAACTTTTTCTAAAGATTATTCAATTTAACAACATTATTATAAGAATTAAAAATTAAAAATAGTCAACTGTTAAAAACACTAAAAAGAAATGGGGAAAGAGGATTAGAACAAAAAGGAATGGGGAAAGAGGATCACCTTGCCTCAATCCATTGGTTTCTTGAAAAAAGTCACAAAGAGAGCCATTGACTAGAACTGAGAAGTCAACCGAAGATAAATAATGGATGATATATCTAATCGTTTTTTGGAAAAATCCAAAGCTGGAAAGCAATTCACAAAGAAAAGACCATCTAATATTATCATATGCTTTATTAACATCTAATTTGATAATCATACCTAGTCTCTTGCTTGATTTCATAGAATCAATAACTTTTCCTACCATAAGAATACTATCTAAAATTTCTCTCCTAAGGAAAAAACCATGTTGTTTAGCCAAAATATATCTATCTAGCTTTGACTTCAATCTATTAACCATTTCCTTGGAGATGATTTTATATATTGAATTACATAGGAAAATTGACCTAAAATCCAACATAAAAATGCACTCGTATTTCTTGGAAATCAGAATAAGACTGTATTAATGATCTCTTGCACAAATCTCCCTTTCTTTCTAAAATTCTCCACAATTTTTACAATGTCTTCCCCTAAAAAAATTCCAAAATTTATGAAAAATTTATGAGTTAAAATTATTAGGACTTGGCATCTTATCTGAAATATTATCAAAGATGACTTTTTTAACCTCCATAATGGAAAAGGGATGCATTAAATCCAAGTTGTCCTCTTTTGAAACCACTTTCAGAATCATATCAATAAAATGTTGAGGGTCTCAAAAAATAGAGTCAATAGATTCCCCTAAAGGAGATTTAAAATGGTCAACTACTTATTTTTCTATAACATCTTCATCTTCTAACCAAACTCCATGATGCTTTTGAATACAATTAATTATATTGCAAACTCTCTTGGATTTAATCGAAGCATGAAATAATTTAGTGTTGAGATCTCCAGCACTAATCCAATTATCTCTAGATTTATCCCTCCAAAAAACCTCATCTCTATGAAATACTTCTCCTAGATCATTTTTCAATCTTTTTTCTTGAAGAAAATCTTCATTAGACATACCATCCACAATGACATGATTGTTCGAAAAACCCAATTTTGATTCAATCCTAAATTTCTATTAAAAATGTTTTTGAATGAATCTTTATTCCATCATTTAATATTCATTTTAAAAATTTCAATCTTTGTGTGAAACAATAACTCGGTGTCCTAACAAAAATATTACTCTCCTTCCACCATGATTCTAAATTTGGAAAAAAATCCTTTTCTCTCCACCACATATTTTGAAATCTGAAGCTACCTTTATACCTTTGAGAAGATAATTTGATAGAGAGTTAAACTAGAAAATGATCAAACAGAGAAAAAGAAAGCGTACAAGAATCCATAATAAAAGAAGATTCAACCCAAAAAGAACCAACCAAAAATCTATCTGACCTCTCTGAGATAGTGAATTTATCCCTATAGTTGGTCCAAGTGTATTTACCATTTATTAAGACTACATAAAATAACTGATTTTGAAGAAAAAACATTTTGAAATACTCCATGATTTGTGAAGACAACCCTAAGCCCCTAGACTTATCCTCTTGATCTCTTGTAAGAAAACTAGCTACCCTTCCATTTTATTTAATGCTTATTTTACCATGTGTTTCTTGTCAAGGGCTGGTAGTCCCCTGACATTCAATGTAGAGATTTTCATTTCTCATTGAGGGAGCATTCTACTCCCTTGGCTTTTCTTAAAAAATCAAAGACATTTACGAACCCTTTCTCATTAGCCCTCTCTTCTCTTTTCTTCCTATTAGACCTCCTTGCCCTACCACCTTTGGATTTACCAAGAAGGACATTGGCCAATTGATTCACACTTCTTGGATCAACATTTTCTAATTTTTTTGAATAGAAAAACTATCATCAGATACTTGATCATAGTCCACTTCTGTGTTTGGCCAGAAATGGGTGGTATTATTCTACATGGCCAGCTTTCTCCTATCTACTTGATTTTATTTCAAAATAGAACTTCCCACTTTTTGTACAATAGTGTTTTGCTTCGAAGTAACAATCTTATATTCCATAGAAGCAGTTTTTGTAACCATTTTCTTTGGAACCCAAACCTTGTCTAATTTATTCTTTGGTCATCAATTACTCACAGGGAGATTATCACCCTCTTTCCTACAAGAGATTGGCAATTCAATCAAGACTTTTTATTTCCAAATGCCACTCCATGATTTGAGGTTGATGATTGATAGGATCCTCTTTACCACTGCAATCTTAATCCTTGTATAAAGATATGAATCTTTATTGATGATCTCTTCATCCACTTCCAATACAGTAACCATTGATTTTCCAATGTGTTCCAAGCACTCATCCCCCCAATACTCCATTGAAAGATTATATAATCTAATCCAAATCGATTCCTTGTATGCTGCTAATGGGGTCAGATCAAAATTTGATTGCCATGGCTACAAATATAATGGTCAAGAATTAAAAAACCAATTTTGTTGCTCCAAGATTTTATTTCTGATTCATTCTTCTTCAAAATCAATGATGAAAAATCATTTTGGAATGAATTTCAGACCATATTTTTTACACCAATGCTTAGATATCCATTCTCTGATTTACAGTCTATTAAACCATACACCAATAAATCAGTTGATAACTGATTAATAGTTGGAATGTATAATTTCCCCCTCAAATGAAATATAAAATCATACTAGAGGATTCTTGAAACTCTAGCTAGATTACTAAATAGGGTTAGGTAAAATTAATATTTAGGTTTGTAAAGTTCTAGAAGTCATTTATGTTTGGATATTTTTAAAAAAATTTATTTGTTCTATGTCAATTAGTTTAGATGTTTTCAGAAATAATTAAAGACCTCTATAAAAGAGTCATAATGTAATGTTTTCTATGATCGGGCAACGAAAATATTTTATAATTTCTATAAGTGCTTATAGTGTGTATTTTGTGTTTTAACATTGTGGATCCAATCCATCCACCCCTATCAGATTGGTATTAGAGCTAAGCTGCGAAGCCCATATGATGAAGATAATATCTTCTGACATAGAGAAGTATATGATTGTTTTTGTCCAGCCAATGAGTCAAATCATGTGGAAGTTCTAAAGAATTGTTGGTGTGAAGAAATTTGTTTGGAGAAGAAAAAAATCATTGCTCCCATTGAAAGAAAGAGTGAGCATTTTATTAGAGGTACCTATTCGTGTAGGATTTCAATTATTTCCATGAAAGAGACTATTGTTGTGAAGAAAGCATTGAAGTCTTTGTAGAGCGCATTGAGACTATGAAGAGAGATCACAATCACTGTCATTGAGAAGTATTGATATGAATCATGGTAAGTATGAAATTTGATGTTAATAGTTAATGGTCATAAAGGTTTTTAGATTTGTGTTTTAAGGAGGAGCTTGGATTTTCATTTGATAGATTTGAGTTAATTCAAATGGGAAAACAAGGTAAAAGAGTGGTAAAAGAAAATATAATTTTGACTCTTGAGATGGATTGTTTAAAAGAAAAATTATTGAAACTAGAGACAGAAAAGTTTGCAATGATTAGAGAGAGGTCAGAAGAAAAATGTAGACTTTTAAATGAAATTAGTGAATATAAAGAGAGAATGGAAGAGCTATAGGATAGGCTAATTTTTTTGGAAGAAGTACATAATTGGTAGGTGAAGGAAACATGCAAGCCTAGAGAGAAAAATAAAGAATTAGAAGAAAAGTGAAAGTTATTTGATGATGGTGAGAAAAAAAACAAAGTTTTAGAAGAAAATTTGAAGAAATTGGAAGAGGAAAATAGTATGTTAAAGAAGGAATTGACTACTCTGAAACAAGAGAAAGAATGTTTGAATGTGAAACCATTTGTATGTGATGTATCATGTGACACAAATAATTTGAGTGATTATAAAATTGATAAATATGATTTTGTTGAAGCTAAAAGTGTTTGTGATGCAAAGTGTAAGAACAAAAATGGTAAGAATTTTGCAGATTTTTTTTTTTATGATAATAATGGTATTGGTTTGAAGATTATGAAAAGAATGGGTTTCAAAGGTAAATGTCTAGGAAAGCGTGAGCAAGGAATAAAGAACCTGATTGAGCCTACAATTAGGCCAAAATATGAAGGTCTTGGATATGATGAAGGTAGTGGAAGGAAGAATAAAGGTTCAACATAGTTTATTGAAGGAGTAAAGATTGTGCAATGTTCACACTATAACAGAAAGGGCATACAAAAAAAATATGTAGGAAATCCTTGTGATATTTGTGGCTTGAAAAATCACTTTGATAAGACATGTTGGAATAAATAGTGCAATAAATATTTTATGGAAGCATAAAAATGGATTGTGGATGGAGTTATGGATCAAATTGGTAGAAAAAAATAGATTAGAAAAATGCATCAAAGAGGCAAAAGGTTTCAAAATCACATGCTTGGATGTGGACATGAGAAATAATAATCATGGTGCAATGGAATTTGTATGTCACAACATTTGAGGTTGAAATTAGGGGGAGTGTTGGAATGTGTAATTTTCCCCTCAAATGAAATGTAAAATCATATTAGAGGATTCTAAAAACTCATATTAGAGGATTGTAGAAACTCCAGCTGGATGGAATAGGGCTAGGTTAAGTTAATATTCATGTTTGTAAAGTTCTAGAAGTCAAATTTGTGTTTAGATATTTATAGAAAAGATTATTTGTTCTATGTCGGTTAGTTTAGATGTTTCTAGAAATAATCAAAGTCCTCTATAAAAGAAGGACAATGTAATGTATTTTATGATGCCTCCATTCCTACATTCACCAAGAAATCTCGCCCACAGTTGTATGGCTCCTCCCCACATGAATAAATAATAATAATATAATAAATGCAATGGAAAGACACACCCTTTTCCACAAATCAATATAAAGCATGAGATATTATCACAGAGAAAGATATTCGAAAAACGTTCATACGAAACAGATCTGGAAAATTAAAAATTGGAAAAGGAACATTACAAATGATATCAGAATAGATTTTCCTACCATACTGTAAGGAATATATCTACATTGGAAAAAACTGTGAGTGTGACCACATAAAAGAAACTACTTGGAATTGATAACCATTGATAAGTTTAGGAGAATTAGTGTATTGTATGTCAGAAATAAAATTGAACGAGTTTCATATTATTCAACCAAAAGTATATATGAACAATAGATATTTGTAATCATTTAGGGAATTATCTAATTTTACCAAGAACATAACAAGCTTACAGAGGAACATGTAGTGGAAAAATGAAATTAGTAAAGAGAATGAGCATTCAAAAATTACCTAGTCATCGGTTAAGAGGAGAACCTTACACAACGATCAAACCAAAAAGTGCCAATCCATAAAGCATTTAAAATGTTATTTGTTTGAGACAATCAGAAAATATACTTATCAACAAAGGGAACGTTTAGTATTTGATATAATGTTCAGTGTTGGAAACTTTACAATGCACTCGACATTGGATAATTCAACGTATGATATAATATATCAATTTGTAATTTTGATATTATATTTAGCATCAAGGACCACCATGGCACTGTGGTGCATGAGCACCTCAAATATTTAAGCTATAGTTGAAGATTATAAGGATTGCAAAGATCATCAAAACAAATCAGAAGGAAGGAATGTATAAACAAGGTCATCAAATCAATTGGGCAGTCTTGGAACCTATAATGATGCTAAAATAATATTATGTCTTCAAGATAGGTTTAGGTATAGAAAAGAGTTTAATGTTTAATAAAGCCATTGTATGGCTTTTTAAGTTCAAACATTAAATTAAAAAAAGTAACAGCTGGTTTAGACGGAAGTTTAGGTTGTAATAATTTTAAAATACCCAACTCAACAATGATAGTTGGTTGGAGTCAGTTATTATAGGGTGTCTTATAAATTGGAAAGAGTCTCTAATGTAAAGTGGAGGAGAGAATATATTGAAAGATTGGTATGTACAAATTAGTGGGCAGCAATATTAAAATTTAAATATTTTGCAACTCAAAGATCTACAAATTGATTGGTTGGCTCTACAAATACATTAATAAGGTTTTCTTCAACATTCCAAGTACTTTGTTGATAAGTTTCATGTTATTATAGGTTGTTGTTATGCCTATTGCAGAACCAATAGATTTCTTTTAATTATTTATTTGCTGCAGTAGGTTTTTAAGGAAATGAAGATCTTTCCATGAGGATGAAGGCCTGATACTCATGGAAAGAGTTATTCTAACATGTATGATATATTACTAACCAAGCATGTGTAGAATTAAAAAAGATAGGGATTCTACCCAAACAAGGGGCTTATTTGCTGATTGGAGACATTAAACAATGTACATGTGAAGGTGAATTCATTGTTATTTGGGATTGGAAATGTGTGTAATCAAGTGATTGAGAAAACCCTAGTTCAAGAGTAAGAAGTGCTAGGAGAAGTCTACCATATGATTCCTTTTTAAATTGTATCATTTATTATTTGATATCATTATTGTGATTTCTCCTCATCATATTGGTATCAGAGTGAGGGAAAGGTCTTGTGGAAGCATAATTGGTCTTGTGAAGTTGGTTCTTGAATCCCTTAGTGAGCCCTTGTAGTTGAACTATCTTGAGAGGAGTAACCCTATAGTAGATTCTTGTACCAATTTGATCAAGAAACCATGTCTAAAGGAGAAGAAGATATTCCTAAAAGGTTGACAAATATGGAGTTGGCAAAGATAGTGAAAGAACAAGTGGTAGATAATAGAAATTAAAGGGCATCATTAGAACAAAAGGATAAAGAGAATGCTGAAAAAGATAGATTGATAAAGTCAATGATGGAGAGGCTGTTAGCACTAGAGAAGAAAGATAAGAGCATTAGATTCAATGAAGAAGTTAGAGATGAAGAAGAGGAAGAAGAAGCCAAAGAAGAAGAAAAGGACCCTGAGGAAGTAAGAATGGCTAAGTTGGCAAAAACCATAAGAAATGAAGATAAAAGGGTAAGGACAGACTTACCTGTGTATGGAGAAAAAATGAATGATGAAGAACTAATAGATTCATTCAGTGCAATGGAAAATTACTTTGAGTGTGAAGGGATAGAAGAGAAGGAAAAAGTGAAGATAGAAAAGTCTAGGTTGAAGGGACATGCTTTGTTGTTGTGGGATTGCATCCAGGCAGACAGATGGAAGAATGGTAGACCCAAGATCACATCTTGGTATACTATGGTGGAAAAAATAAAGGAAAAATTTTTGCCAAAGGATTATAGAGTATAGTTGTACAAGAAAATGAGAGATTTTAGGCAAAAGGAGATGGATGTACAAAAGTACATTGAGGAATTTCACAAGCTTGATATTAGGGTGGATCATGATGAAGAGATGGAATAGAAGATTGCAAGGTATATGTGAGGACTAAGGTTCAATATCCAGGATGAACTTAGTCTTGCTACCCTAAGGTTAGTTGATGAATGTTATCAGTTAGCCTTGAGGGATAAAGAGAAGATAAGAAGGAGACAAGAAAAGCATAGCAACAATAGAGGTGGATCTTCCATGAGAGGAAGAGGGGGAAGAGGTACTACTGATTTTTAGAGTAGCAACGATAACGATAAGGACAAAACATTTTCAGAATCAAGAGGGGGTTATAGAGGTGGACAAAGTGGAGGAAGAGGAAGTAGAGTGTTCACAGGATGATGCTTCACTTGTAATGAAGCAGGCCATCAGTCCTTTCATTGTCCTAAATGGCAGGAAGACAAAGGGAGAGAGAGAAGAGTAAACTTGGTTGATGAAGAGCCAAGAAAGGATGAGCAGAATGAACCCATTGAACTTCTTCCAAAAGGAGAGTTCTTACTGATGGGAAGAAACAATCAAATAGCAAAAGATCCAGGCATATTTAGATCAAATTCTCTTATTCAAGGCAAGGTATGCAAGTTTATAATTGATTCAGGGACAAGTAATAATATGTTGTCTTATGAAGTTCTTAAGAAATTGAATTTGAAAACTTTTGCACATGCTGCTCCTTACTATGCTACTTGGGTGAATGAGAATCAGAATTTTTTGGTTAAAGATCAAGTGAAGGTTGAGTTTTCAATTGGGAGTTATAGAGACAAGGTACTATGTGATGTCATGCACATGACTTGTGGGCATCTCATTTTGGGAAGATCTTGGCAATGTTCAAGGAGAGTCATGCATAATGGCTATGAAAATACATATTTACTTCAACAAAGAAAGGTGAAGTATAAGTTGCATCCATTGGTGAGGAGTCATAAGGAAACTATACTAATGTGTTTCGGTAGAGATATTCTAGTGCAGGATTAGGGTACTCCACATTATGATACTAGTTGGAAGCAATGCCAGGCTAAGAGGCAGGACAATCTAGGGGTGGTAGGGCTAGTTGAACAACTTTTTGTTTTGGTTGGAGCAATGAAGTGTCCTCTAAGAAGGCAGATAGATGAAGATGATATGGTGATAGAGTAGAGACAAATAAAGATTTTCCAACAGTCTAATGTGTAGCAGCAATACTATCAAGCAAGAGGACAATCTAATCCAAATATATATGAATCTAATCCAAATATATATGTATCTAAATCTTGGTGTGTGATTGCAGGAACCAGTATGAAGGAATAGATCACTTTGGGGAATAATTTCACCCCTCGGCATGTGCCATACATGGGAGCAAGTAACAATGGAACACAGGTCAACTCTTGGGGCAAGAGTTCTTTTTATGGTGAGGAGTATGGTGCAGGAGCACCTCAAATATTCAAGCCACAGTTGAAGATTATAAAGACTGCAAAGATCATCAAAACAAATCAGAAGGAAGGAATGTATAAACAAGGTCATCAAATCAATTGGCAGTCTTGGAACCTATAATAATGCTAAAATAATATTAGGTCTTCAAGATAGGTTTAGGTATAGAAAAGAGTTTAATGTTTAATAAAACCATTGTATGGCTTTTTAAGTTCAAAAATTAAATTAAAAAAAGTAATGGCTGGTTTAGAGGGAAGTTTAGGTTGTAATAATTTTAAAATACCCAACTCAATGATGATAGTTGATTAGAGTCAGTTATTATAGGGTGTCTTATAAATTGGAAAGAGTCTCTGATGTAAAGGGGAGGAGAGAATATATTGAAAGACTGGTATGTACAAATTAATTTCATGTTATTATAGGTTGTTGTTATGCCTTTTGCAAAACCAGTAGATTTCTTTTAATTATTTATTTTTTGCAATAGGTTTTTGAGGAAATGAAGATCTTTCCATTAGGATGAAGGCCTGATACTCATGGAAAGAGTTATTCTAACATGTATTATATATTACTAACCAAGCACGTGCAGAATTAAAAAAGATAGGGATTCTACCCAAACAAGGGATTTATTTGCTGATTGGAGACATTAAACAATGTACATGTGAAGGTGAATTCATTGTTAGTTGGGATTGGAAATGTGTGTAATCAAGTGATTGAGAAAACCCTAGTTCAAGAGTAAGAAGTGCTAGGAGAAGTTTGCCATATGATTCCTTTTTAAATTGTATCATTTATTATTTGATTGTCATTATTGTGATTGCTCCTCATCACGCTGTATCAGAATGAATACATTGAAAATGAAAGAAATGATTAAGAAATGAAGCAATAATTAACATGGTGAAGATCAATAGAATCACACGTACCAATGATATAAAAGATGATTATAAAACTAGACTAATAAAGTGATAACTCTTATATTGCCAAAATATCATAATATAGTCTATTATTTGTTTAGAGGAAGCAAGATTATGATAGGCACATAAAATTGTATTGATTTTCACCAAACAAAGATTCTCACTATTTTCCTATTGTCAATCAGTGAATATGTTTATAGAATCATAAGGGATTATTTCTATACACTGATCA
This sequence comes from Cupressus sempervirens, assembly GCA_028749045.1. Lineage (NCBI taxonomy): Eukaryota > Viridiplantae > Streptophyta > Pinopsida > Cupressales > Cupressaceae > Cupressus > Cupressus sempervirens. The sequence continues at coordinate 1,460,951 of CM053793.1, read as the reverse complement.
CAATGATCTCATTCAGCAACAACTTTGGGCAACTTGGGTATACAAAGTTTGAAAATATGGGAAACTTGTGAAGTAATTGGAGTGTCTTGAAATACAATACATGAAATGTCAATATCTAGATGATATATTATCTATTGGTTTATAACCAATTTCTGGTAATTATAAAGGTTGGCATAACATCTCTTGTAATTATAAAAAGGAAAAGAAAAAGAATATTTCATGAATGGCTCAACAAAAAAAGGTGAAAGATAAGCAATTTGTATATGCATCAACTCAATCAAAGATGACAGAAATGGTATTAACATGAACATATTTTACTGATAAGGATGACACCATATTGGTGATTGGACCTAGTAACACATAGTGTAAAATATAGTTTGATATTTCATATGGTCTTACGTTATCATAAAAAAAAAAAGAACAAAATAGTTAATAAAACTATTGACATGAAGAATAGTACACGTCACTCATCAAATCGATTCAACGTGGATGCCATACTACCATTGTGGAGTATAGGGAACCCACAAAAAGTATCGTGGAAATAAAGCTTGCCCAATTGCTGATGTTAGTGGACAAAAAAACAAAGATTGTGTATTAAGTCATGATGGGTCTGTATGCTACCTATAAATTATGAACTCACCGTGATGATAATTAAATAGTGGATTCATAACTTTAGCATGTATATTGTAAAGGTGACCCAAAATCAGATGATATGGTGCCATAAAGAATCCATGTAAATGGGGAGTGAATAGAGGAGTATAAAATAGGATGCACTATCTTCTATACAAATTGTATAGTTGAGCAATTTTCAAAAAATCGAAAATATTATGATTTTTCTGAAAATATCAGCATTTGATCTTCATGATCTGCATAGTTTATAGTCAAAAACAACAAAAAAAAAAATTTGAAATAAAATCACTAAATTTTCATGAATGAAAAAAAAAAAGTTTGGGCTTTGTTTTGCATTTAGTACATTTTGAATGGAGATTAGCCTGTCCCATAAAATACAATCAAAACCCTGTGAATTGTGCCAAACAAAGAATAGAAAAATAATGAAGAGCAGTTAAAAAGGGGGATTGAATTAAAGAGAAACAAAAATATGTCGAACAAAAAGGTCGGAGATATAGAGGTGCAAAAGCTATCTTGACATGGCACAAAAAGTGACATGGGTTATGCGTTCTTATATATGCATGTATCATGTCTCACTATACAAATAATACAGATGGAAACAAAAAATGAAATTGTGTTGTTAACGGGTCAATGGATATGAGGCAACTTATATGCACCATTACCAAGTGTTACATAGTGGAAGAACTTATATTTTCATTGTTCAAAGTGAGTGTAACCACTGTAGACAGTACCCTAGTGAGAGTAAATTTTTAAAAAAATTGTGCTAATGTGATAGAATTGGAATTTTTTTGAAATTATGTATGGAGAGAAAATTGAATGGCTCCCGCTCACTATAACTCTAAAATATTTTAATGCAAAAGGAAAAGATCTCAAACAAATGATAGAAAATGGTTGAAAGAGACATTTCTAAAAGTCAAAATCTTCTTCAAATTCATCGATAATGGCAAGGTTTTTCCGTAGTACAGGAGCATAAATCTTGTGGTAAGAGTGTGGACCTTGTAGAGTTCATCTTGATTTCTATATTATTTATTGTGTATGTTCTAATTTATATATCTGTAAATTCTTTGAAACCAAGTTGATTTGAGGTATTTTTTGATTTTGCAATTTCACCATTCATCTACTTTTTTAGATTTTTCATTTTTAGTAGTGGTTCATATTTCTAGTATGTGGAGTGGTTTCAAATAGTGGATGGTTGTATCTGGAGGTGGCCATGGCTGCGTTATTGCATTCATTGGTGTCCTTTTTGCAAGAAAAATAGAGGAAGTTGCAATTGTGGTAGATAATTGTTTCCCTAGATCATTCAATTGTTGAAATATTTAATGCAGCAGTTGACATTTGCCCTTGGAGCCAAACGCCCACCTACCACCTGACGACTAGTAGAACAGACAGAAAACATGAATGCAGTAGGTGAGATTTTGAAATAAAAAATGAGGGAGAAAATGGAATGTGACAAAGGGGAATGTTTCTACATTCATTTCAATTTAGTCATATTATTTAGCAGATCAGTTGTTGTAGAGCAGAGCAGAGAAGGAAGAAGGAAAGAAGATTTAGCCTGCAGTTGCACATGTTTCCCCTATTCACTCTGTAAGTTTGTCATTGTTGGTTTCAACCTATTGAAGCAGTGATTGCTCCAGCACCATTGTATGTAGCCATTAGTGTTGCAAGTTTAAAATTTTATTGAAGTTTTAAGTATTATCAGTTTAGGGTTATTTTAAGGTTTTCTAGTTGAAGCCAAATGCTCCCAAATTTTGTAATGGTTTAATCAAGTTGAATAGTAAAGCAAGCAGGCATACTTAAATCCATTACTCTTCCCTTGAATGTTGCATTTGATAATTTTTTTTTTTGAAGCTTAAAGTTTTGGTTCGTTGGTTTTAATGGTGAAAGCATTCACGTTGAAATATTCTTTAAGTTATATTTATTTAGTTTGAAACAGAACACTCGGCATCTATTACTATTGAGCTTTTACTTTGTCTGTGGAGCTAACTTGGCACCTACTACATTCTTATTCAAGTGCTGAGCATCCTGTCACTCAACACTTAATGCTTGTCACTTGGCACCATCAAGTGCTGAGCAAAATTGGCACTCGGCATCTTCATGTGCCGAGCAGTTTTTAAAGTGCCGAACAATTTTTTTTTAGGTTTAGGGTTGTGAGTTTATGATTTTGAGTTCTATTTCTCACATGGTATCAGAGCTTTGAGGCCCTACATCCATAGTGAGTTAGGGCATTTGTTTTCTTGGGATATTTATCATGGCAGGAGATGCAGGAAAGATATGGTAGCAGCCACCATCCTTTAATGGGAAAAATTATGATACATGGTCAAAGAAGATGAAAACCATAATGATTGCAAATGATTTGTGGGAGTTTGTGATTAATGGGTTCAATGATGTGACAAACCCAACTCAGTATGTTGCTCTCACAAATGCACAAAAGACTCATTTGAAAGAGTCAAGGAGGAAGGATGCTAAGGCATTAATTCTTATTGAAGCAGCAATGAGAGAGACTATATTCCCTAAGATTGTAGCAAAAAATTATGCAAAGGAAGCTTGGGATATCCTTGAGATGGATTTCAAGGGGACTGATAAAGTTCGTATAGTAAAGCTACAGAATATAAGGAGAGAGTTTGAGAACCTTCAGATGAAGGAAAATGAATCAGCTGCAAACTTCAGTTCAAGGACCTCCAATGTGATTAAACAACTAAAGTAAAATGGAGAAGACTATCAAGAGGAGAGGATAGTGGAAAAGATATTGAGGAGTTTACCTCATAAGTATGACAATTTGGTCATGACCATAGAAGAGGCAAAAGACCTCACTGTTTTGACAATGGATGAGTTGATGGGTACTCTTCAAACCCATGAGCATAGGATCAATAGACCCACATATTCTTCTTCCCAAGAGCAAGCATTAAAGGCTTAGTCAAAACCAAGAGGAAGGGGGAGAGGAAGAAATTGCTCAGGTAGAAACTCTAGAGGAAGAGGCTGAGGAAATGGAGGACAAAGAAATGCTGCAGTAGAAAGCTCAAGAAGAGCAGATGGAGCAAGTAGTTCACAAAATACTTCAAGAGGAGGTAAGAAAAACTACAACTCAAATAAGAGTAATGTAGAATACTACTACTATCATAAATATGGGCATTATGCAAGTGAATGTTGGAAGAAGCAAAACAATCAGTCAGGACAAGAAAATGTGGCTGATGTGAACATGGTAAGTGGAAACAATGCCATTGCCTTCATCATGTGTAATATTGGTGAAGAATGAAGCCCTAAGGTTTGGTACGTCGAAAGTGGTTGTAGCAACCACATGAGTGGTAATGAAACCTTGTTTTCATTCATTGACAAGAGTTTCAAATCAAAAATTAAGATGGGTAACAATGGAACCCTACCAGTTGTTGGCAAAGGATCTATTATGGTCTGCACCAAGAAAGGTGAGAAGAAGGAAATACAAAATGTGTATTTTTCCACTGGTATGAAGGACAATTTGATAAGCATTGGTTAGCTCATTCAAAATGGATACAAAGTGCTGATGGAGAATGATAGGTGTGTGATTCAAGAAAAGGATGGGAGTAAGAACTTACTTGTAGCAGTTGAAATGACAAAGAATAGAATGTTTCCCTTGAGGATAGAGACATTTTTCTCATCTCAATTTGGTGTTGCACCTCCCATGTAATCAGCTCTAAGAAGTGTTATTGAAGACCCCTCATGGCTATGGCACCTTAGGTATGGTCATCTTGGCTACACTGGTTTAAATTTGTTTTCAAATAAAAGAATGGTAGAAGGTTTGCGACATATTGAAAATTCATGTGACAAGTGTGAGGCTTGTATATTGGGTAAGCAACATAGGCTTCGCTTTAATTTTGGAAATTTTAGGAAGGCTAGATATCCATTAGAGTTAGTGCATACTGACCTAGTTAGTCCTATGCAAGTTACTTCCATTGGGGGGAGTACTTATTTTATGACATTCATAGATGATTTCAGTCATAGGACATGGGTGTATTTCTTAAAGAATAAATCTGAAGTATTTGATAAATTTGTAGAATTTAAAGCCCAGGCTGAAAGAGAATGTGGACATTATATGAAGATCCTCAGATCAGATAGAGGAGGGGAGTATACCTCCAATTCTTTTGTAAATTTTTGTAGGACATATGGCATAAAGAAAGAGCTAACAGACAGCTACACACCATAGTAGAATGGAGTGGCTGAAAGAAAGAACAAGACCATTATTGAAATGGCAAGGAGCATGATGAAAGAGAAAGGTCTCCCAAATTAATTTTGGAGAGAGGCTATGGCAACAACAGTTTACGTAATTAATAGGTGTCCTACAGAGGTAGTCCATGATAAAATTCCAATGGAAACATGGTCACGAGGAAGATGGATAGTTGAACACCTAAGGGTGTTTGGATGTATTGCATATGCATATGTGCCTAAAGAGAAAAGGTAGAAATTGGATGACAAAGGTGTGAAGTTCATCTTCATAGGTACAACTCAGAATCAAAGGTATACAGATTGTATGACCCATTGAACAATGAGATGACTCTCTCAAGAGATGTAGAATTTCTTGAAAATTAGTCTTGTTTTGGACTGATTGATGAGTCACCAAGCACTTCTAGTAATATGCCAATTATGAGTGAAGAGGATGCTAATGAATAGCAAGAAGGATTAGATAGAAGATAAGGCAAGCAACCTAAGCTTAGGCATGATCGAGTGTCAGTGCTGAGTAATAGTGAAGATCAAGTTGGTCAACAAAGCAGCAACAGTGAAGATTCTAATCCCAAACTCTCCTCCCTATTACCAAGAAAGACCAAGAGTCTTAGGGAGATATACCAAGATGAAAAGTATGAAGATTATGATGAGAGAGTTAACTTTGCATTATTTTCTCATAGTGATCCAATATATTTTGAAGAATCTATTAAGGAGAAGAAATGGTATAAGGCCATGGATGAGGAAATAGATGCTATAGAAAGGAATGAGACATGGGAGCTAAATGAATTTCCTCCCAAGAAGCAAGTGATTGGAGTGAAATGGGTCTACAAGACCAAATGCAATGCTAAAGGAAAAATTGATAGGCATAAGGCAAGGCTGGTAGTCAAGGGCTACAAAAAGTAGTATGGTAGAGATTATGATGAGACATATGCCCCGGTTGCAAGAATGGAAACCGTGCATGTTGTCATAGCAATTGCAGCTCAACACAAGTGGAAGGTATTCTAAATGGATGTGAAGTCCGCCTTCCTAAATGGTGTATTGAAAGAAGTATATGTGGAACAACCACCTCATTATGAAGTTGCAGGTGAAGAGAACAAAGTATATAGATTGAAATATTGTATAAGTTATATTTATTCAGTTTGAAATAGAACACTTGGCATACCTTTTTTAGTTGGAGCAAAGAGTACTCGACATCTATTCTTGCTGAGCTTTTACTTCTTGTTCCAAGCTAACTTAGTACCTACTAAAATCTTCTTCAAGTGCCAAGCATCCTGTCACTCAGCACCTGTTGCCTGTCACTCGGCACCATCAAGTGTTGAGAAATCTGTGACTCGGCACGTTCAAGTGCTGAGCAACACTAGCACTCGACACCTTCATGTTCTGAACATTTTTTAAAGTGCCGATCTAAATTTTTTCAGGTTTAGAGTTGTGAGTTTATGATTTTAATTACTATTTCTCGCATCAATAAGATTGTAGATTCGGCCTTTGGCTACCGATTTGGGATTTACAAATGCTTCATGTGGACACTACCATGGCAGAAATATTTTATTATGACAATGTTGCTCGACCTCTTTCAACACACTCAATTTCTCTTCTAATGAATTTATTTGTAGATCTTGCAATCAAATATCCCTTGAGATTTGTTTCTTAGAAGTATTAAATATCTCATATCCTTTACTTATGATTCCACATTTTGTATGTATGTCTACTATGACATTTGTTATTATTTTTGAATCAAAATAAAAATATTTTTGACAAATCTATTTTAAACACATTGTTCCATCATCTCATGGCATTTGGGACAAGCAGATTACATGTCTTAAATAGCCTTCAAAACTCTGAACTTCATTTAACTTGTCACGAAGCTTCCAATATTCTTGAGGTTCTTCCATATCACTAGCCTAAAAATTAAACTACCCACCTGGTTCCCCATGATTATTTTTTTATATTCATGTTCTGGTATTCTAATTATCGATTCTTGTGTTAGGTTGAAAAATCTCTTCAACAACTGAAGGGAAGTGTAACTAAATCTTCATTATTTTTATCATTAAATCTATTTAATATTTACAATTTTTTTTCTCCTTACAAAAAGTAGTATATCAATATTAAGAAAAAGTCATCGATTTTTCTCAATGTATTCTCATTGTATTCTTTAATTTTAAATGTGTTTCTATATTATTTCGAAGAGTTCTAGTTTGTTTTTTTTGACATTGTTAGTATATTAGCAAGGTCAAAACTATGAAAAAATAAGAATGGTTGTTCAATGGTAAATATTTCAACCATTGCACAATAAATCAAATATAAAAAGTAATGTTTCTAAATATATTTATTTGAATAATTGGTAATAGTATCCAAATTTGTAAAGTAATGAATCACAATTTAGAAACACAATTGAGAATGATATGGATTTAAAACATTGGAAACACAATTGAAAATAATCAAATTTTAAAAACATTGACAAATATACAAAATAATGATATCAATCTGAAAATATTAAGAAGAATCAAATTCGAAAAGTGATGACTTCAATCTGAAATATTGTTAACATAATTGGGAATAATGATATGAAATATACTAATATTAATTTGAAATATTGGCAATACAATCTAGAAAATATGAAATTTTAAAAAACATTGGCAACATAATTGAGAAAAATTTAATATGATAGGTAATTATAATAAATCTAATAGTTGGAAGCACACCTAAGAAAATAAGAAAATTTGAAGAGCAATGGCAATAGTTAGAATTTGTTAAGTAATGATGTCAATTGGAAGCATTGGAAACACAATGGGGAGTAATCAAATTGAAAATCTAACGATATCAATATGAAACATTGGTAATACAATTGAAAATAATCAATTCTGAACCATTGAAGCCTAATTATTATAATCATGTAGCTAATAATGGTATCAATATTAAACATTGGCAACCCAAATTAGAAAATATTAAATCTAAGTTTAATGATGTCAATATGAAAGTGAAACATTAGTAACACAATTGAAAATAACCAATTATGAAACACTTAGATAACACCTTTAAGTTTAGACCTATCACAATGGGTTAACACATGAGGTATGTGGCAATTAACCTTCATGTTATCCCTATTTCTCCATTTTGCAGGAGGTCAATTTGCTAACCTACAAAATGGTGAAACCTTTCACTATTTTGTTGGGTTCCTATTTTGCCCCTAGCAAAATACCAAAACCAGTTAGGATCTTTCATTTTGTAGAGTTAACATTGCATGTTATCCCATCCCACAGTGATTCCTATTTATTGGAGGTAGTTACACAAAAATTTAAAATTAAAAAAGATCATCAATCTAAAAGATTAAGTGACACTAGAAAAAGTACACACTGGCTATTTTTCCCCAATTTAGCACATCATAAATAATCAATTTGAGAAAAAATTAATGGGTTGAGATTTGTCACAATGACTTAACACGTCAAGTTTGTGGTGGGTAACCTTCATGGTATCCATATTTCTCTATTTGAATGGAGGTCAATTTGGTAGCTTGCAAAATGGTGAAACCTTTTGCTATTTCATTAGGTCCCCTTTTTGTCCCTAGTGAAATAGAGAAACTAGTTAAGATCTTCCATATGGAAGGGTTAACATTGCATGTTATCTCATCCCATAATTACTCCTATTGATTGGACGTAGTTACACAAAAATTACAACTTTGAAAGAAAAAATTAAAAAGACCATCAATCTTAAATATTGAGTAACACTGGGAAGGATACCCATTGGCTATTTTCCCCCCATTAAGCACATTGTAGATGATTGATTTGAGAAATTTTTAATAGGTTGAAATTTGCATAGTGGGTTAATGCATCATGTTTGTAATGGTTAACTTTCATTTTATTCCCATTTCTTTATTTCACATGCGGTTGATTTGGCAGCCTGCAAGATGGGAAAACCTTTTGCTATTTTGCTAGGTTCCCTTTTTTCCCCTTGCATAATGGTAAAACTAGTTAGGATAGATTCCATGTGGCATGGTTAAGATTGCATGTTATCCCATCCCACAGTTACTCCTACTGATTAGAGGTAGTTACAAAATAATTACAAGTTTGAAAGAGAATTTTAAAAAGATCATCAATCTTAAAGATTGAGTGACACTCAGATAAGTACTTGTTGGTTATTTTTCCCCATTAATTACATCACCAATGATCGATTTGAGAATTTTTCAATGGGTTGAAATATGTTACAGTGTGTTAATTCATCAGGCTTGAGGCAGTTAACCTTCATGTTATCTTGGCTTCTCTATTTCATGGGAGGTCAATTTGGTAGCCTATGAATGTCAAAACATTTTGGGTGTATTCACTAGGTTCCATTTTTTCCCTTGGAAAAATGGCGGAACCTTTCATTATTTTTTGGGTTCACTATGCCCCTTGGGTTCCCTTCCTCATTAAAACCATATCTCATCTATCTCTCCCTTTCTAAGTGTGTCATTTCTCTTTCACTCTATCTTATTTCTTGTAGGTCTCTCACTCCCTCTAATTTTACCTCTCCATTTCATATTTATCTTCTATCTCTCTTTATTCTTTTCTCTCTCATCTTCTCCCTCCCTTGGATCTCTCATTTTCTTTCTCTCTTATTCCTTTCACCCTCTATATCTCCCCTATAATAGTTACCTCTCTCTCTCTCTCTCTCTCTCTCAAAATTAAAGATATTGAAAAATAGGATAGGAAAACATAAAGACGTAGAGAGAGGAGGAAGGGAGAGATGGGTAGAGTGATAACAATAAAGAAAGAAGTAGAGATAGAAAAATGCAAATAGGGAGAGAGAGAGAGAGAGAGAGAGAGAGAGAGAGAGAGAGAGAGAGAGAGAGAGAGAGAGAGAGAGAGAGAGAGAGAGAGAGAGGTCAACATAAACTTATCAATAAATTTTCCATGTTAATGTAGTCTTATTTTTTATTTCCAAATGCACTTGATGGTAGCTTTTAGGGTTAAATATTGACTGTACAAGGTTTAGGGAATATAAATAATTCACTAATTCAAGATAGCATATAAATAATTCACTAATTCAACATATCATATAAATAATTGTCCATGGTAAAACAAATCCATCGAGCCTTTGTATTTAAAATCCATAGTAACTAATCTTTTGACTACCTTCTTATTGCTCATGAGGTGATTCCCTCTAGATTTAAGTGACCAAAGGACTTCCATATCCTAATCCCATTTAGATTGAAATCTATACTTCATCCCTTGGGTCATGTTATTAACAGCTTCTTCAATGGTACACTAGATCTTTCCCTCAACTCCCATCTCCTTCTATTCAAAAATCCTACAATTTCTCTCTTTCTAGATATGCCATACAAGAATAGATGGAATTACTATCCAAAGAGTTTTCCATTTAGAAAATTGCCTATCTATCAGCCATGATAAGAAAAAATCTCTAAACAATTCATTCCTAGCTACATTCCACTTTAGAGTACTCATCATCCATTCCCAACATTGTTGCACAAAAGGACACCATAGTAGGAGATGATCCACCATCTCCTCATCCCTTTTATACAATATGCACCAACTTGTTCCCTCAATGTCAATAACCTTCAGTCGATTACTTGTTAGAATCTTGCCATAAAGGGTGATCCAAAGAAAAGCTCCTACTTTTGGAAGAAGCCATTTTCCCCAACAAATAATCAATGGCCACTCAACATCTCTGGTCTTGACCATCTACAAATAATACCCAAGGTTGACCTTATAATCCCCTAATTTAGAAGAACTCCAAATTAGTTGATAATCACTATCCAAGGAAATTACAATTCTATCCGAAACGATGATGATAGTTTCCTCTAAAATTATGGGAAGCCTATTTCCACCAACTTCCAACTTACCAAGCAAGAATTTTCATGACTATTATAATAATCAAAAACTTTTTCCTCCATCATTGTCTCTTTTTCAATGACCCAATTAATATCCTCAAAATAGTTGATTAATGGAGGATCTTCGTTCCAAGAGTCATGCTAAAACTTTACTTTTAACCCATTTCTTATTTTACAAGAAAGATGTTATGTAATTAGATTATGATTGTTGTAAAGAAAATGCCACATATGAGACCTTCTATTCACATTACCCACTATTAGAATTATTTTAGGAATGAAAGAATCAAAATATTTAGCTATCATAACTTTACACCATGGTTTCTCTAAGCATTTAAACATCTTCCATGTTGATTTAGCTTCCAAGCATGATTCTACAAACCAATCTTCCTCAAACCAAAACTACCATCAGTTTTTGATTTGCAGGCCACATCCCAACTAATGAAAAAAATCTGTATCACTTAGTTTGAACCTTCCCACAAGAATTTATTTTAAAAACCATCAATGGATGCTACTACTTTTTAAGAAATTTGATAGACTCACATGTAGTTTATAGGAATGGCTAAAAGCACCGACTTTATCGTTTGAATTCTACTTGCCTGGGAAAACCACAAATTTTTCCACCCAAGATCCTTCTATTGACATATATTAGAAATATAATCCCATATTTTGGGATCAAACCTTAGCATTAACAGAGGGACTGCAAAATATACAATGGGAAATTCTCTAGCAATGAATCCCAACATAGTAATAATATTATTCTACAAACTCCTATTCGAATTAAGAAATAAACCTTGGACTTCAACATGTTTATACATTTTCCTAAACCCTTTTCATAATAATCCAAAACTTCCCTAATGACTAAACTTTACCTAATCAACGCTTACCCAAAAAGCACAATATCATTAGCAAATTGTGATTGAGAGATTGGTTTAAAGAAATTATGCATTAAGCTCCCTTTCCATCAGCCCAAATTTGTTTTCTTTCTAATGTTTCTAACAAGTACCTCAGCCATCAGAAAAAAAGAAATGGGGAAAAAGGATCACCTTGCCTCAATCTATTGGTTGCTTGAAAAAAGCCACAAAGAGAGCCATTGACAAGAACTGAGAAGTGAGCTGAAGATAAATAACGGATGATACATCTAATCCATTTTTGACAAAATTTGGATCTCGAAAGAAGTTCACAAAAAAAAGACTATATAATATTATCATATGCTTTATTAACATCTAATTTGATAATCATACCTGGTCTCTTTCCTAATTTCATAGAATGAATAACTTCTCCTACCATAAGAATACTATCTAAAGTTTCTCTCCCAAGGACAAAACCATGTTGTTCAACCAAAATATACCTATATAGCTTTGACTTCAATCTATTAACCATTGCCTTGGAGATGATTTTATATATTGAATTACATAGGGAAATTGGCCTAAAATTTGACATAAAAATGCACTCCTATTTCTTGGGAATCAAAATAATGATCGTATTATTGATCTCTAGCACAAATCTCCCTTTCTTTCTAAAATCCTCCACAATTGTTACAATGGCTTCCCCAAAAAAAATTCCAAAATTTATGAGGTAAAACTCAAGACTTGGCGTCTTATCTGAAATATTATCATAGATGACTTTTTAAACCTCCAGAATGGAAAAGGGATGCATTAAATCCAAGTTTTCCTCTTTCGAAATCACATCAATAAAACATTGAGGGTCTAAAAAAATAGAGTCAATAGATTCCCCTAAAAGAGATTTAAAATGGTCAACTACTTCTTTTTCTATAACATCTTCATCTCCTAACCAAACTCCTTGATGCTTTTGAATACGATTAATTCTATTGCTAACTCTCCTCCATTTAACCAAAGCATGAAAGAATTTAGTGTTGAGATCTCCAGCACTAATTCAATTATCTCTGGATTTATCCCTCCAAAAAACCTCATCTCTATGATGTACTTTTGCTAGATCATTTTTCAATCTTTTTTCTTGAAGAAAATATTCATTGGACATACCATCCACAATGACATGATTGTTCAAAATATCCAATTTTGATTCAATGCTAAATTTATGTGAAAAAATGTTTTTGAATCAATCCTTATTCCATATTTTAATATTCATTTTAAAATTTCCATTCTTTGTGTGAAACAATAACTTGGTGTCTCGATAAAAATATTACTCTCCTTCCACCATAATTCCAAATTTGGCAAAAAATCCTTATCTCTCCACCACATATTTTGAATTTTGAAGCTACCTTTACACCTTTGAGAAGATAGTTTGATAGAGAATTAAACCAAAAAATGATTAGATAGAGAAAAAGGAAGGATATAGGAATCCATAATAAAAAAAGATTCAACCCAAAAAGAACCAAGCAAAAATCTATCCGACCTCTCTGAGATTCTAGTGAATTTTTCCCTATTCCATAGAAGTAGTTTTTGTAACCATTTTCTTTGGAACCAAAATCTTGTCTAATTTATTCTTTGACCAGTGATTACTCATAGGGAGATTATTACACTCTTTCCTATCAGACATTGGCAATTCAATCAGGACTTCCAATTTCCAAATTACACAGTTTCTTGATTTGAGGTTGATGATTGACAGGATCCTCTTTACCACTACAATCTTAATCCTTGCCTAAAGATATGAATCTTTATTGATGATCTCTTCATCCACTTCCAATAGAGTACCCATTGATTGTCCAATGTGTTCCAAGCACTCATCCCCCCAATACTCCATTCAAAGATTATATAATCTTATCCAAATTGGTTCCTTGTATACCGCTAATGGGATCATATCAAAATTTGATTTTCATGGCTGCAAATATAATGGTGAAGAATCAAAAAACCAATTTTTTTGCTCCAGGATTTTATTTCTAATCGATTCTTCTTGAAAACCAACAATAAAAAATCCTTTTTGAATGAATTTTAAAACATGTTCTTTACACCAATGTTTAGATACCAATTCTCTAATTTGTAGTCTATTAATGTAAGAAAAAGTGATTGAAATGATAAAATGTAATAAAATGAAATAGCATGAAATAATATATTTAATCCAAGAGAGCAAGAAGAGTTTTACCATACAAATGATACAAGATCAATGGAGCAATACCAAAGAGGAAGCAACACAAGAGACAAGGATTTCATAAGGGGAAAGCAAAGAAAACCCCTTGTGAGTATTATGAATGAGGAAAAAGCCTAAAAATGAGAGAGAGAGAAGAAATGCAGCAAAATAGCTCATTTACAATAGCATCAAACACTTGATGTGAATAATGGAGACTAGATGAAAATGAGAGAGAAAAGCACCTCTTTTAAAGAGATGAGAAAGGAGTTGCATGTCTTTGCATGTGTAACTCCCATTTCTATGAATGCCACATTCATAAAAGGTGTGTGCAAAGTGTCAAGTTCCTCTTAAGGATGAATATCTATTTTCCTTATTAAAGAAAATACAAAAAAGAGTTGTCCTCACAAGTGGACAATAGGATAAGAATGACATGTCCTTTACATGTAGACTAGAGGACAAATAAATAATACATAAGGGATACCTTGGTTTATCCCAATAAATAAATAAATACAACCAAGGAAAGATTATTAATTCTAACACCCCCCTTTAATCTTTACTTGGGGAGATGTTGTCAAAACCAATTTACAATATTACAACTTAATTTTTTGAAATATCTTCATTGTGCAAGAGGTCTCTTATCATCATGGGTACATCATTGGAGAGCCAAGAGAAGTGAATAATTCTTCAAGTTTGTTACATCTTCAAGTGGATTCATGTGGCATAGGATCTGTACAACAAATAATAATATCTTGTATGTGCCTTGATGGATTACCTGAAACATAGAAACAAAAGCAACTATCCACAAAGATAATTTCATCTTATATTCAAGTTAAAAACTTTTTATGTATAAGTAAATTCTCATAGAGTAAATATAAGTGTAACTTGGTACCACAAAGAAATCAAGATAAATCATATTTTGCAAAGAACAAATATGTTATCAAAACTTTCAAAAAAATACCATAGAAAAGGCTAGCTAATGAATCCAACATCAACAATGCTTCAATCACATGGATATAGACAGTCCACTAATAAGTCATCTTACTGCAAGTTAATGGGTGATCAATCCATAACCTACATGACTCATGATTTAAGCAAGGAAGTATACATAACATTATATGGCATGTTTTCAAAAATGTCAAAGGGAAGAAGTATGAGTATTAACAATTGACTTCCTTTAAATAAGAGTAAAATTCTTTCAAGATGGGTCAAATTAACTAAAATTGGAGGTAAACTCCAATAATAAATGGTATTAACCATAAAGTGCCAATATGGCAATAGAATGATGCTAGAAAAGCATAAACTGCACTTATGTGCCAATCAGTAGAACAAAATAAATGTTGAAGGAAATAGTGTATAATAACTCATAATCTCAAGGAATTAAAATAAAAAAAAATTAAAAAAAAAATTCTTATGTGAAATAAAGAATGCACTTATATTTGATAAGTCATAAGAGACACAATAATTTGTATATTTATTAGGATATATATGTGGGCCGCCATATATATACATGAATAAATATACATAAACTATCATGGTATGAAATCATGCAAATAGAATCAAGATCATCTATAGAACATAATTTTTAAGCAACATACTAAAGAGAAATGCCAAAGATGGTGAAAGAGAATTATTAACATCAAACAATATTTGTAGTAATTAATCCTCCTAGGTTGAAGTCCACCCATTCTAAAAATTGATCTCTTTTACTAATTACTTTTTGAAACCATTTATTTTTTCTCTTAACAAATTTATCACTAGAGGAAGAGTCATGATGTATGAATGCATCATTTGTTTCAACATTAGCATTATTACCATTATCAATATTAGCATTATTACCATGATCTATAAATGCATTATTACCATTACCATTGTAAGAAAAAATAGGAGGAATAAAGGTAGATATATGAGGAGTAGGGTTTAGAGAAGGAGGTTGGTCCTCCACTAACACAATTCTACTTCCATGAACTTGTTCATTTTGAGCATTAGAAGAATCATGCACACCATTTCCTGCAAGAGAAACATTTCGTGCTATGTACACTTTGTTAGTAATAGGATTATAAGCTTGATAACCTTTGGTATTTTGCATGTTTTCACTCATGCACTTTGTACATGTCATCTTAGATGAAGCAATAAGAGGTAAATTTTCAACTATATTAGATGAGATATGCTCATTTTTCAAATGAGCAAGCCTTTCATGTTCCATATTAAAAGTAATATCTTTGTGCAAAGAGTGTCTAGAAGAAGTGAACCTAGAAAATTTAAATAAGTTATCATGGCCTAACTTAGCATTAGCAACAACTTCATTAGTGTTAGGATCAATAACATAGCACATGTCCCTATGAAACTCAACTTTTTAATTTTGACATAATTTTACAACAGAAAGAATATTGTATTTCAACTCAGGAACATAAAGGACATCATGTAATTTTCCATTTGAAATACTAACATTACCAAATCTTTCAACTTTGCAACTATGATTATCAGCTAGTTGAATTGAAATATTAGAAGGATCGAGTTTTAAATAATCAAACACTTCTTTATGAAAAGTAACATGTTGAAACACACCAGTATCAATAATCCATTCTAAATTTTTAGGAACATTGTAGCTAACAGTAAAAGCATGATGAGATGGATGAGAATTTTGATTATTTTTATTGATAGGTTGCTTATCTTTTTGTTTTTTAAAACAATTATTAGTTACATGACCATCTTTCCCACAATAAGTACAATGGAGTTTTTTATTAGATTGATTAGGATGAGTATTAGTACGATATGTGTGTGGATTATTACTATTATTAAAATTATAATTATTGTGATTATTATTATTATGAGTATTGAGAGAATCATTATTAGAGAATTTGAAATTCTGATTTTGACTTTTAGACACAAAGGCTTGTTCATTAGATCTAAGAGTACCAAATTGTAACAATTTAGCTTCCTCTTGATGTAACAAATTTTTGAAAAATACTATAAGTTAATTGAGTAGACAAAGTAGGAATAGCAAGTTGAGAATGAACATTAGTAATAAATTGTTGAAATTGTCTAGGAAGACATTTCTTTAAAATAATGGTAATTAATCTAATATCAGTGAAAGTAACACCTAATCCAATTAGTTGACTTTTAATATAATCAAATTTAAGTAAAAATTCATCCATAGATTTGAAATCAATATACCTTAAGTGTTCCAAATTATCTTGCAATTGAATCTTGCGTGATTCAGATGGCCCGTCATACGTTTGCTTTAAAATATCTCAAGCTTCATGGGCATTAGTGCAATGAGAAATTAGAACATATAAATCTGGGTTAAGAGGTATACCAATGAGGCCAACGGCTTCCTCATTTTTAGTATTCCATGCATTCTATTCATATTGTGTAGCTGAGGCACCAAGAACTACAGAAGGGTCAGTAGCAACATCTAAAATATGCTTAAAATGAAATATAAACGAAAGATGAGTTTTCCAAGCATGATAGTTTGAGTTATTTAACTTGATTTCTAGAATTAAAGTCGACATGATTTAAAAATTATGTTTACAATTTAAATAATAGATTTGAAATAAAAAAGAGAGACTTATTATCCACAAGAATGTTAAATAATTATTAAGATATTTAAGAGTCAAAATTAAAAACTAAAATGTTCCCTGCAAAACCACTGGTCAGATTGAAGAAATAGGAAAAATACAAATTTGAAAAACTAGAAAAATGTGTTACACATAGAGAGTGATGACTTTTATAATTTAACTCTATTTTCAATAAAATTTAAAGGGTTTTTTCATTTTTATGTTTTCTAAATGCTGTTAAAATTTTAGCCAAACCCAGATCACGGATTGAGAGATATCATAAAAATACGAACTGTTGTCTTAAAACTTGAAAAATAAATAATACTGCACATATAGTACAATAACTTTTGCAATACTATTATGATACAATCCTTTCTAAAACAAAAATAGGAAAAAAAACTTGAATTTCAAAAACTTAAAAAATTTGCAACAAAAATAGGGTTAGATATAATAAAAAAATTAAAAATAAAGAATCCTTTGGTGGAAAGCCTTCCAAAGGAGGTTAGAAAAAATTAAAAATGAAGAACTCTTTGGCGTTAAACCTTCCAAAGAGGGCTATAAATTTTTTTTGAAGATTGAATAAAAAACTTCCAAAAAAAATAGTAACCTTCACAAAAGCTCAAAACAAGGATTAGAAAGCTCTGATACCATGTAAGAAAAAGTGATTGAAATGATAAAATGTAATAAAATGAAATAGCATGAAATAATAGATTTAATCCAAGAGAGCAAGAAGAGTTTTACCATACAAATGATACAAGATCAATGGAGCAATACCAAAGAGGAAGCAACACAAGAGACAAGGATTTCATAAGGGGAAAGCAAAGAAAAACCCTTGTGAGTATTATGAATGAGGCAAAAACCTCAGAATGAGAGAGAGTGAAGAAATGCAGCAAAATAGCTCATTTACAATAGCATCAAAAAATTGATGTGAATAATGGAGACTAGATGAAATTGAGAGAGAGAGAGAGAGAAGCACCTCTTTTAAAGAGATGAGAAAGGAGTTGCATGTCTTTGCATGTGTAACTCCGATTTCTATGAATGCCACATTCATAGAAGGTGTGTGCAAAGTGTCAAGTTCCTCTTAAGGAGGAATATCTATTTTCCTTATCAAAAAAAATACAAAAAAGAGTTGTCCTCACAAGTGGACAATAAGACAAGAATGACATGTCCTTTACATGTGGACTAGAGGACAAATAAATAATATATAAGGGATACCTTAGTTTATCCCAATAAATAAATAAATACAACCAAGGAAAGATTATTAATTCTAACAATTAAACCTTGCACCAATAAATCTATTGATAATTTTCATATTCTTCCAAAGATCAATAGTTGGAATGTATAATTTCCCCTTCAAATGAAATGTAAAATCATAGTAGAGGATTCTAGAAACTCTAGCTGGATTACCGAATAGGGTTAGGTAAAATTAATATTTAGGTTTGTAAAGTTCTAGAAGTCATTTATGTTTAGATATTTCTAGAAAAGTCTATTTTTTCTATGTCAATTCGTTTAGATGTTTTCGAAAATAATCAAAGACCTTTATAAAAGAGGCACAATGTAATGTTTTCTATGATCAGGCAAAGAAATGAATTTATAATTTCTATAAGTGTCTATAGTGTGTATTTTTTGTTTTATCATTGTGGATCCAATCCATCCATGCCTATTAGATTGGTATTAGAGCCAAGTTGTGAAGTTCATATGGTGAAGATAATATCTTCTGACATAGAGAATTATATGATTATTTTTGTCCAAAAAATGAGTCAGATCATGTGGAAGTTCTAAAGAATTATTGGTGTGAAGAAATTTTTTTGGAGAAGAAGAAAATCATTGCTCCCATTGGAATAAAGAGTGAGCATTTTATTGGAGCCACTTGTTTGAGGAGAATTTCAATTGTTTCCATGAAAGAGACTATTGTTGTGAAGAAAACATTGAAGTGTTTGTAGAGCACATTGAGACTATGAAAAGAGATCATAGTCACTATCATTGAGGAGTGTCAATATGAATCATGGGAAGTATGAAATTTGGTGTGAATAGTTAATGGTGACAAAGGTTTCCAGATTTGTGTTTTAAGAAGCAGCCTAGATTTTCATTTGATAGATTTGAGTTTATTAAAATGGGAAAACAAGGTAAAAGAGTGGTAAAAGAAAATATAATTTTGACTCTTGAGATAGATTGTTTAAAAGAAAAATTATTGAAACTAGAGACAAGAATTGTTTGCAATGATTAGAGAGAGGTCTGAAGAAAAATGTGGACTTTTAAATGAAATTAGTGAATATAAAGAGAGAATGGAAGAGCTACAGGATAGGCTATTTCTTTTGGAAGAAGTATATAATTGGTAGGTGAAGGAAAGATGCAAGCTTAGAGAGAAAAATATAGAATCAGAAGAAAAGTTAAAGTTATTTGATGATGTTGAGAGAAAGAAGAAAATTTTAGAAGAAAAATTGAAGAAATTGGAAGAGGAAAATAGTATGTTATAGAATGAATTGACAACTCTGAAACAAGAGAAAGAATGTTTGAATGTGAAACCATTTGTATGTGATGTATCATGTGACACAAATGATTTGAGTGATTATACAGTTGATAAATGTGATTTTTCTGAAGCTTAAAGTGTTTTTGATGAAAAGTGTAAGAACAAAAATGACAAGAAGTTTGTAGATATTTTTTGTTATGATAATAATAGTGTTGGTTTGAAGATTATGAAAAGAATGGGTTTCAAAGGTAAAGGTCTAAGAAAGCATGAGCAAGGAAAAAAGAATTTGATTGAGCCTACAATTAGGCCAAAATGTGAAGGTCTTGGATATGATCAAAGGTAGTGGAAGGAAGAATAAAGGTTCAAGATAGTTTATTGAAGGAGTAAAGATTGTGCAATGTTCACACGATAACATAACAGAGCATACAAAGGATAGATGTTGGGATTTAAATCCCTATGATATTTGTGGCTTGAAAATTCACTTTGATAAGATATGTTGGAATAATGAGTGCAATAAATATTTTATGGAAGGTTGCATAAAAATGGATTTTGGATGGAGCTATGGATCAAATTGTCAAAAAATTGTTGGAATTATCAAAGGTTTATTCAAGTAAAAATGAAGAAATGCAACATCATTGGGAAATAGATTAGAGAAAGGCATCAAAGAGGCAAAAGGTTTCAAAGTTATAGGCTTGGATGTGGACATGAGAAATAATAATCATGGTTTAATAGAATTTGTATGTAACAACATTTGAGGTTGAAATTAGGGGGGAGTGTTGGAATGTGTAATTTCCCCCTCAAATGAAATGTAAAATCATATTAGAGGATTCTACAATTCAGCTAGATTACTGAATAGGGATACGTAAAATTAATATTTATGTTTGTAAAGTTCTAGAAGTCAAATTTATGTTTAGATATTTCTAGAAAAGTCTATTTGTTCTATGTTGGCTAGTTTAGATGTTTTTGGAAATAATCAAAGACCTCTATAAAAGAAGCACAATGTAATGTTTTCTATGATCAGGCAATGAAATGATTTTATAATTTCTATAAGTTTCTATAGTGTGTATTCTATGTTTTATCATTGTGGATCCAATTCATCCACCCCATCAATATCCAACTTGCTAATTCCTTCTGAAAAATATTTCTCCCCCCTCTGAAACTCTAATCACAACCTCCATTCCTAAATTCACCAAGAAATCTCCCCCACAACTATATCGCTCCTCCCCACATAAATAAATAATATTTATAATAAAAAATAATAACATTAAAGTAGAATATAATCTATTATAGATCATTTATATTTGCAACAATATATAAATATATGAAAATTAAATATTGTATGGTTGACCTTAAAGTATAATAATATTATTAATAATATTCAATAATATAATGTTATATATATAATAAATATTATATTAATAATATAATAAATGCAATGGAAAGACATGCCCTTTTCCACAAATAAATGTAAAGCATGAGATATTATCACAGGCAAAGAAATTTAGATAAATTTTATATCAAACAAATTTGGAAAATTAAAAATTGGAAAAGGAACATTACAAATGATATCATAGTAGATTTTCCTGCTATACTGTGAGGAATATATCTGCATTGGAAAAAACTGTGACTGTGACCACATAAAAGAAACTACTTGAAATCGATAATAATTGATAAGTATAGGAGAATTAGTGTATTGAATGTTAGAAATAAAATTGAAGGAATTTCATATTATTCAACCAAAAGTATATATGAAGAATAGGTATTAGTAATCATTTAGGGAATTACCTAATTTTACCAAGAACATAACAAGCTTATGGAGGAACATGTAGTGGCAAAAAGAAATCAGTAAAGAGGTTGAGCATTCAAAAATTTCCTAGTCAAAGATTGAGGAACTTATATTTTCATTGAAAATGAGTGCAAACACCGTAAACGGTAGTCAGGTTTTAATCGGGAGTAAATTTTTAAAAAATTTGTACTGCGGTGATAGAATTGGAAATTTTTTGAAACTATGTATGGAGAGAAAATCAGATTGCTCCCACTCACTATAACTCTAAAATATTTTAATGCAAAAGGAAAAGATCTGAAACAAATAACAGAAAATGTTTGAAAGAGACATTTCTAGAAGTCAAAATCTTCTTCAAATTCATCAATAAGGGTAGGTTTCTTGCGTAGTAAAGGAGCATAAATCATGTGGTAAGAGCATGGATTTTATAGAGTTCATTTTGATTTCTATATTCTTTATTGTGTATGTCCTTATTTATGTATCTACATATATAAATTCTTTGAAACAAAGTTGATTTGAGCTATTTTTTATTGGTGTCTTTTTTGCAAGCAAATAGAGGAAGTTGCAGTTGTGGTAGATAATTGTTTTCTACCATCATTCAATAAGGTTGTGGATTCGGCCTTTGGCTACGGATTTGGGATTTAATAATGCTTCACATGGACACTACCATGGCAGACATATTTTATTATGACATTGTTGCTCGACCTCTTTCAGCACACAATTTCTCTTCTAATGAATTTGTTTGTAGATCTCGTAATCAAATATCACTTGAGATTTTTTTCTTACAAGTATTAAATATCTCATATCCTTTGCTTATGATTCCACATTTTGTATGTATGTCTACCATGACATTTGCTATTATTTTTGAATAAAAATCAAAATATTTTTGACAAATCTATTTTAAGCACATTGTTCCATCATCTCATGGCATCTCGGACAAGCAAATTACATGTTTTAAATAGCCTTCAAAACTCTGAACTTCATTTAACTTGTCACAAAGCTTCCAATATTCTTGAGGTTCTTCCATATCACTAGCCCAACAATTAAACTACCCACCAGGTTCTCCATGACTTTTTTTATATTCGTGTTCTGGTATTCTAATTATCGATTCTTTTTTTAGGGTGAAAAATCTCTTCAACTGAGGGGAAGTGTAACTAAATCTTCATTATTTTTATCATTAAATCTATTTAATATTTAGGTGCATAAGAAAAATTTTGTTTTCTCCTTACAAAAGGTAGTATATCAATATTAATAAAAAGTCATAGATTTTTCTCAATGTATTGTCATTGTATTCTTTAATTTTAAATGTGTTTCTATATTCTTTCAAGCAGTTATAGTTTGTTTGTTTTGACATTGCTAGTAGATTAGCAAGGTCAAAACTATGAAAAAACAAGAATGGTTGCTCAATGGTAACTATTTGAACCATTGCATAACAAATCAAATTTAAAAAGTAATGGTTTTAATGATATTTATTTGAACAATTGGTAATAGTAATCAAATTTATAAAGTAATCAATCACAATTTAGAAACACAATTGAGAATGATATGAATTTAAAACTTTGGAAACACAATTGAAAATAATCAAATTTTAAAAACATTGACAACTACACAACAAATATAAAAATATTAGCCACAATCAAATATACAAAATAATGATATCAATCTGAAAATATTAAGAAGAATCAAATTTGAAAAGTGATGACTTCAATCTGAAATATTGTAAACGTAATTGGTAATAATGATATGAAATATAGTAATATTAATTTGAAATATTGGCAATACAATCTAGAAAATATGAAACTTTACAAAACATTGGTAACATAATTGAGAAGAATTTAATATGATAGGTAATTATAATAAATCTAACAAATTGGAAGCACACCTAAGAAAACAAGAAAATTAGAAGGGCAATGACAATAGCGAGAATTTGTTAAGTAATGATGTCAATTGGAAGCATTAACAACACAATGGGGAGCAATCAAATAAAAAATCTAATGATATTAATATGAAACACTGGTAATATAATTGAAAATAATCAATTCTAAACCATTGAAGCCTAATTATAATAATCATATAACTAAAAATGGTATCAATATTAAACATTGGTAACAAAAATTGGAAAATATCAAATCTGAAATTAATGATGTCAATATGAAAGCGAAACATCAGTAACACAATTGAAAATAATCAATTATGAAAAACTTAGATAACACCTAAGTTTAGACCTGTCACAATGGGTTAACAAATGAGGTATGTGGCAGTTAACCTTCATGTTATCCCTATTTCTCCATTTTGAGGGAGGTCAATTTTCCAACCTACAAAATGGTGAAACCTTTCACTATTTTGTTGGGTTCCCATTTTGCCCCTAGAAAAATAGCAAAACCGGTTAGGATCTTTCATGTTGTAGGGTTAACATTGCATGTCATCCCATCCCATAGTGATTCCTATTGTTTGAAGATAGTTACACAAAAGTTACAAATTTAAAAAGATCATCAATCTTTAAGATTGAGTGACACTACGAAAAATACATGTTGGCTACTTTTCCCTCAATTTAGCACATCATAAACAATTGATTTGAGAAAATTTTAATGGGTTGAGATGTTTCACAATGGGTTAACATGTCAGGTTTGTGGTGGTAACCTTCATGGTATCCATATTTCTCTATTTTAAGGGAGGTCAATTTGGTAGCTTGCAAAATGGTGAAACCTTTCGCTATTTCATTGGATGTCATTTTTGTCCCTAGTGAAATAGAGAAACTAGTTAGGATCTTTCATGTGGGAGGGTTAAGATTTCATGTTGTCCCATCCCATAGTTACTCCTATTGATTAGAGGTAATTACACAAAAATTACAACTTTGAAAGAAAAAATTAAAAAGATCATCAATCTTAAAGATTGAGTGACATTAGGAAGAATACCCATCGGCTATTTCCCCCCCATTAAGCACATTATAGATGATTAATTTGAGAAATTTTTAATGGGTTGAAATTTTCATAGTGGGTTAAAGTATCAGGTTTGTAATGGTTAACTTTCATTTTATTCTCATTTCTTTGTTTCAAATGAGGTTGATTTGGTAGCCAGTAAGATGGAAAAACCTTTCACTAGGTTCCCTTTTTGCCCCTAGCAAAATGATGAAACTAGTTAGGATAGATTCCATGTGGCATTGTTAACATTGCATGTTATCCCATCCCATATTTTTTGATAAGAAAATAAGGTTTTACATGGATCATAAAACCCAAAAGTTCTTACATAACAAAGGGTTGAAAAAAAATCAAAAGAAGCCCAAAAACACTACTACGGCTACCAAAAAGGGCAGAACGAAAAATAGACAAAAAGCCAAAGAAAAACACAATAGAGACTAGGAAAATCAAAGATAGAACTAGATAAACTTTCACTTACTCCTCTACCTTCCTATCAAGGTCCTGAATGGTTTCCACTGCTTCATAGTTTTTCTAAACCTCCACTTCCATTTGCTCCTAGTTCTTCACACAGATCTGATCCAAGTGGGTCTAGGTTATGTCCGTTACATGGTGTCCTCTTCCATCCTATCTTCTTCTTTGTCCTTATCCTCATTTTTCTCAACAAAACCCCTGTCTTTCAACTTACTAGCGAGTGTAATAATATTTTCATTGAGAGAGTTCAAAATAGAGGTCATTTAGTTAGCCATGCTATGATTGTAAGTCTCCAGATTATGCATCCTTTTTCTTAACCAACCTGATACCACCCCCCTGGTCTATCAAATTCCCTTCCTTGAACATCTTCCCCTAGCTTTCCAACTATCTCATTCTTTCTTTTACCTCCTCCAATTCATGAAAAAGCCATTTAATTGATCTGAAATTATCAATCATGCTATTTTTTGCATTGTTTAGCAAGTTCATACCCACCTCCCTCATGTTGTCAGTGATAGATAGTAGCATCAGTTTAATTAGTTCCTCCAACTAGATCTTTTCCTCATTTTATTCTAGGATTTGGGGATTCATGACCTCTCTTACAATCTCCATATTTGAGTTTCTAGCATTGAATTTTTTTTTGCACCATACACTTGTCTTTTATAGCCACCTCTCTACTACCTTCCCCCATTTTCTCCTTCTCTTGCTCCTATGGGGGAATTGGAGAGGGAGGAAGCACATAAATCTTTGGATTAGAATCAATTTTCCCCTCTAAGGGAAAATCCTCCTCTTTCATCCTCCTTTTCTTCTTTTTGGGGTTTCTAACCAGCTCCTCTCTATTCTCATCTTCCTCTTCCTTATTACCATCATTTCTATCCATGTCTTCTCCTTCCTCATTATACTCATCTTCACCCTCTCTAGAAGCTTTGGGTCCATGGCCCTTAGGTCTTTTCCTGCATGGAACTTTACTTGGAGTAGGAGTATCCTTATCTTTACCCCTGACCTTCTTTCTAGATGAAAGATAATCTTCCTCCTCCTCTGAGCTTATACTCTAAACATCTTCCAAATCTGAGGAGAAGTGAGAGCTCCTCATCTCCTCAAATTCAACCATAGCATGTGATAGGAATTTACTCCTAGTTTGGGCCTTAAAATGTTCATAGATCAAGAGACGTAAACCCTCATGCAGGGTAGGGTTAGCACTAGGTTTTTTCTTGTACCTTGAAATGTTCTTGTGCATGGAAGAATACAAAAGAAAAGAAAAGGAAGCCTTAACCCCATAACAAAAAAAGATTGAGCAAAACAAAATGATGAGTTCTAACCTATCAAATCTTGTATCCAGAGAAATAAACTCAATAATGGCCCTTAGCACATACCTCCATAGCTTCTTAATCGAGTCCATCTCATAGTAGATTTCACTTTTCACTAGTTCCTTCTTCTCCTCCATGTTCTTGGCAAAATCCTTAACTACATAGTTGCTAGTTGCTCCTACTAATTGGAGGTAGTTACAAAATAAATAGAACTTTGAAAGAGAAATTTCAAAAGATCATTAATCTTAAATATTGAGTGACACTTAGATAAGTACTTGTTGGTTGTTTTTCCCCATTAAGTACATCATAGATGATCAATTTGTGAATTTTTTAATGGGTTGAAATATGTTACAGTGTGTTAGCACATCAGGTTTGAGGTAGTTAACCTTCATGTTATCTTGATTTATTTATTTCATGGGAGGTCAATTTGGTACCTTATGAATGTCAAAACCTTTTGGGCCTATTCACTATTTTCCATTTCTTCCCTTGGAAAAATGTTGAAACCTTTCATTATTTTTTGGGTTCACTATGTCCCTTGGGTTCCCTTCCTCATTAAAAACCCTATATCACCTACCTCACCCCTCCTAAGTGTCATTTTTCTTTCAATCTATCTTATTTCTCATAGGTCTCTCACTCCCTCTAATTTTACCTCTCCATTTCATATTAATCTTCTATCTCTCTTTATACTTTTCTCTCTCATCTTCTCCCTTCCTTGGATCTCTGATTTTCTCTCTCTTATTCCTTTCTCCCTCTATATCTCTCCTATAATAGTTACCTCTCTCTTTCTCTCTCTCAATTAAAGATATTGGAAAATAGGATAGGAAACCATAAAGACATAGAGATAGGGGGAAGAGAGAGGTGGGTAGAGCGATAAATAGAAAGAAAGAAGTAGAGGTAGAAAAGTGTAAGTAGGGAGAGACATAAGGGGGGGAGATAAGAACTAAACCCCAAATGCTTTATCATTTTTGGCCCCGTTCAACCCATTACAGATAACTAATCCAAGAAATTTTCAATGGACTAAACTATCTCATAGTGGGATAATAGGTCAGGTTATCTTTGCTAACCTTTGTGTTATCCCATCCCCCTATTTCGCGAAGGGTCAAAATAGTATCCTGAAAAATGAATAACATGACATGTTAATTGACAATTGTGTGTGCTAACCCACCTATGCCATATAAGGAAGGAAGCTTTGCAAAATAGAAAAACTTCTTTGTTTCGCAAAGGTAATGAAGGAAGCTCTGCAAAATAGAAAAAATTTTCTATTTCACAAAGGGCTTGAGAGTGGCACTGCGAAATAGCAAAAATGAACAACACGAAATGTTAACTACCAATTGTGCATGTTAACCCACCTATGACATATAGTTCAACCCATTGAAAATATCTCAGATCTATTACTATGATGAGTTGAATGGGGTTGGAAATAGCTAATAGATTCTTCATCAACTATTTCACTACACGAAGTTCTCCTTACCATGAAATTTTCTCCATCCTTAGGACCATAAAAGATTATTAAAATTATTACTATGACTATAGGAAACATGACATGTTAACCATCGATTGGGCATGCTAACCCACGTATGTCATATAAGGAAGGAAGATTTTTCTATTTTGCAAAGGAGAGGAAGAAAGCTTCACAAAATAACAAAAATTAACTATTTTTTGCAAAGGGCATGAAAGTGGCACTATAAAATATCGAAAATAGAACACTTGAAATGTTAACCACCAATAGTGTGTGTTAACCCACCTATGAGATATAAGGAAGGAAGAGCCTAACTAGTTTTGTCATTTTGCTAGGAGTATTAATGGCATAAAATGAAATGTTTACCCCATGTCACATGACACAAACCTATTGGTTGGAAGATTTCCCAATGTACAATGGAAGAGGCAGCATCGATTTAATAATTTCATGGGTCACCAAAAATGACCCTTGCAAAATAGGGAAAAAAGAGGGAAAACATACAAATTTTAGTATTTCAAAAAGGCAAGAAAGGAAGCCTTCCAAAATAGTGAATTTCATTATTTCAGAAAGGGTTTGACAATCACTTTCTCAAATTTAAAAAATGTTTAACATAAAATGTTAACTTTGAGAAATCATGTGTTGACCCACAACAAAGAATCCAACCCATTGAAGATTTCTCGGATTGGTTATCATGAATGGGCTGAATGGAGGGGGAAAAAATGGCCAAAAGTAAATTTCAGAGATTATTCTCATAACAAAGGCAACAACCATCTTGTAGATTTTAAATAACAAGGCTTGATGGATTTGTGTTATAATTGAGAATTATTTATATGCTATCTTGAATTGGAGAATTATTTATATGTTATCTTGAATTAGTGAATTATTTATATTCCCTAAACCTTGTATCATCAATATTGAACCCTAAACCCTATCATCAAGTGCATTTGAAAATAAAAAATAAGAATATATTTATATGGGAAATTTATTGATAAGTTTATTTTGACTACTTTCTCTCTCACTCTCACCTCCCTCTCACCCCTAATCTCCCATTCACCTCTCCCTTGAGAGAGAGAGAGAGAGAGAGAGAGAGAGAGAGAGAGAGAGAGAGAGAGAGAGAGAGAGAACAAAATAGGGAAAATGTATCTAAAATAAAAGAGAGGGAGTGTGATAGGATGAGATGTTTGAGAGAGAGAGAGAGAGAGAGAGAGAGAGAGAGAGAGAGAGAGAGAGAGAGAGAGAGAGAGAGGAGAATAGGAAGAGAGTGGGAGAGAAGGAAATAGATGGATAGACCCATGTAGACACAAAGCCATTAAGTCTTTCTATTTGAAATCCATAGGATAGTTATTGCCATCAAGTCTTTCTATGAGAAATAATTCAAGAAGTTAAGCACAGAAGTCATCATTTACAAGAGAGATTTCAAGGCGCATTCAAGAAGTTCAATAGAAGAAATCGAGAATTCATTGAAGACCCTCATTTTGTATTATCATTCATGCATTTAATACTAAAGATATAGTTGTCATAACAAGAAATGTTCCCTATAGAATATCAAGAACTATGATCTCATTACTATAGAAATAGTCATTATTTTTATGTAAGATATTAATATTACCTTCGTTGTCATTCTATTATTAACCATGTTGTGATGTCGAATTATAAATTGTATTTAGAGATAACCATGATGATCACATTTTGTATAAGCATGAAGCATGGAGAATAAACTTTGATATTGTTGATGGTCTGATATGCCAAAGAGGAAGAATGTGGACATGTAATCCAACCTTGTGGACATGTAATTCAACCTTATGTGGGTGATATCGTGTCCACTCCTTGTCATATATATACATATCAACCACTTAATGGTCTTCATGGTCATCTATCATTGATCATATTATTTCCTCCCCTTCTCCCTTTCTCCCTCTATTATTGATCATCTTGAATTAGTGAATAATTTGTATCCCCTAAACCCTATCATCAAGTGCATTTGGAAATAAAATATAAGAATATATTAATATGGGAAATTTATAGATTTCCCTTTCTATCTACCCCCTCTTTATTTATCTTCCTCTCTCTAGACCTCCCTACCCAAAACCCTCACCCATATCATCCTCTTATTTCTCATATCACCTCTTTATATCTACCTCACCCTTTCTTGAAATGGTTTAGGGATTAATGTTTATTTCACAAGGTTTAGGGCATATAAACAATTCTCTAATTTTATATTTCATACAAATATTTCTCAATGGTAACACAAAGTGATCAGGCCTTTGTATTCGAAATCCATAGGATGATTATTGCTTTTATTATGAAAATTTTCTTTGAAAATTATATTAGTAATTTCTTGTATTCCCCCTCCATATATCTCACCCCTCTCTTCCCCCATCTTGGTATCTCATGTCTCTCTCCCCCTTTAGGATTCTCACCTCTCCATTTCCCCATCTCTAGTTCTCTCCTTCTCCTTCTCTCTAGATATTCTTTGCCTTTCCATTACCCTTCTCCTCCTCTTTTGTCTTCCATAATCTTTGTATGTCCCTCTCTTTGTATTTTTTTATAGTTTAGGCTACAAGATTGATGGTACAAGAATTACGGTTCCCAAATATTCTTTTCATTTAAGAAGAAAACCAAATTGTTAAGTAGTTCCAAATATGGCAATATTTGGTCATGTATTGGAGATTTTTAACTTGAAGGATGTTGTATCTTAGATATGTGAAAGAGAAGGGGGGTGGATAGGGAGGTGAAGAAAAGAGGGATAAATTGAAAAATGAAGAGAAATAGAGAAGAGGGAGAGAGAGTGATAGGAATAAATAAATAGGGGGAAATGAGGAAAGACTTCTATTTTAGGGATTATGGTTATAAGGTTTGAGGTCTTAGTCTTAGGGCTCTAGGTCTAGAGAGAGAGGAAGGTAGACCTCCCTCTCTCTCAAAATAAATAAACCCTATAGCTATAAACCATTAACCATAAAACCAAGTTCTCTTTTTCTCCCTACTCCACTCTTTTCCCCTCTCTCATTATTTCCCTCTCTCCTATATCTACCTTCTTCTTCCTCTCTATATTTCTCCATCTCTCTCTCCCCCCCCCCCCCAATAAACCCCAAATTATAGACCAATGGTAAAAAAATAACAATTTGTAAAACAAACAATACCAATGGTAAAACAATTTGTATAATTTACTTGCATGCCTATGTTTTATACAATATTGGACTTCACTAGACAAGTCCCTCTATGTTTTGATCCTTAATATGAAACCAAAATAATTTGGATCCTTTAGTAGAAATCTCAAGTATAGTTAATTGGATGACAATATCTTTCAACATTCTTTTCAACATTGACAAATTAAGAACTAAGATACTATACTTGTCATTGCATTTATTTGTTTAATGTGTAATATTCTTTATAATATAACACTAATAGTTTCTACTTAAAAATTATTAGTATAATTTAGAACACCAAAAATTAAATGATATGTATTACTTCAATATAAAAAAAATAAAAAATTAAAAAAATCCTAAGATGCCACAGTAACAATGATAAGACATGATTAGTGCCCAAATAGTTACTTAAAGTTTCTTTGAATCTTATTTACATCATAAAAAAATGAATGTCCATATCCTTATCTACTACCTCTATTGACCTAATGTTTGGCATAGGGCCACCTCTATAGGTAGGCTAGATTTGAATATGTTACTCTGGATGTTGGTCCCCTCTACCAGTAGTTTGAGCAAGGCTTGATGAAATGGATGTGATCGTGGTAGAGCTCGTAGAAGCAATGAGGGAATCAATTATTTTCCTTCATGCCTTCTTTGATTCCACCCATTTTTCTATCCTATTTATGATGCTAGCCATCAATTCTTCTAGGACCTTGATTGTAGGTCTCATAGGTGTTGTGGAATCAATAGGAGTTCTCTCAATATCCTTTAGATATTTGGATGGTTTCATATGTAGACCACCATCCTGAATACCATCTACATCAATGTTTACACGATACAACATTATTTTTTGAATGGTTAGCCTTAAGTAGAACCTATTTCTATTGTTTGATTCATCTATACAATTCACCTAGTAATCTTATAGTGTAGGGACATGCTAGAAGCTCAAACCGAATTGTAAATTTCTCTTCATATAGTCAACATAATCAAATTTAAGTCTTGTTACCTCATAAGAGCCCAACTTACATTTCTTATTGAACACCTTCAACATATTTTTTGTATTGGAATGCAAAGGACATGAATAAGTTCCAACTATGATGGGGAAAGGGATAGCCACCTTTCATGCATATGTAGATAGAGTGTTTACTTGTAGAATTTGGTGGTAAAGTTCTATCAAGATCATCCTAGCATCTGGAAAAAATTGAGAATTTTTTTTTTCATTTTATTTAAATCTTTAAAGCTATTTATTTATTTATTTTTAATGCTGAAAATATAGAGTTTCATTCCCGCCAAAAAAATATATGAAAATGATCAAAAATTCTGATTTCACGTCCATTTGATAAACTTTCCAATTATTTTGGGCTTCTATAGATAAAATCATTCTAATAGTGTCTAATCTTGCCACAAGTGCAAATGTCTCATTATAGTCTATACCTAGTTGTTGTGTGAAGTCTTTGGCTACTAGTCTTGCCTTGTGTTTCTTTACTTTTCCATCAGCATTATATTTTGTTTGTATACCCACTTAACTCCAATCACATCCTTGCCTTTAGGAAGATCTACTATGTCCCAAGTATCATTCTTTTCTATTGACTGAATTTCTTCATCCATGGCTAAAATTCATTTTTCATCTTTAATAGCTTCTTCAAAATAAATTGGATCAGCATCTGCTAAGAGTGCAAAATTAATGCATAAATCATCATTTTCAGCCTCCTGTAATTCATGATGTATGTCTCTAAGACTACGTGTCTTC
This sequence comes from Cupressus sempervirens, assembly GCA_028749045.1. NCBI lineage: Eukaryota > Viridiplantae > Streptophyta > Pinopsida > Cupressales > Cupressaceae > Cupressus > Cupressus sempervirens. The sequence continues at coordinate 1,428,403 of CM053793.1, read as the reverse complement.
CTTGAAGTATTTATAGATCTTGATCTTAATGAAGCAAGTGTTGGATTAGATGATTCACTACTATTAGTGCTTACTAGAGTAGTAGTGTTTTCAGTGGTAGGTGCCCTTGTAGGTGTTTTAGGAACATTTGTTTGTGTTGTAGAATGCACATCTTGAGTTTAATTTTTTTCATTTTCTTGTGGAACACTAGTTACAACTGTAGTTGACTTATCCAAGCTACCATCTCATGCTTCTTCTTCTACAAACTCAACATCACGACTTATAATTAAATTTTTAGTAATAGGATTGTATAGCCTATATGCCTTAGATTGTTCACTATATCCCACAAATATGCACTTCTCTCATCTATCACCCAATTTTTGTCTCACTTCTTGAGGTACCAATAAGTACACCACACAACCAAATATTCTCAAATGTGCTATATTGTGCTTCCTTTTGCTCCAAGCTTCTTCTGATGTTTTATTTATTACTGCTTTTGTTGGACATATATTTAGTATGTATGCTAAACATGCAACTACTTCAGCCCAATACTCATTTGGCAAGTGTTTCTCCTTTAACATACTCCTTGTCACCTCCATAATTGTTCTATTTTTTTTTTCTACTACTCCATTTTTTTGTGGAGTGTACCTTGTTATAAATTGCTGCTTTTCCAAAATGCAACTCTCACATGTTTCCTTAAGTGGCTCTATAGATGGCAACCCATAGACCATTTGTTTCTTATATAAGAGTTGTAACCTTTTAAAGTTTAAATGACCAAACCTTAAATTCCATAGCTAAGATTCATTTTTGTGTAAAGCTTTGAATGCAGATTCAACTACTTTTTGTAATTCATTTGGCTCTAAGAATCACACATTCACTATTTGCCTATTGCTTGGTCTTTTATCTAGAATCATACATTCACTATTTTCAAAATGTATCCTATATCCCTTTTGTACTAGTTGCCTAATGCTTATGAGATTGTGTTGTAATCTAGGAACATAATATACATCAAGAATTTCCTTTTCTTCACCTTTCTTAGTTCTTATGCTAATTGACCCTTTTTCCATGACTAAAATGTAATGATCATTCCCCAACTTAACCTCTAATTTTATTGATTCATCTATTGTTGAGAATATCTCCCTAGACCCACTCATATGGTTACTACAACCACTATCTAAGAATCATACTTCTTTAGAACTCTCTTGTGCAACATTGCATGTTATCAATATGGTGTTTTGCTAACTAGTGTTGGGCTGACTTTTATTTGTAAAATGTGCCTTTTGCCTATTCATGTCATATTGTCTTTTTCTACGCTCAGATACAAAATGCCCAAATTTATTACAATAATGACATTGGATGTTAGATTTGTCATACCTTTCTCCTTGATGATGGTTGATCCCCCCTCCTCTTGTTGATGTGAAATTTGTTTGTGAGCTTGATGTTGGCCTTTTACTTTCAAATTGTGGATTTTTTCTTCCTCCTCTTGGTGTAAAATGTCCTCTGCCTCCACTGTAATATGATCTTCCTCTTGTTCTTCCAAATGAAAGTTGAGTCTTGAAAGCATTCTCCAGTGATGAAGTTTCAAAAAGATTCAACCTTTGTTCATGTGATAAGAGAGAACCCATTAACTCATTTATTGATAGCAAGGAAAGATCCTCAAATTCTTCAATGGCTGCAACTCTTGAATCAAACTTATTTGGTAGACTTCTAAGTATTTTCTCTACAAATTGTTGATCCCCAAGGGTTTCTCCATATGATCTAATCTAATTTACTATCCCCATTGTTTGAGTGAAAAATAAGTCTATTGAATTTGAATCTTTCATTTCTAAATTTTCAAAATCTCTTCTAAGATTTTGTAACTTTGAAATTTTTACCTTTCCTATGCCCTGGTATGTTGATCGCAAGTTGTCCCATGCTTTCTTTGAGCTTGCGGCAGCAGCTACCTTTGGAAATATTGCTTCTTCTACTGCCTTTTGAATAAAGAATAGTGTCTTAGCATCCATTTTTCCTATTTTCCTTTAATAAAAAAATTTCAGCTTGTGAAAGAGCTTGATATGCCTGTCGGTTTGTTGGTTCAGGGAACCCACTTTCAACTAAATCCCAAACATCTTGAGAACAAAAAAGCATTTTCATTTTGATGCTCCAATAATCATAATTTTTGCCATTAAAAGTTGGAATTCGTGGCTATGAAATACTTCCACTAGTTCCCGCCATGATTTAATAGTAAAAATTTTTGACTTGTAACAACTACAAACCCTTTCTCTTCCTTCCTCACACAACAACTACGATCTTTTCTTTACATCTTCATCTTTTCTCTCTTTTGCTCTTTACCCACAATGACATCAGCCCAAATTTTCTACAACTCTGATACCAATCTAATAGATGTGTAGAAGAAAAATAACAAAGACACAGAACAACACAATGTGCTGCTACACAATAAGCTATATTATATTTTATTCCCTGTGATCTAAAATGAGTACATAGTGCTTTTTATAAGAAAGCATACAATATTCTAAAGAAATCTAGCACTAGCTGAGAAGACAAAACATCTACAAACTTCTTAAAAAATATTACAGCCAACTCAAACTTCTGGAACAAACCCTAAACCTAAACCTAATAATCTAGAAGTATAGTTTACAAAATGTGAGATCTAGAAAAACTCTAAACTTAAACCTAATAATTTAGAAGTATAGTTTACAAAATGTGAGATCTAGAACTCTCGATGAGAAGACAACAATAAATAAAGTAGTTGCAGTGGGTAAAGGCAGAGGAGATTAAAAGGACAACTGGAAGCCTGCGTCACCAACAACTAGTACCTCTATGTTTTGATCCTTAACATGAAACTACAATAATTAGAAACCTTTAGTAGCAATCTCAAGTATAGTTAATTGGGAGATAAAATCCTCCAAAAGTCTTTTCAACATCTTCAAATTAAGAAATAAGATATTGTAGTTGTCATAGCATTTGCTGATTTAATATGTAATATTCTTAATAATATAACACTAATAGTTTTCACTTTAAAATTATTAATCCTTCCAATAATATAAAAACTAATCTTGAGATGCCACAGTAACAGCAATAAAACATTATTAGTGCACAACTACTGCTTTGAATCTTTTTCACTTCACAACAAAATGAATGTCCATAATTACATCAATATTTGAAACTATAGAAATGAAACCTTGATTTTAAACAACAAACTTTTTCAAATAAATAACAGTTAAAAATACAAGTGATTTAAATTTGTCTTATTAGATTTTGAAGGACTCGGCTACTGAATCCTCCTAGTTCTAACAAATATACAAAGGTGATCTCACCATACTATCAGTGAGTTTGCCAAATCTTACTATCTATCTCTCTTATGGAGAATCTGCAGACAATAATCTCAGGAATAAAGTCTAGAGTGTGATGTTTAAGCTGTCCCATCCTTACACTCATTAGATCACATTATAGTTTTCTACAGAGATCTATGAAACTTTCATAACAATGGAGAAATCAGTGATCAGCAGGATTCAAAATGCTAATATATGGCTTGCCTTTGTACATTATTAAGATTCGGTCGAGCTGGCAAGCAGTAAAAGGAGGTAAACCAAAGTGGTGGGAAGCTCTCTTAAATTTTGAACTATTACATGCGTCACATTCGGAGACACGGCAAGAAAAATCGCCGGATTCACCTGACACTCCTACCATGCGTTTGGCGATGGAAGGAGATACGTAATGATAACACTGATGAAAAATAGAAAGATGAAGAGGATATTAATCATAGATGCAAAACAGTCAATGAGAATCGAAAAACACTTGGCTGCTACAATGTGCACCTCAGATTTGCAGAAACATGCCGACAGAGCTAATTTTAGGGTTTTCCATCAATTGTGCCAATAAATATCTGATCTTGGGTTAGCTAAATCTGTCTTTCCTTGGCATTTATTCCTGCCAGAACGATATGTCCATTCATAAATAATAGAATAGAATCAGAATGCCATATAACCCATTTCTCGCTGTCTTAATATTCGTACAGGGAGATTATGTTCTACGATTCCCAACCATTTATTTATTATCTGATAGATATATTAATTGTGTATATGCATGCAATATATTTTCTAGTGGAGAGAGCTTAAAAATAGGACTGTATACACTAGTTTGATAGGAATAAGTTTTTGCAGAGTTGTATATGTGACATATGTTGTTGAGGATAGTGGTGGTTGGGAATATCGATGTGGCTATGAATACATTGGATACATGTTGTGTATACTTCCAGAGAGATATATCTTATGTGTATGTGTCCATTGACCTATAGGACAAGTTAGGCTGCCATTGAAGATAGTTTTTAACGTTTGTATAGCTCAAAAATGTGTGTATCAGGTTGTCTAAGTTACAATATGTGCATCTCCTATTTGAAAGTATATAATCTTTCTAACATATGAGTTCATTGATCGTTTTTCAGTGATATATTTTGGTTCACGTATGCTTCCCGGTCTTACAAAAATAATCGAGTGCTGGTTTTGAATCATAACTTAGGGTTCCAATACAAAAATAATTGAGTGCTGGTTTTGAATCATAAATTAGAGTTCTAAATGTGTATTGGCCAAAGCGGTTTATTGGGTTATCAAATAATGTCTCGTGCTTTTGCTGCATGATTTCAACTGAGAGAAAAACTTCATCTAGAGTCGTGTTTGGGATTTGAGAACTGGTTTTGTGAGGTGGGTTTGTGAGGATCAAGGATATGGATTGCTGGGACAAGGATGAAACAGAACTTGAACTCATGCTCTACTCCCCCCTTGTGAAGAGAAAAAGAAGAAATAGTTGGACTCTGGATTTGTTCAATGGGAGTTCCTGTGAGACTATTGAAGCAACTACAGAGAATCCCAATGGTAGAAATGATACTAGCTCTAAGGAATTGAAGGAGCAAGATCTTATCAGTAGTCTAATGAAGAATTCAAGTAGCTGTAAGGACAATATTTCATTTTCTTTCATCAATGGTGTGGATTGCACACTCTCTCTGGGCATGCCCCATAATGGACTATCTCCAGAGGAACAAAACTCCATGGACATGCTAAAGCAAAGGACCATGCAAGGTAGCTTCAACTTCATTGAGAAAATGCAGTCTAAACTTCTTTCACCGAAGGTACCACTCTCATTTCATTTCTATGATAGAGAATGTTTTTGAGGATAAATTAAGTTTTCGGCACTATCAAGGGTGAAGCTTGTTGAAACTGAAAACATTAGTAATTTTGTTAGCCTGATTTATCATATTATGTTTGACTGTAAAAAAAATTAAATTTCAATTTGTTTGTCTTCTCACGTCCTACTTTTTTATCTATTGAAAATGAAAAAATTTCGGCATGTTATGAAGGTTTCATTCACTTTGTGACCAAGATTTTGATTAAAACTTGTGCGGCACTTGTTTCATTGATTGTTTAATTACCAAATAAGAGTTGGAATTACATTAAACTTTCTTTCATTCATTGATTAATTGTGAAATAAGAGTTTGAGTTACAATGTCATGCTGTTAGGTGCACGTAAGGCACTTGTTTCATTGATTGTTTAATTACCAAATAAGAGTTGGAATTACATTAAACTTTCTTTCATTCATTGATTAATTGTGAAATAAGAGTTTGAGTTACAATGTCATGCTGTTAGGTGCACGTAAGGTTTCTTTGTGAGGACTTATCAGTCATAGATAGTTATAACAAAAATTATAGCCTCTTTACTTGTTGTCATTGAAAAATCATCAGGATTTGACTAGACAAAGTTCAACATCAGGATCTGATCAGACAAAGTTCAAAATTGGAGAAATTGCAAGCATAAAGATTACTAAAAGGAACCATTTAAAATTCATTAAGTTCTCTGCTCAACTAAATAGGTTTATGCACCTTGCATTGACAAAATGTTGTGACAGCCAATCTAATTTGGATTGTGACTATTATACAAAGAAAATCAAAACTTATCAATAGAAATATTTGTGCTTAAGAGATTTACTCTTTCTTTAAGAAGAAGAAAACCTAATTTTTTAAATTCTTGAATGGAAATTTCATCTGTGATAGTAGTAGCCTCAAAAAAGTTATATGCACCTTTATAGTCTATAAAAGAAAGTCTGTTTGTACTAGCAACAGTGTGAAAATGTAAGTTTTCTTGTCAACATTAACAAAGAAACATAAGGCTTCAATACACTATGATTTTATGAAAATCGAACTGATTATCAAATAAATTTTACTGACATGAATAGATTGGTCATTTGTCTCCTCTTATCATTTTGGTTTCTTGTTCTCATAACAGGTAAAGAATTCTGACATGGAAGCTTCACACAACACAATAGCCGCATTTGATGGTTTGTACAAAATATCATCATCAGTAAACAACAATGTTAATAGATCCCAACTCTACAAGTCTCATTGGGGTGCCATAGCCAATGTTGCTACCACTTCCTACCCCATAGCTTGGTTTCCAGTAGCTCATTCCGGATCAAAGTTTATGGATTGCAAGGACATTTTGACACCTAGAAACCATGCAAGAGATTTCGGACTCAAGAAGACAAGTGACAGAAACCCCATGAGCAATATTAATGGCAACTCCACAAGAATAGTGCAACAGAAGCAGCAAAGTAATATTACTTCACATGGCTCAGGAAGAAGGTGTTCTACATGTCACACCAATACTACACCATTGTGGAGGAAAGGTCCAAAGGGTCCCAAGGTAAATTTCATGAAACATATGTTTTGAAGATACAATCAAATAATATAGATATCAGGATCTTTGCTCTTAAGTTTCTGATTTGAACACCTTAAATAAATGTTCATCTATACCCACAAACCCTAAATAAATGTACATTAATACCCACATCTAGGGATTTGTTTTTTAATACAGTCATACTCATCAATTCAGTTACAATATATGTCTTTAACAATACAGTGCATATTATCTCTGATTAGATATATGAATATCTCTGCAAATTAATATTTGTTTTCTTTGATGGGTTGATAAATAGTCTCTATGCAATGCATGTGGCATCCGGTATAAGAAAGAAGAGAGACGTGCTGCATCCACCATGGCTGTTGCAGCAGAGAATAAAAATGGATTTGTAAATCAAAATAATAAGATTGCCACTTCTTAAAGGCATAAATGATCCACAACCCTTGATTTATTGATATTCCATTTTTATTTATTGAATTAGAATAGGTTTACAAGAAGCAGATTTGAGAGTTAATTGTTAGAGAATCAGTTCACAAAGAAATTGCAACTTAGATGGGTGTCTTGGCTTAAAATGTTATCCTTAAGCTACAATATTTCACGAACTCTCCCTCTTCATTTCTATATTCTTACCATTTTTAAACCAATTGAAAGGTCATCTCTGTCTTGTATATAGAGATGGAAAAAGCTTTCTCAGCGATGTCTTATAGATTTTTCAAAAATTCCTTTCAGCCATGATCTATGTTTTTTTATAACCTATAATGGATCATTGCACTCAAAATAATTAGATACATGTGTCATTTGTAAATTTTCTCTATCGCGATCTGCAATGGAAGGAAAGCATAAATTTTTAACCTTCTCCTTCTTCCCAAATCAAAATGTTATCGAATTAGCTGTTCAAAATCCAGAGATGTTTATTTCATTTTATAAATGATATGAACTGATATTAGTTCAATATTTTAACTTTCATTATGAGATGCAGCATTGTAGAATTTTCAATATTCTGTTGATTAAGTATATAGACAATTAACAGTTAATCAATAATATATTGAATGGATGAAGTTAACAAGATGCTGATGAAGTCAAGATTTTTCAATGTTCTGTTGATTAAGTATATAGACATTTAACAGTTAATCAGTAATTATATTGAATGGATGAAGTTAAGAAGAATGTTATTTCAAAATGACTGGGATAAATTATGTTCAAATTTCAATTGAAGAATCATAAAAATAGTGAAGCTAAATAATTTTGAATAATCCTACAAAAAAAAAGCCTTGTTGAGTGCATAATGAGGCCAAGATGGTTTATATGTTCCATTCACTATTAAAATCAACCTTCTCAATATAATTATAGAGAGAAATAGTATATATTTTAAAAACAAATCAACCATACATTTTGTACCATCTCTAATGTTTGTTTATAGTAAACATGTTTTTAACTAATTATGATGTCTTCAAAGTGCAAATTATGCAAAAAGACTTCATTTCAATAGGACATGACTCCTAAGCTAAATGGTTAAAAATTTATTTTCTCAAGTAAACATAATATATTTGAAAACATGTATGGAATAATTTGTATTACATATATAATGACAAAGAATGTTGATCTTAAGAGAATGGAAAAAGTTAAACTTTCCTTTTTTCAACTAATTATTTTTCTCCCTAAATGTTCCTTGTCTTTTTTGGCACACACAAACATCCATCCATCCATCCATCCATCCATCCATCCATCTATCTATAGGGTTTATAGAAGAAAATATTTATTGGGGGTATTGGAAGGGGTGAAAAAATAGAGTTGGGTTAATATTTTTTGAAAATAAGACAATAAGTTAATTTCCCCTCAGAGAGATTCAAGAAGGGGCCCTAAAACATCTTCCTAATAAAAATATTTCACTTAATTCAACTTAGAAAGGAGTATAAAAACTTAATAGTGAATTTTGAAAGGCTTCATAGAATCTATGAGCATGAGGGCTACCTAGACAAGACATGGAAATAGACTACTAATACATTAAAAAAAAATCTTTTTGGAATGTATTCCAAAGCAATAAATGTTGAGAGCATTGTTAATTTCTAAAAGAGCACTCAAAGAGCATGGAAAGGATGGATACTTAACTGTAGTGAGTTAAGTCAATCCCCTACAATTCCACCCTATCACTATCCCTAGAATGGTTTGGTGGCTATGGCTATGGCACCGCCTATAGATAGATAGTAGGACTTTCATATTCATGCCTTAGCCTCTACATGTATAGCCAAAACCTATTTATCATTCTTGAAAATAAAATGCCCACAAAGGATCCTTTAATGATTATTAATATCTCTCTTGCGTGAATACTTGAAAAATGATATGAATGCTTGAACTCCTTGAATGGAAAGTATAAAAGAAGAATTTTAAATCTTGTTTCAGTATGCTATGAGATGATTTTTTTATGCATTGAAAAATGAATCGTCCAATTCTCCTTGTGTATGATTTATCTAGTAGGAAAAGAATACAAGTCAACTAGAGAGAGGGTGTCAACTAATTAAACCCCCAAGGATTTTTGAGCTCCAATCCTCTCAATATTTGGGATCAAAGTTAACTTGGGTCAACCTTGACTAGTCTAGGTCAACTTGGTTTGACTTGGTCCTAGAGAAGGGGACAGAGAAAGCTTAGAAAGCTTAGATGGATGATAGAAGATCTTGGCAAGAAGGTGGAAGGAAACAAGGAAAACAATGCACCATGCGCATGTCCATCCGTGGTCTAGAAAGTCATTATGGAATAGGTGATTAAATATATCAAAGGGAAAGTGTGTCCATTTTAAGATGGTACAATTAGCCCCCACTTTAGCAAGAGTATGAGTTTCCTAAAACTCACAATAAAGTACATCAAAAGAAAAGAGTTGATAAGGTTTTTGTAAATTATTATGAACTACGTGTGGAAGGGAACTAAAAGAGAGGGGAAAGGTCTCTACAAAAGGGATGGCATTGAATATTCTATAGTGTGTTTGCATGCTATTCAACCCATCAAAAATGAATTGAATGGTCTAGCAAGTGTATGTGGAATGCTACTTAGTCCATTAAAGGATCCAACTTGTAGGGAACTCCATGTCTCAAAAAGAAGAGTCCAAAAGGAAATCTAGGCATAAGGATGGATGTGTTGTTAATTGACCAACAAAATATTAGGCTTCCCAAACTGTCAATAGTCAAAATAAGGATTAAAAACAAAAATTGGGCCTCCTAAATTGTCCATAGTTTAGAGAGAGATCCAAAGAGACCAAGCGCCCAAGAACTATCTATTAGAGTAAATAATTAATTAATTAATTATTATTTATTCTATTTACTTAAGCTTACTTAGGTTAATGCATTTATTTAATATTTAGTATTTAATGGTTGTAGTGATGAGTTGTTGACAACATGGGAGTTCATTCCCTTCTAACATGTTCCACCTTTTTGTGGAACTGTGTTTAGTTGTCAACCTTATTTTATACCACCTTCTAGCTTGTTCTACAAGCTTCCTTGAGGCCTTTATATTCTGTCTCTCTCTCATTGTAAATTCATCCGTTCACATAGCAATTTAATTTTCCTATTGTGAAATATTTTCTCTTGCTTTGTTTCCTTCAAGCTCTTGCTCCTTAGGTTTCTCTTCGGCAAGCTACTTGCATTGCAGGTGATCTGGGAAACTGTAGAGTTGGATTTCATCAACTCCTACATGGTATCAGAGCCTTCCTACTACTTCTTGGTTCGAAGGATTTTTGAAGCCGTGACTCGAAGACACAAACCCTAGTTTTTTTGTGATTTTTTCTTCAATTGAGAGGAAGAGGATTTTTTTAGTATTTGGAGAAAGAGGAGAAAGAGGGTTTGACATAATAGATCTAATAATTTTTGGGCTTTTCTCTTCTTCTTTTTTGGAGGTGCAATGGTGGTAATTTAGAAAAAATAACTACAGAGGTGATTTTCAAATAGCGATATCTCCCTCATACAGACTCATTTTTTCGAGAATTTTTTTTTGTTTTGGGGTAGGAGCTCATGATCTACACATTGGTGTAGGTGGTTTGAGATCTCTATTCATTAATTTTTCTGCAATTTGCAATTCCCATTTTTTGCCACTTCAAATTCTTAGTATGGGCTCATCTAGACACATAATTAGGTTCTATTTTTTTTGAAAGTGTATATTTTTTTGTCTACTTTATAGATTTGCAATTAGATTATAGGTTCTGTTGACAGAAATACTACTTTGAAAAATAGGCCCTAAATTGGCTATTGTAATCGCACTAAGTAAAGAGTGCCCAATTTATACATTGTGGGGGGGGAGCATTTTCTTTTTTGAAATTTACTTTAGAATAAGAACCTTCTACTTCTACCTTCTTCTATCTCAATGGAGGATCCATCTATGATCCATCTCATGCCACACAACTATCACACCTGGAAGGCACAAATGACTAGGCTTCTCATGTCAAGAGGCTTATGGTCATGTCTAGATGAGAATCAACCTGTTCTTACACACCCTTTTGAGGTTCTTTAGCATAGGAATAAAATGGATGAGGCCATGGGATTTATTGCACTGAACATCTTAGATAGTCTTCTATTTCACTTGGATGGTTTGACCACTCCATGGTCTATTTGGATGAAATTTCAAACTTTTTTTGGCATAGTGAATGAGTTATGGGCACTTCAGCTTGATGCAGAGTTGACTTCTTTGACACTTGACAACTTTCCCACCATTGAGGACTTCTTGATGAAGTTCAAATCTTTGTTTACACTTTTGCAGGGATGTGGGAAAACCAAGATAGATGATGAGTGTATCTTTTTGATACTCTTAAAGTTGAGGAAACAATATCATATTTTCTCTTCCACTTTCTACTCCACTATGGATGCCCTAGGTGACAGACACAAGATGCCTTCATTTGAGATATTTTGTGATCGTTTAACTCATGAATAGTCTAAGATCACTCAAATGGATTCACTCTTAGGTTCATAGTCACAGGCATTGCTTATCAAGGATACACAGGAGCAGAAGTCGAAGCAGATATCAAATCCCTCTTCTACTAGTTCATCATCTTCTAAGAAGAAAGAGAAAAAGAAGACTGAGACTCCTACCTATTCCTATTGTCAGAAAGGATCTCATGATGAAGCACATTGTTTTCAAAAGAGATTCGATGGCTATGAGAAAAAAATTGCATATTGGCAAGCTCTTCTTCAGAAGAACATTTTTTCTTCTCTGTCCTCTTCTACCTCATAGGGGTCTACCTTTAATTCTTCTTCCACATCTTTTCCATCTACACCAAATCTTGGAAAGGGTCATGCATTACAAGCTTCCATTGCATCTCCTTCATAGGTTCCTTGGATATTGGATTTAGGTGCTTCTCACCATATGACATCTTCTCAAGGTGTCTTCTCTACTCTTGAGGCTTCTCCTATTCCTCATATTCTCATGGAATAACACTGCCCTACTAGTCTATGGGGAAGGTTCAGTTAGCATTTAGGATGGCATGATTAATGATGTATTATATGTTCCATCTCTATCTGCAAACCTTCTCTCAATTTCTCAGATTACACACAATGGATCAGGGAAGATAGTTGAGTTCATTTTTTATTCAATCTTCATTTGGGATTGTGTAATAGGTCTTATTGCTATAGGGGAAGTTGATTCTTCCACTCATCTGTACACCTTCTCGCACTTTGGTCCACCATCTCCATTGTTGGAGCACACTACTTCTCTTTTGCAGGAGCATCATGTGGTGCAGTCAAGATACTTGAACCTTTATATTGTTCCTGAGATCCCTATTTTGATTGCCACACCACATCCAATTGAGGTCTTTTCTCTTCAATAGGATTCTTCTTCTTCTAGCTCCATTCATCAAGCCTCTAGGTGTACCTATTGCAGATTCTGCAGTGGACATTCATGATAGAATCATCACAACTACCTTGGGGATTCCCTTTTAGGATCCTCATATTTTCTCCTTTGAGCATCAAATAGGGCTTCTAGTCTTCCCTCTCATTCAGAGGTTCCCTTGTTTTTTTCCCTTGTTTACTCCACATTGGAGTTTCATTGGTTCGATTATTTCTTCGAGAGCTCCATTAATTTGGGGGGGCTTTGACAACTTTTCTATCTCTCATGGGGGGGCTGGTTGCACTTGTGGTTTTGAGAGAGTCTCTTGAAACATTTTCGATTGAAGTTGTCCTCAGCTGGTCTTGTTGTGGCCTTCCCTCCTTCCTTTATTTTTTTAGCATGTTTGTACTTACCTCTTTTTGGGGGAGGGTTTTCCCCACGTGGTTTTCTCTCTTTCCCCATTTTCAGAGGTTGCATTTCTTTACATTGTACATGGGTACCTAACATGGCCTTGTTGCCAGAATCCATTCTACTTTTTCATCTTAGTTTTGTGAGCTTAAGGAATTCCCCTACATTGCACTTAAGGGGGGGTGTTAGAGTAAATAATTAATTTATTATTTATTATTTATTCTATTCACTTAACCTTACTTAGGTTGATGCATTTATTTAATATTTAGTATTTAATGGTTGTAGTGATGAGTTGTTAACAACACGGGAGTTTTTTCCCTTCTAGAATGTTCCACCTTTTTGTGGAAGTCTGCTTAGTTCTCGACCTTATCTTCTACCACCTTCTAGCTTGTTCTACAAGCTTCCTTGAGGCCTTTATATTTGGTCTCTCTCTCATTGTAAATTCATCCATTCACATAGCAATTTCATTTTTCTATTGTGAAATATTTTCTCTTTCTTTGTTTCCTTTAAGCTCTTGTTCATTAGGTTTCTCTTCGGCAAGCTATTTGCATTGCAGGTGAACTTGTCAACTATGGAGTTGGATTTCATCAACTCCTACACTATCAGTAGTTCTAGGAAACTAATAATTCATGGTAGGAGAAGGGGGGCGGGGTGGGGGGGGGGGGAGGCGGGAGAGAGAGAGAGAGAGATCTGGGGATAACTTTAAAATCATACCAACAATACAATGGTGAAGTACTCCAAGCTATACTAAGAATCCATATTTTCTACTCCATGATAAGAAAGGATGAGCAGAGTGTATGCCTCTATGTTAAAATGATTTCCAACACCTTAATGGGGGAATTGGCTTTAACGGAAGCACACGTGCATCCACTAAATAATGTTTCCACTATGATATTCCCCCAAGAGGATAAATATATCAAGGGAAATGGACACATGACAAAAAGAGAGAATGTGAAGGGGTCTACTAACTTTAGGGACAATATGATCATATGATAATATGTAATATTATATCAAGTATGAAATACCACCATTCCCCAAAGGAAGTAGAACTACAACAAAATGGAGGAAAAGACATGTAAGAGTTACAAATAAGAGTCTTTTTGGGCCAGTAACATGGAGACCAAACTTAATTGGTTCTACCATATCATGAGAAACCAAGAAAACTATACAAGATCACTGGTAAAAATAATAGCATAGGTACAACATAACATGTAACAATATATAAAAGAAAAGAGATACAAGTAGACTAATATGTATGATAGTTTCAATTACTTTACCTTCTTGTTCTTGACAAAGAAACAAGGATTATCTAAATAAATCTACTCAAAACATATAACAAAAGCACAAAATGAAGGAGAGCACAATATAATATCACAAAGATTACCATGCCAAATGGATTCCATGTCAAGAATTTTGTATGCCCCCCATCTCGTTCTGAAATGATAGGGGAAGGATGGAAACTCTCAAGAGAAATGACATGTAACATTTTAGGAATCACAACTGGTTTCAAGCAACTAATTCTTTTTTGGTAATACACCCTTGAGATTATTATTTGAAATGAAATTTGTGAAGTGTCAATTGTATTCTACAATGGCCAAATAACTGTTTTCTTCTCTTGAGAAGAATAAATTGTATTAAATTCACCCTCCAAAATCACATTAGATAGTTCAAATATTTTATGGAGAAGTGTATATCATAATATCTTTTTTAATGAGAGGTTTTTTTTTTATGGTTAATTGTTCAAAACCAACATTAATTATTATTTGTTAATGTCAAGTAGACTCTAGTCCAAGACCTCCTAGGTACAAGGTACATAGTTTACTATTGTGTTGTAGTTTCCTTTTCATGAGATGTTATATAAGCTCATATTTATTTGTTTAGGGAGAAAAGGGAGACACTTTAATAGGATTGTAGATATCCTCTTTTCTAGAGAAACTAAACCATTAAAATATATATGAAAAGAAAGAGGGGAATTTGTAAATATGATTGCTCTTATTATATTGGATATAACCCAAAGGGATGAGGGAGCCAATACTAAATTTGAATTTTAGAGAGGAATGTGATACAAAGAAATGTACTCTTTGGCCCTTGATAGCATAGAGTGAATATGGAACTGAAGTAATCACTTAAATAATGTAAATCTAGATGTAATATATACATAATTATCACAATTAAGATATAAATCTAGGGTAAAGATATGAAAGGAAATAAAGTATGAAATACTCACCTTTAGAGGCATAAAGGAAGATGTTTTTAGCTGCAAAAATCACAAGTCTAAATTGTTTCAAAATATCTACTTGTGGATCTTGGAATAAAATGATGAAAGGAACAAAACCCAAAAATCTCCCTAGAAAAGAAAACTTAAGGTCTACGTCCACTTGGAAATAACCCTTATACTAGGTTGACATTGTTTGGTGACTTGCAACTGAATTCTCCAGAAAGATCTTGAAAAGTAGGTTCCCGATTTGTAAGCTTCAATTGGTATCCTACAAATAAACATAGAAAAGAAAGGGTTTTTTGGTTTGGGTAAAATGAGATCTTGCCTTGGTCAAGCCCTAAGGGAATTAACCATAATTGAGAAATCAAAATGTAAATGACTAAAAGACAAGATAAATGTTAGGATTTGTCTTTCTTCAAATCCTTGTCAATAAGGAATTTGTCTGTAAGTATATTGTATATCTTGAACTAGGAACATGTACGATCATATCTCCACAGTTTGCAATGGATCTACCATAATCCCATCATGGTTCCATGGATGTAAATGTGCATCAATGAAGAAGATGAATGCTTCAATATAGATCTCCTCCCTTAATGGTCAGTAATAAACTAGATCTTGAAGAGGAAATACTCACAAAGGATCCTTCTATACTAAATAGGAATCTCCTTAATTGAATGATTGAAAATCTTGAATATTGGAACTTCTTGAATGCAAAAGGAAAAAATCTTCACTTGATAGAAAGAGTTTGTAATCTTGGAATTTAATTGGGAATAAGACATGAAAATGAAACCTCCAAGTATCCTTATATATGAGTTTTGGATGGGAAAACAATACAAGTTGATGGGAGAGTGAAAGATAATTAATTAAACCCTTAAGGATTTCTAGGCCTCAAGCCCCAAAACCATCAAGGACTAGGTTGACATGGGCAACCTAGTCTTGGTCTAGGTTGACCTAGGAGAACTAGGTTGACTTGGTTCAACCTAGTCTAGTCCATGTTGACCTATGTTGACCTGGTTCCATAGTTTAGGTCAGGGGAGCCACATAAATCATTAGCAGATTCCATGAGATATCATAAACATTCTACATCTTGGAAGTGATTTTTAATTAGTGATATCTTTGTAATAAAAAATCCTATTTTAAAGGAATAATTTTTATTTGGGGTAAATCTTTCTACTTTTTGTATTGATGTTGGTGTTTTTGATTTTGGTTCCTAAGTTTTAAATTAAAAATTTGAGTGATTTCAATTTGTGAAACATCAAAGGCCCAATTCAGTATCATACTGACTCCTTTTCAAATGCTATTTTTTTTAAAAGTGTATAATTCTTTGTACTTCACAGTAGTACTATTAGTTTTTAGTCATTATGATAAGAAATTTCATATTCTGTACATGGTCTTATTTGACATGTTTTTAGAATTTGTACTAAGTATATATCTTATTTTTATTTTTTCATAGTGATCTAAGTATGATACATTGATTATAGCCATTGTATCTAGAAAAAGTAGAGTTATGTGTTTACAATTACTTTAAAGATGTCATTTTACTGACACTAGTATGAAGTGATAAATCATTTCTTTGGAGAGGGCGGGGTATATTTATTCAACTAAAATTAGGGGATTATTGTACATTTTGTTGGAAGTTAATTGGGAAAACTAAGATACTGAGAGGGGGGAGAATCAAGATCTATAACACTTTTATCCTTCAAAATAACTTTACTACATTCACCACATTAACCATCTCATATCTATCTTATGCGTAATAGAACTTGAAAATATCAAATGCTGAAATAAATCTAACTATGCATCACATCCATGAAATGTAAATACATAGCACAAAAGATTTGGTAACTTATAAACCCTCCAAGGTGAAGGTAAAATTGAGGTGAGGATGACACCCATAAATCTTCACTACTATATTAACAAATTTATCCTATTAGGAATACAATTTTGATCAGTTATGATGATCTACCTGTGAGGGGTATGATATGTTAAAAGCTTTAAGACTATCAGGTCTATGGCATGTGTAGGATCATGGTCAACAAAACTATGGTTTTAAGTGGCAATAAAAAATCAAAAAATAAAGCTTATGTCAACTTGACATGTAATTTTCTACTTGTTATTAACTTCATATCAAAAAGTTGAGAGAAAAGAATCTCTAGAAAATTTAATCTAGTTTCTAAACTACTAGGAATTATCTCAAAAAAAAAAAAAAAAAAATGGTCAAAATTTTGAATTTTAATGCAATATTACAAAAAATTTAGAACAAAAATAAGAAGTAAATGTATGTCTAACCACCTTAATCAAAATCAAATTATAATATTTTTTTAATAATATTCTAGATATAAGTAGTAGACTCATGCTTAGATGTGACACATATTTTTGGGTATTTTTATTCTAAATAAATAATAAATAATTAATTTTTGACTTTAGTATTTTTATACTTAAAAAACTCGCATGTCTAACCACCTTAGCTAATTCAAAACTCTAGAAAATTCAATTTTTCATGTTTTTTCTTATAGTAAAAGAAACATAGAATGTGATGCATGTTTTGAATTTAAAAAATGTTATAATATTTGAAAGTTATATTTGTTTTTCAAGTAGTGTGTCAGTTAGCACTTTATACATAACTCCATTAGAAAATAAGTAATAATTACTTACTAAACTCATAATTTTCCAAACCTTACATTTATGGAAAGATAAGAACATTCTTAAGAAACTCTTTTCATTTCAACAAATTTTGGTAAAAAAAAAATTGTCGGCTATATGTTTGAAGTAAAAATCACATAAAAACAGGCCAAAAGCACATTTTAAAGATTTTTTTTAAGTTGACCATATACGTTACGTATCAAAAGATATAGTAGACCTTATAAAGATATTAATTATTTTCATTTATTATTAGGGTGGGTGGGAAAAAACTAGGAATATATTTTGAAATGGTTTGAGATGTTTTAGAACCATAGATTTTTCAAATTGCCACTTTTTGGCACACCATGATCCTACACATACGATCTACCTTGATTAAAGGATTTTAGACTTAAAATGAAGGACTTTATTAGATGTACAAAGGTTTGTTAAAACCACCTTGATTCAATCTATCAAAACTAATTGAGTGCCTGATCCTTTAAAATTACTAATTGTGGATCTCTTCCATCCAATCCCTGATCTGATCTCCAATCTGGTATGTTTTTACTCTATTCTTCACTACTTCATTAGGTCACTAACTCTATTCTTCACAAATTTCTCTTGCAACATCCAAAAACTTAAATCATTTGCTTCCATCACTCAATTTGCAATATCTTATGTAATATCTCTCTCTATATATATGAAAATGGGGTTTGGATGTACCTATTTAAAGACATCTATAGAGTCTTCTAGATACTTCCATTTTTTCCTCTTCATCTAATTGGTTGTTCATCCCTCATAGGGATCGATGATCCACATCAAAATGCATAATAACCTTTGTAACAAACTCTACAATCATTAAATATTATTTACATATCGGCTTGAAATGGTTTACATCAATTTTTTTACCATTCCAAACATTTATGTCATCTCTATGTTAGGCGGCACTATAGTCTCTAATGATTGGTCATAACTACTCTTCCTGTTGTTGCTCAACCTTAACTTTCTCGGCTCCTTTTGTGTAATTCAACACTATGTGCTCAGTCTTCTCAGCAATAATTTTCCTCAACTTATACTTAAAGTACTCAATGACCAAAGACTTTCTCAATTCCTATAGAGCTCATCTTATACATGACTCAACCTATATAGAGTAATTCGGTCATAGTGATGACAGATTGATTGACTCTTCCTTATATATGACTAAATGTTTTACACTAATAGACAAAAAAACGTAGAGATACCAACAAATTTATGCCTTAAGTTATCTCTAGTACTTTTTTTATTATCTTTTCATGGGTAATACTAAATTTCAACTTTTAATTCCACATAAGTATGCAATGTAGAAAATCAATACACAAAATATACTAATATAGAAATAATTAACTTACTGCACTTCTTGAATTATTCAAGAAACATATATCCTAGTTAAAAAATTTATGAGACCATTAAAATTTTTATGGCTCTTAAAATATTAAGGATATGTGTCACAATCCATCTTATATTTTACATTGTTATGTGTAAAATTGTTAAGTATGTTTGGGATAAACTTGTTCACTTGTATAAAAAACTTGATGACTTTAGAGGATTAATAAATTCCAAATTTATAACCTAAGAATTTTGATACAATATAGGAGTGTGTTAGTAATTAAAATGAGATAAGAGCCTAATTTCAAGATTGTGGCACTTAGAAGGAGGATGCACATTTTGTCCTCAATTTACTAGGAAATCTTCCTTCAGAGTATATAGCTCTGATTTCTAGTTTTCATACTCATTTGTTGAATATTGGAATACATGGCTATGTAGCATCATTTTATTCATTCATATCTATTTTGATTCTTTAACATGAAGTGTTGGTCAAAATGAGTAACCCTACATTGATGAAATCACATGCTTTGGTAGATTGTCATGAAAAAGGATCCAACAAGAAGAAAAATCAATCAAAGCCTAATATATATAAGGACAGAGTACAATCTTCCTCTTTCCAAGGAAAGTATACATCTTCTCCATTATGTGGGGACCATAAAAGAGGGATAATTATGTGTATTTATATTTGAAGAAGCTAGGACATGAAGGAAATTATTTTCATAAGAATGATATTTATGAATATATATATCTCTAGAAGAAGAATATAATCAAATTTCCTTCAAGCATGTCTAATTCAACTTATTCTTCCAAATAAATATAATATGATAAGGAAAAGAGTCACAAATTTGTGACAAGTGATAATAAAGGAAAATATCATTTCACTACTACAAGTCATGATAAGTGAGACATATTCTAGATTATGGTGTTTCTCTCATATGTAGTCTTTGTATGTGTGTGTGTGTGTGTGTGTGTGTGTGTGTGTGTGTGTGTGTGTGTGTGTGTGTGTGTGTGTGTGTGTGTGTGTATGTGTGTGTGTGGGAAAGGATATCTTGATGTTTATGATGAAACCTAAATAATGATGTATTCTACGTACCTCAGTTGAAAAAATATCTCCTAAAAATATCAATCGAATCACTCATGGAATAGTAAGTAATAGAATGGATTTCACTCCTAATTTTCTTATAATTGGAAAATTATAAAGTGGAGATACTATATCTATTGGGGTGGTGGATCAAAAAATATCCATTATAATCCTTTTATATTTTTTTCCTAATGATGACTACAATATTTTAGATGATGATAATATAATTCTAGTGTGGATTTTAATCTTTAGAAGAACTTTTTGTTAGTTTCATTTGACGGGGTCAAAAATGAAATTCTTTTAGTGTCAGTTTTACTCTATGTCAAAAAATGGGAATATTTTTGGGGGCTAACCAATCCTACTCCCATAGATGCTCATATTCTAATATTTTAGAAGTGATTCCCTTTAAAAAGACATGAAATTACCATCGATGAATTTGTATATATTATCACCAAGCTAGGTTAGATAATAAGTACTTCTTGGGACTAGGTACAATATCATGCATCTCATCCTAGCTTTAATGGTTATATGAGATAATATGTAAGTATATGCATCTCATCCTAATCTATTTTAATAATATCTAAGATATCTATCAAAAAAAAATTATTTTATATTTTCAAAGGTGATTCGGTTCTAAATGAATGCAAATTTTTGACCATGTTGATATAGAAAATAAAAAATTGATCAAAATAATAAGAAATATGTAGAAGGGGAAGTAGGCTCTAAATTTTTTATACAAAGCCTACTTGCCTACATTTATTTCTCATCCCTTGAAGATTACATGGATATGCATTCACAAGGATTTATTATCAAAAGTAGAGGCATTTCTTCTAACTAAAGAAAATAACTATTCTAATGTATTATGCCCTAATTCATACTCTAGAAAAATACCTAGTAGCTGTCAACCTCTCTCACTTCAAAACCTTTCAGAAAAAAAAAAAGATTACTTTTAACAATTAGGAGGCTTCGAATATTTTAGAGACGTGATCAAGGGGACTTCTTCTATACAATATGGATCCAAGTCTATTCCTAAAGAGTAGAAGAGAAAATAATTTGGCCCAAGTAAAGGTGATGTTGCTAATGATCATTTGCCTTTTAGTCTATGTATCAAGCCTAACACCAAATTGGGAATTTTTATCGAGTAGGAGAAGCATAGGCTTGGGGGTTGTCCTATTTTGTTTTCTTCCCTTAAAATTTTGAAGCTCTCTTCTAGAGTTTTTTCAAACAACTGGATTCATAATACTTAGGAAAGAAAAAAAGGTTTTAATTTTCATAATTTTTCTATAACCGTCATTTACAAAAAGATTTATTTAATAGATAATTTTGGAGACTTGGGTCTTGTGATTTTAGTAATACCCTCTAGTCTCTTGTACCTATCCATAGTGAAGTCCTTCCTCTTTCAAGCTCCCCATGACTTACAATATGGAATCTTTCACCCTTCCTTTGGAGCCTCATCTTTTAGGCCTTAGACCCAATTGGTAGAGTGCTCTAGGTTAATAGGTCCAATATCCTCATACCTACTATGGATTTAATAGTTCTGGTGGACCTATCAACCAAGGTGTTAACCTCCATAATAATCTCTCATTTGATTTATATTTTTCTCATTATTGCTTCCCAAAGGTATTAATGTCTTCTATTTTTTGCAGGAAAGAGGGCCACAAGAAAAATTAAAGTACTTTTTTCTTTCTAAGAAACCCGTGTAATTTCAAAAATTCAAAAAATGAACTTATATCCCCACAAAATTGAGCCACAAGTGCATGAAACTCACCTCTATTGTGTTGCAACTAATACAAAACACCCCCCTATAATCCCCCCTCTCCACTTGGAGAATTTCAAAGGATATTTGTTCTTCCCTTGATGGACTTAAGCTTAACTTTGTCTCTAATAAGGTGACAGTCCCAAGCAATAGCCTATCTGAGATTGAGAAGCTTCTCAAGATACATAATATTGACATTGGTTTTAATCAAGACCAAAATAGAGTAAATCCTGAGAATAAGAATGCTCAACAAGTATTAGAAAAGATAATGAAGAGCATTGGAGGTGGGAATAATAATTGTAAATCTCATAGGAAATATCCTTTTTTTGTTAATCCCAATCTAAAATATATGTGAGACTAGATTAGAAATAAAATAGAAAAAGAAACTCAATAAATGGAACAATAGAACAATAGATTATTATCCTTGGCTAGGAGGATTAAGATTTTTTAAAAGGTTCTATCCTCTAATTCTATATATTATTACTTAGCCTGGTTATTTAAGCATAGTCAATTCAATTTCCTTCAAAAATTATTCATAATTTCATGTGATCTAATAGAGAGGGAAATAAGAAAAGACATGTGGTCAGTTGGGATTTATGCATAAGAAGTAGAGAGCTAGGGCATCTTATTCTAAAGGATTTAAAGACTCAAGGGCTTTCACTAGCAATAAAGTGAAATACCAAATAAAGTCATGAGAAAGAGTCTTGGAAGATCTTTACTAGGAGCAATGTCTTGAGGGTTGCACCAACTCATGCTAAATCTTGGAAATAACAAGGACTAATTCTAAAAAAAATTTCACTAAAGGTACACATCACATTTGAAGGGTCCAACATCTTTAAATCCATTTGGGGGAATTGAAACACAATTAATTTTTTTTTTGATGAAAATCATCTTATGGAGAACCATAGAAGAATATGTGGTGACAACTATCCTACTCTTGTAAGCCATTGACATTATTGCAAGATTGCTCTACCAAAAGCTAGGTAGCACTAGTTATTTAGAACTTCAAGGATGTTTTGTGCAACAAATAACTAAAGAGATTGGAAGAGATTAGTTTTTCAAGTTCTACATTCCTTCAACTCAATGGAGAACGTACTAACTTGTGAAATAAAGATGTCTTGACCTTGCACGTCCAAAACCATGTTGTGAACTAGGAACCTCTTCTAAAATATTGAGGTCATTAGACGGCTCAAATTTATTTTTCTATCTCCAAAAAAAAATTGATATCCTTTATCACCTCAATTATAAGTACAAAATGAACCTAGACTATGATGCTTGCAGGAAATCTCTTAGCAAACTAGGGTACAAACCTATTGAACCAAAAATTCTTACTTCCTATATCATCTCTTTTTTCATAAACTACCTTTCAAGAGATTAAGGGGTAAACCTAATAGCTGCTCTATGTGAAAAAATATTGAGTCTATTCACTATGTTTTCTTTGAACATATTTTTTCTAAAGATTTCTAGAGTATGTTTTGTCTATATTTCGACTATTGTTTTACTTTTACTCATATTCTCTTTATTTAAAACATTTTGGTCTATCATCTATGATCATGAGCTATGGATCATTTAGAAAGCTAGGAAGGATGACATATTTAATGGTAAAATTAGGCACCTTACTAAATCTCTTTGAAAAATCGTATATTATAATATCTCTCTATAAGTAATAGCAATATTCAAGCTTTTAGAATAAAAGTTCCTCAAGTTGCTAAGAGAAAAAAAGGGTAAATGCACCATTAAAGAAATTTTATATGGTCATACTACAATGATCACTAAAGATGAATTTGATTGAATAGTGGGAGAAATAATCTAGAATTTCAAAGAGGATGGAAAATGGGAACATTAGAAATAAAGAGGGCAAATCAAAACCATAGGTATTAGAAAAATGGAACCAAAAAGGCTTGACAATAAAGTTTCTCCAGGCCACCAATAGAAGGTAAGTGATACCAATAGAGGTAAGTGGTGATGATGGTTTAGATAGTTCTCAAAACTCACATGGAAGTGGACCCATTATTGGGATCAACCCTGACAACTACCCAGTGGAAGATGACTATGATGACACTTGGAATGAGCCACTTAGCTAATATGATCTCCTATGAATAATTGTAATGCAGACATCATATATTTTTTAATATGTTTCAACATATATTTTTCTATCGAATCTCAATGAGATAAAACAACTATGTACTCACCTTTTGTCTAACTAATAATTAAGGTGTTGGGAAGAAAGGTAAGCATAGCCATAGCAAGGTGAGACTGGAAAGGCTAGAGAAAGCCATGAGGGACCTCGTTGAAAACAAAACTACTATCTTCCAAAGGTTTGAAACCTTCAAGGTCATGCACTCCTTGGCCACCACCCTCTATTTTATGCATGCTAACAAAGAGGAGGACCTAGAAAAAGTCACTAAGACCACTTGATCCATCTATGGGTTATTGGCTAAGGATTGGTTAAAGACCATCCTAGAAAAACTAGTTAAAGCAGAGGGGGAGGATGTGGACAAAGATGTGCATGAGAAGGATGAAAACCATGGGCTGGAAGAGGCAGGTAGCCCTATATCTTTTGTTTATTTTTGTTGTGTTTATGATTACGCTTATGAACTTGGTACCCTACGAGGTCTTTATGTTTATGTTGATTAAGGGGACTTATAGCAATGATTTTATAAGGGTTTTTATTTTATTTTACAGTCTGTTATGCATATTAGTTTAAAGACTGATAGTATTGTTAAGCTGACTATGGACATTTTTTTTTTTTTTGAAGTTTAAAGTTGTTATTAGTTAGGTGATTGGGAGGTTAGCTTCGGCTGATTTATCAACCATTTTGTACTTCAAGGTCAGCCCCCCATATTTCTGATTGCTATCAATTACTTCAAAAACTAATAATTAATACAAAAATAAGAACAAATATCACTGAATTGTTTGTCATAACTTTCATGAATGAAATCTATTAGTCATACATAGTTTAAATTAGAATAACAATATATAATCAAGTAAGATTAATTTACACATAAGTCTAAAATGAAAAATTTTAATAAATATTTATAAATTTTAATAAATATAAATTATTATTTAAATTTACTTAATTTTATTTTTTTATGATACTTTAATTATTTTAAATGTTATTTTAATTATTTTAATTTATATATGTATCATTTCTATAATAAATATTACATATAATTTATGTCTACATGCATATAGTGAATTAAGATATATCATTAATTTTATATCTACATACAATTAATAAAGAAAAATATCAGATAAAAATTATGTTTACATACATATAATAAAAATATAATTTTAAATTATTATTAATTAATTATGAAAAAAATAAAATGACTCTAAATTAATATTATTTAACCTTTATATATAAAAAACATATATTAGATACATATGCTAATTTATATTCATGAAAAAAATTAATATGCAAAAGATTTTTAACCAATGTAGTGAAGATCTTTTCTTTCTAGCTTAGATTTCAACATTCTTCAGCAGGTTAAGATTTTAAGATTTTTCTACAGGGTTTGCCATGTATTTAATAATTGTAATGTAGATGAACTCCTTGCAGAACCTCCTACTAACAATGAGGAGGTGGCTCCAATTAAAACCTAATGAATAACAATAGCCAAACTCTACCCTAACAAAAATAGGACATATGCCTCCTGCCATTCCTTTTAAAATTAGCAATGGCTCTTTTGACATCATCATAGATATAAGCCCCCTTACAGAACCCCTTCAACTTACATAGCTCTGTATCCAAACTATCATCCTCCTCCAATGGAGTTACCAGAAACCCATTACAAGGATGATGTTTAAATGTAGAAGCATCACAGTCCACAATCACAACATTCATCACACTCGCATATTCCATGTTTAAATCATTATTCAGAACACCAATATCCTTACAGAGCCAATAATCTTGGCAAGAGTCTCTGTAAAGTCTGTAGTTGAGATGAAAACCAATGTCCAGCTTATCAAGAACAGGATCTGCCTATTCCTGAGTATAACAAGTATAGAGAACAATCTCATAGTTTTTCTCCAGCTCAGCCAAAAGATTGTCCAAACCAGGCCTCTTCTTTACATAACTCATGCAAAGCTCTCTAGAGATATGAACTGGAATAGTGAAATTGTGCTTCATAAACTCTTCGCTCCTCTTCACCAAAGTGTTCATCAACTCTAGAACAATAATCTTCTTTTGCAGTGCTATTGCATGCAATTCACGTTGACGTGCACGTAAAAACTCATACTCCAAATTGTTACAATCAACTACAAGAAATACACATTTGAATACATATAAATTAATTCAAGATATTACAAGATATAAATTTAAGCTAGTCTATTAATTCTAGAGATCAATGAAACCCTAATTATTAAGGGTGAAGGAAAAAACTGACAACTAGAAAACTAATGCAAAACATTGTGCAGGTAAAATGAATTTTTAATGTTATTCCAACACACCTATGGCCAGATATATTTTGATGGTCTCTCTCACATCCTAGGACAATGTTGCAATGATGGAGAGATCTCTGATGCAGCACAACTCTCGATCATTCAAGTCCCCAAAAAATGGTTTCACAAGGAAGGCATTTTTCGGATGAACTTTATAGCTTGCCGGATTATCGTCCACAATTATGAGATTTTTGAGGTCTCTTTTGAGGACTATGATGTCTTTGACATAGCCTTCTTTGTTAGAGAAGAGGAAAGAGTCTCTGTAGAGGTGGATGTCTATGTTGGCTTTGTGAATAATGTCAATTTGTAGCTTGTCAAGAATGGCGTCTGTGTATTGTTTGGTGGCTGAGGTGAATATTATTATCTCGTAGTTGTTTCTTACCAGTTCTGCCATCAGAAGGACTATTGCGGGTCTCTTCTGTACGTAGTATGTGATTCCACTTGGTGCTGAGTGCTCCTGATGGCCTCTCATGGAGATTGTGTAGTCATATTGGGGGATGACTGTGGAGCTTGAATAAACAAGGGTGTTCTCCAGATCTAAGACTATTGTTTTCCATTTGGACTTCTCATTCTCATTGCTGACCATGAGTTTGTACGATGAGTGCTCCATTTCTTAGGGTTTTTCTATCTCAATCAATTTCAAGCTATCTTCATTGGTGGATGGGTATTCTATGCTGACATGAAACTTTGGGCTTATGTTCATATGGATCTAAACGGTATGTTTATATTGATCTAAATGATAAGGTGATTAGTCACAACCCCTCCAAAGTTTTTCCAATACCAATACCCATCATTATGTTAATAAAAATTATAACAATGATTCGAGCATGTTAAGAAACATGTACAAATATATAATGCTTTATCTTGTTTTACTGAATTTTACCTAGATTGAGAACTGTTTCTTCTAACGTGAGAATACTATGCTTTACAGGGGGCAAATTTTTAAAAATTAGGGTCTGTTTAATCGGGGGAATAAGAATATGGAATATGAATACACATTCTGGAATTGTTATTCTAGAATAAAAATAAGAATACTTATTCATATTCTTGTTTGGTTCAGTAAAAATTTGATGGGGAATCACGGAACTAAAAATTTATATATTCTAAAATAAATTCACAGAATTGCAAATGCTCATTTTTGGGCTAAAATTGCAATATGTATTCCTATTTACAATTCCCATTTAGTACACCGATATAGAAAATTTGAAATTTTAAGAATTTACATATGCTTAATCCACTCATATTGCAAAAAGGAATTTTTAGGAATAATGTTGATAATCTAAAATGTCAAATGATGTGGAGGTATTTGGAATTGGAAGAGATTTTTACTATATATATAAAAAATTGAAATCAACATGAAATATGAACTTTAGTTTAATAGTAAATGATATGAGAATAGCTAGAACAATAAGTGATTCTTATCATCTAAATGAAATGCTTAAAATAATGTGAAATGTGAACCTTAGTTAAATGTTCAATCATGTACTCTGTTAAACCTATGAGACTATAGCATATATATATACATATATATATATATATATATATATATATATATATATATATATATATATATATATATATATGTATGTATGTATGTATGTATGTATGTATGTATGTATGTATGTATGTATGTATGTATGTATGTATGTATATACATATACATACATACATATGTATGTATGTATGTATGTATATATATGTGTATGTATGTATGTATGTATGTGTATATATATATATATATAATTTAATTTATTATTTTATTAACTATAATGGATAGACATGTTTCATGAGGAGACATGTCTCTCTATTTATCATTCACAATATATATATAAGAGGATATTGATGCATTTGAAAAGAATATACCAAAATGTCAATGCAATTACATCTGCAATCAATCCTAAGAAATCAACATAGTATCAGAGCCTAGTTGCAGATGTAAATTGAATGAAGACTAGATAAAGGGCACAAATATGACCTATACTTCTATTACAGATACAACTTGTAACTCTAGAGCATATACTTTTACGGCTCACTAAAATAACTCTCAGCTTTAGAGGGATCCTCTTTGAATGGTGGTTGGAGCCTCCATGTTGATGAAGAGACAAAACCTCCATGAATACACAACTAGATGAATGGTTTCATGATTGAGATATTAGAAACCATGAAAGTACTCCAAAATTTTTAGAAAAGATGCCACTTTCAAGTTCGAGTCACCCATTTGGGCAATGCTTTGTTTGTGAGTACCAGAGAAGTGTAAGTGGGGTGACATCAAGCTGGGATGGTGTACGTAAGAGTCTTCAGATCCACTGCTCATTGTAATACATCATGCATAGAAATTACTTAAAGGTGAGTTTGGAAGTTATGACGTACTAAGGAACCCTTAATTGTTCACTATCTTATGTAAGACTAGACATGATCCAAGTGGCCATGTAATGTTGCTTCTAGATTTCTTATCTACTACGCCACTCAACATGCTCATAGTGGCACCCTTCATAGTAATTGATCACCTCAAAATTATCAAACCTCTCCTAAACCTTGGCAGATGAAATAAAGATCATAGAACTATTGCAAGAATCTAAGGATTGGGTAAGTTGGTTATCTCTACGGCACACATCACCGATGGATATGAGAAAAATGAAGATGAATTGTGCCTCACCTTGATCACAAGAAACTAAATCCACAAAAGATTAGTTGTTTCTTACTTGGATAAATAAGGAGATTAGTACATGGATATTTCAAGACCATATAATAAACACTGAAGCATGGTGTGAATCACCAAATATCAAGAAAGAGGAACAATATGACAAATGTCAATTTCCTCCAGGATGCCAATCTTGGTTAACCCGAAAGGATAGGCTTACCTCATACATATTAGGGCACTTGATTTGCATATGATATAAGATATATCCTTAGCAGTTAAAGTATGAGTATATTAGATGTAGTTAACTCAAATCATATGTATATATATACATAAGATTAATTATGAATTTAGTATCAAGCTTTAATGTTCTTATTATTATTGAGAATAATTATTAAAGGTATTATTATTATTATAAGAATTATGTTCCTTGATCTTTTCCTCCAATAATGTTATTGTAGGAAAATGAAGATTGATTTCAAATTCAGAGGGAGATTGGTATTCAAAAGGAGTTTTCCATTTCAATAGATGCAACATTGAAAGAGAGAGAGTAGACAGAGGAGATGGTTTCATTAACATGTAGTGATCTTGGATGTATTGATTAAACGGGAGTAGATTGTATTGAAGATGGATTCTCCAATAATCAAAAAAATTATAGAAGTCAAGAGCATTGTAATTCTATTCCTCAGAACTATATGGGCCTACCTATGTATATCATGAGGAAGTGACTACTTCCAAATGACTATCACTTGTATTTGTAGAAGTCATTGAAAGGTTATGATCTTCAATTTAAGTTAATCTATAATGATGGATATCTTACAATTTCTATGCAGATCATGATAGATTATACTTTGCATGGTGGATGTTTATATGGTAGACATTATGCGAATGTGAGTGAACATACCTTATAAATGCATTGAGTACATGGGGAATGGTATGCAAATTGATATTTAGAAGGCCATTACATAGAGTACTTGGTGAATGTCAAATAAGTTGAATTTATGAGGTAATTGCTCATAGTACTTGGTGAATATCTTCCAACATGACATTCAGGAGGCCATTACTCAAAAGCACCTAGTGAATGTCAAATGAGTTGACATTAACAAATGGAAAAAGAGTTGGCTTTCTAATAGGGTAAGTGGACCAAGTCGTGGTGCCAAAAACATGACACATATTTTTTTTTTAGTTTTACAAAATGCATATGCGCTATAGCATGTATGTGCTTTCTAAAACAAAACAAAATTAAAAATGGGTTGCAAACCCACTGCCCATTTTATTTTCACTCCATTTTACAAGGATTTCATAGCCATAACACATACACGAGTTGAAGGAATTGAAGATTTTCACCACCCGCCTCCTCAAAATGCCTCCTCATCACCGAAGTTCAAGATCAAGATCACACCATATGTTTTCTACCCCTCTTTTTGCATTGATATATATCTTTTTGCATTGTTTTGTAGTTTTTTTCAAATTTTCTTCAAATATATTTATTTATTTAGATTGCAATTGGTTTCATATTAGGAAATGTGAATAATGAATCAAAAAATACCCAACAAGATCAAAACCAAAACCCTCAACAAGATCCAAAGGAAAACCCTCCACAAGATGAGAATCAAAATCCTCCACAACAAGAACAAGAAATTTTGCAACCTACACTGATTGGAAGACCTCCTCCTAGCACTTAAGGCAACATAATAAATGAAATAGAAAGAGGGAAAAATGAATTACAAGCACTCATTGGTAGGTTGAAATCTTATGGACTAACCAATCCAATAAGAGGACAATTGGCATCCTCCCTTGAGTCCATTATGACCCATGTATCTTCTGTTAGTGGTTAGTTAGATATTTGGTGTGTTAAGAGGGAGGAGAAAAAAAGATATTATGTAAAAAAAATATCATATCAAGATGTAAAATATATATATACCAAAAGGTAGCATTTGTGTATTGTTTAGAAAGCCTAGTGAACAAAATATTGTTAGAGAGACAAATAAATGGTTCCCCATCCATTGGTGCATACATGATGGTATTAAAAATAATTTTTGGGATAGATGGTGGATGATCTTTGATGCCCCTCCCTGCAATAATCATGAGGTCCCAATGTATTTCTTAAGGAAATTTTATTGTGAATTTATCCTTGGGGGGATCCCCAATTATTTTGATATATTAGAATCTCAGGGTAGAGGTGGGATGTCATCATTCGAGAGGCTAGGGCATGTCATGACCGTAATGTAGTTAGGGCATTTATTGTCAAGCCACAAGGTGAGCATGTGATTATTCCTTTAGTTGTGAAGGAACACGTAGAGGCTAGCACTCTAGGGACTATTAATGGTTTGACATAGGCCCTCATTCATTGCATGAGTCCATTAGTTGAAGAGGAGCCTTCTGTGCATCATGATCACATGCGCACATCATGTAGATCCTTATACACATTTGGCAGTCATGCAAGAGATACTATGGATGATGGGATAGTCACTGATCAGTTCCTGAATGAGATATTTGGCATTGATGCATAGGTAAATTACAATTATAATAAACTAATTTGATCACATTTGATATGTATAGTGAATGACTAATTAATTAGCATGTACTGACATTGTTCAAAATTTAGGGTCAAAGTGTTGGTGGCCCTAGTAGAGATCCCCCAACCCCATTTTTCATCCCATCGACAAGTCCAAAGGTATGTATCAATTTAATAATTTAAATTAATACATATATTTATTATATAATTATATGAAGGATTGACAAAAAAAATTATGCATGTGCATCACTTCTCTTATTGGACCATCAATATTCACTAGGGACTCTGAGCCTAGGTGTGATGTGAGCTTTGTAGAGGTACATTTGTTTCATGTTAATTTAATTAATTTGATTATATATTTTTTATGTTTCATGTTACATGTAATGTTTATTGTATGACATGAAGCTCTTGACATCTGAGACTCCTCATCTTCGACAATCCAACGATCATGAAGTGGCTATAGCTATGGCTAGTTTAGAGCCATTGACTAAGGTATGAAAGAATTTTCTTGGTTTTAGTTTTTGTTTATAATAGTTAGTATCAAAATTTCTAATTTTATTTATAAGTGATTATATTGATTGAATTTTGTAGGGTCTTGTTACACTCGATCATCAACAAGCCTTTGAGGTGGACTTGCAGAGTGACTATTTGATGGCGGTATGAAAATAATTAATTTTGTGTGTACATATATTTGATTTCAATTTATAATAATTATTGATTCATCTCTACTTTGTCTGTATCAGCTCAAGTTATAGAAGAGACTAAACAAGAGGACGAGTGAGCATGTGAGGAAGATCCCATCATCTCCCTCCACACAAAGATCGAAGACCTCTAGAGATTTGTTTCCTTCCCCTCATGGGAAGTAGAAGATATAGTCGATAGACACACATGTATAGGCATCAATGGACATACATGTTGGATTTTATGTTAGTGGACATATTCAATATACATTTGATGTATATATGACATTTTATATTTGATGTATGAAATATATTTGATGCATGACATTATTAGACTTATGAAATTATTGGTGAATATATGATATGTTTGTTCATGTATGAAATAGATGGTTATCATAATATATTATGTTTTTGTTAATGTATGACATTATTAGTTATCATTTTATATTATATGTTTGTTAATGTATGACATTATTGGTTATCATAATAGATTATATGTTCATTCACGTATGACATTATTGGTTATCATAATATATTATGAGGTTGCATGGGTTCTTGTACCCACACCCTTGGTACTCGTACCACGTACCCAAGTATCAGGTACACATATCCCAAGTATCGAGTACTCGGTGGAGAGCATCATAGCTAAGAACCTTGATTGAGATTTTTGAATTATTTTTTTCAATTTTTTGTTTGCGTATTAGCTCATTGGTTATCAAGCTTAATTCAATACCTTATTAGCTCAAAAATTTGATAGAATATTGATTAAAAATAAAATTTATCACTTTTCAAGTATAAGTTTATCATTTCCAATATGTCATCATCATATGATTTATGATCTTATTCATGTTTAAAGTTTTCCTTCTCTATTATTTGTTTTCAATCTTAATTCAATACCTAATCAGTTTGAAACATTGATACAATACTGATCGACAATAAACTTTATTAGTGTTAAAGCCAAAAATTTATCATTTGCAATACGTCATTGTCATATGATTTATGATCTTCTTGTTCATTTTTAAAGTCTACCTTCTATGTTATGCATCTAAACATGAATCATAAATTATTATTACAAACATTTAACAAATCTGAAACTAAAAACAATACATTACATTTGTAAACTTTATCATTGTTCTTGATTTGAAAAATCATTGTCATGACTCATAAATTCAATTTTTCTATAAATATAAAAGTATAATTAAAAATAAATTTTGACATACCCATGTACCCCCCTCCCCTATTATAAAAAATAGTTGTACCCTACCTTAAGTACCCCAAGTACCTCCGTCCCCATGCAACCTTTTATATTATATATGAATCTTTGTATTTTCTCTACACCTATGTGGTCTATAAGATATCTTGCTACTTAGGGCATCCCCTGACCTTTCCCAACCTCCTCACTAGGTTAGCTGATCCAAACTTACAGCATCACTCCTTTACTCTTCTAGGAACACTATCCCTCCAAAAGTTTTATAGATCTACTAGGGTACCACAGAACTCCCAAGTCCAACCAAGGTTTCCATGATGTCCTAAGATGTTATTGGAACACTTGTACTATGCTTGAATGGATAACGACAATGGGTTTGTATTTGATTTCAAGATTTCTTCACAAAAGGGCTACAAGGAGAGCCCCTAATTAGGCCTCCACCCAGATTTCTAGGGCCAATAACTCCTTTGCATTATGATGTAGGAGCATCCTGAGTTGCCTTGTTATCCTACTCATTCTATTCACCTAGTAGTTCCTTCATGTGCCTAGCAATCTTTCATGTGCCTAGAAATTCCTTCATGTGCCTAGCAGTTCTTCATGTGCCTAGCAATTCCTTCATGTGCCAAGTTCTTGTAGAATTCCTTCATGTGCCAAGTTACCCAGTGGATGTCAAGTGATTCTTCATGTGCTGAGTTACCCAGTGGATGCCAAGTGATTCTTCATGTGCCGAGTTACCCAGTGGATGCTAAGTGATTCTTCATGTGTTGAGTTACCTAGTATATGCTAAGTGTCAGTATTTGGATGTGATTTTGTGAGCCAACTCGTGGGATTTATTTCATTCGTGACATTTATGTTAAGATCTTTTCTTCGGATGAGTCCATACCATTTTTGGGTAAGCCTTCCTCTTATGTAATGTTCTAGAATGTTCTGTAAGCCATTTTGGCAAGTATAAATAGAGAGTTTAGGCTTAGAGCTAAGTAATTTTTTTGGAAAGAATTTTTTTGAGGGAGTAGATCTAAAAGTGCAAATTTGTTGTTGGATCTTTGTAACTAAATGTATTAAATTGGCCGTAACCAAGAAGGCCTCACAGCTGGGCATGTATGAAAATATTTTGATGAATCAATAGAAGTATTTTCATCTTCTCCTCCTTTGGTTGTTGTCTATTTGTGTTTTATTCTGTTGTGTTAACTCTTGCAGGGTGGTTTGGATAGCTGGGGGAGCCCTTGGCCCTAGTTATTCACCCCTTACCTATGTTAGTTGGTATCAGAGCTTGAGTTTCATCCTTGTGGAGATTGGATCATGTAGAATCCTAATTTGGATTTGGTTGTAAGTTGGAAGATCTGCGGATTTGACCTATAACTTGCAAAGGGTTACGATCTTGTAGGAACCTAATTTGTAAAGATGGTTCGTGGTAGAGGAAATAATGTTGATAATTCTATATTGGATCAGTTGAGACAAATTGCAACCAGATTAGATGCTGTGGAGACAGTCCAGATGAGAGGAGCAGATCTTGATGATGTAAGTGATGATGAAGTAGTAGCACGAAACCATAATCCAAAACCTGAAGGAGATCAAGATAAGGAAAGATTGTTGAGAGTATTGTCTAGAGCGAATTCAAACTCTATTGTAGAAGTTGTTCCTTATGATGGAAAATTGGATACCAATGGTATGTTGGATTGGATCTCTGATATGGAGAAGTTCTTTGAGTATGAAAACACTCCTAATAATAGAAAGGTGAAGATAGAAGTCACTAGGCTGAAAGGTCATGCATCTCTATAGTGGGAGCACTTGCAAACTGATAGACAAAGAAGAGGAAAGGAGAAGATTAGAACTTGGCCAAAGATGGTGAACAAGGTAAATAAAAAATTACTTCGTGCTGATTACCATGTTAACTTGTTAAGAAAGATGAAAAATTTGAAACAAAAAGACATGACTGTGAATGACTATACTGGGGAATTCTATAGACTGGACATTAGATTTGGACATGTTGATGATAATGTTGAGAAAATTGCAAGGTACATTAATGGATTGAGATCTGGAATACAACATGAAATAAGTTTTGTGAAGTTTGAAAGTGTAGAAGAAGCATACCAGTATGCCTTGAAGGCTAAGGAGATCTTAACAAAGAAGGATGAACAAATAAAAAGAGGTAGAGGTGGTAGATTCCAGAGAGGCAGAGGTAGACCTTATGGAGAAAGTGGCAGATCTGATAGTTCTATGCAAGATAAAGGAAAATCTGAATGGAAGAATGATGACAAAGGAAAGACTGAATGGAAAAGTGGTAATTCTTACTAAGGAGGCACTAATTCTTACTAAGGAAGAAGTAATTCTTATTCTAGAGGTGGATTTCATGGTAATTGTTTAATATTTGGTAAAGAGAGACATAGATCTTTTGAATGTAGATCCTCTGAAAGTAGACAAGGTAACAGAAATGCTATGATTCAAGAGGATGATGAGGGTTCACCAAGTGGACCTGAGGCTAGAGAAAATTTAATGGTGAGAAGAACCTTATGCAATAAGGGAAGTGACGAGGAACCTATTTTAAGGAGAAGTCTTTTCAAGACAAGATGTAAGATGGCTGGGAAATGTTGTAAAGTGATCATTGACAGTGGAAGTTCTACAAATCTGGCATTAGAAGAGCTAGTTACAAAGTTTCAGTTGCTAAGGATGAAACATCCCAAACCTTATAATGTTTCATGGATCAAAGATGAGCATAAGATATTGGTAAGTGAGCAATGCCTTGTGAAGTTCAAAATTGGACATTACTTTGATGAAGTTTTGTGTGATATTATGCCCACGAATTGTTGTTATATTTTTTTGGGTAGACCTTGGCAACATGATAGATATGTTATACATGATGGAAGATTGAATCAATATACTCTTTGGATAAATGGGAAGAAACAAACATTGTTGCCTTTGATTGAAGTTCCAGATGAGGTTAATTGTACTATTATAAAAATTTGCATAGTTAATGGGAAACAATTTGAAAAAGAAGTGAAAAAGAATCAAGTTTGTTTTGCTATAATTCCAGGAAAACCAAGTTTTTTTAATGAAGACTGAGTGCCAGAAAACAATGTTAATCGAGTACCAGTCAGTGGTGACCGAGTGACAAGTGGTAGTATTGACCAAGTACCAAAAGAGATTGTAGAGTTGTTGAATGAGTATAAATACATTATTACTAAAGATATTCCTGATGGTTTACCTCCAGTAAGAAGTATAAGTCATTGTATAGATTTGATCCTTGGAGCTAGTTTGCCAAACAAAGCACCATATAGATTGACACCTACAAAGAATGAAGAACTAAACAGAGAAGTGCACGAATTATTGCAGAAAGGTTTGATCAGAGAAAGCTTGAGTCCATGTGCTGTACTTATTGTATTAGCACCTAAAAAGAATGGAGAATAGAGAATTTGTACTAATTCTAGAGCCATTAAGAAGATAATAGTGAAATATAGGTTTCCTATGCCAAGAATGGATGACATAATGGATTATTTGAGTGGAGCAAAATATTTTACCAAAATTGATTTGAAGAGTGGCTATCATCATATCAGAATCAGAGAAGGTGATGAATGGAAGACTTCTTTCAAGACAAAAGATGGTTTGTATGAATGGTTGGTTATGCCTTTTGGTTTGACTAATGCACCTAGTACTTTCATGAGGTTGATGAATGAAGTTCTAAAAAGATTCTTGGGTAAGTTTGTGATTGTTTATTTCGATGATATTCTGATATTCAGCAAGACTAAGGAAGAACATCTTGAGCATATTAGGCAAGTATTGCAGAGGTTGAAAGAGGAAAAGTTGTTGATTAATCTAAAAAAGTGTTCTTTTATGCAAGAAGAGATTGTGTGTTTGGGATTTGTGATTTCAGCTGATGGTTTGAAGATGGATCCTGAGAAGTTTAAATCAATTTTGGAATGGCCTACACCTAAGAATGTAAGTGAGGTAAGATCATTTCATGGTTTGGCTAGCTTTTATAGAAAGTTTATAAAGAATTTCAGTGCTATTTATAATGCTATGACTAAAACAATGAGAGGAGATAAAAAGGAATTCAAGTGGACACATGGAGCTGATAAGAGTTTTGAGACTTTGAAACAAAAGGTTGTTGAATCACCTATATTGGCTTTACCTAATTTAAACAAAGTATTTCAAGTTGAATGTGATGCAAGTGGTAATACAATAGGAGCTATATTAAGTCAAGAAGGTAAGCATGTTGCTTTCTTTAGTGAAAAGTTGAATGATGCTAAATGGAAATATTCTGTGTATGATCAAGAGTTTCATGCTATTGTTCAAGCATTGAAGAAGTGGAGACATTATTTGATGCCTAAGGAGTTTGTGTTGTATACTAATCATAAAGCTTTACAATACTTGGGAAGTCAACATAAATTGAATCAAAGACATATGAAGTGGGTTGAGTATTTGCAGAGTTTTACATTTGTAATCAAGCATAAGAGTGGAGTTACTAACAAAGTTGCTGATGCATTAAGTAGAAGACGTTCTTTGTTGACTGAAATGAAGGTTGAAGTTCTTGGTTTTGATGAGATGAAAGAGTTATATGATGATGACTCTAATTTTTCTGAGGCGTGGAAAGAGTGCAGAGCACCAAATTTGATAGATCACATAAGTAAGTATGATGAGTATTTCATTCAAGAAGGTATGTTGTTCAAAGGAATTCAGTTGTGTATTCCTAGAAGTCCTATGAGGTTGAATTTGATTAAGAAAAAGCATAGTGGTGGATTAGTTGGACATTTTGGAATTGATAAGACATTGAGTTTACTAAAAGAGAAATATTATTGTTCACAAATGTATAAGGATGTTTAGAAGTTTGTAAAGAGTTGTGGAGTTTGTCAAGTTGCAAAGGGAGTGAGTCAAAATATTGGTTTGTATACACCTATTAACTTTCTCGAGAAACCTTGGATTGATATTAGTATGGATTTTATTCTTTGATTGCCTAAAATGGTGAAGGGGTATGATTCTATATTTTTTGTAGTGGAAAAATTTTCTAAGATGGCTCATTTCATACCATGTAAGAAGACATCAGATGCCAAGCATGTTGCTAAACTTTTCTTTAAAGAGATTTTGAGATTGCATGGATTACCAAGAAGCATTATTTCAGATAGAGATAGTAATTTGTTGGCTTTTTTTGGAAGACTTTATGGAAGAAGATGGGTACTGAATTGAAGTTTAGTTCTACATTCCATCCATAAATAGATGGACAGACAGAGGTTGTGAATAGAAGCTTGGGTAATTTGCTGAAATGTTTAGTTAGGAATAAATGGAGTAATTGGAAGATGGTATTGGCACAACCTTTATTTGCATATAACAATTCTGTGAATAGGAGTACATGGAAGAAACCTTTTGAGATGATTACTAGAATGCATCCTAGAGGTATATTAGATTTGAGAGATGTTGCTAGTGAAGAAAAGAAAAGCGCTGCAGGAGAAGAATTTGCTAATTTGATGGACTACTTGCATAAGGAAGTGAAGTTGAGGTTGGAACAAAGAAATCAGACGTATCATGAGTTAGAGAATGAAGTGTTTATACAAGATGATTATACTAAGAAATAGTGAGGAAGTTGAATAGATATTGGATCAGAGAGTTGGCAAGAGTACAAGAGGAAAAGATTACTATGAATATTTTGTGAAGTGGAAGAACAAACCTATTGAAGAAGCTACATGGATTTCTCAATTTGAGATGGATTCAACTCAGGTTGAGACATCTCAATGATTCAGGAGAATCATTTCTTTCAACCCTGATTGTCTGATGCAGGAGCATCCTCAGTTGCCTTGTTATCCTACTCATTTTGTTCACCTAGTAGTTCATTCATGTGCCTAGCAATCTTTCATGTGCCTAGAAACTCCTTCATGTGCCTAGCAGTCCTTCATGTGCCTAGCAATTCCTTCATGTGTCGAGTTCCTGTAGCATTCCTTCATGTGCCAAGTTACCTAGTGGATGCCAAATGATTCTTCATGTGCTGAGTTACCCAGTGGATGCCGAGTGATTCTTCATGGGTTGAGTTACCCAATGGATGCCGAGTGATTCTTCATGTGCTGAGTTACCAAGTATATGTTGAGTGTCAGTATTTGGAAGTGATTTTGCAAGTT
Organism: Cupressus sempervirens; assembly: GCA_028749045.1. Classification (NCBI taxonomy): domain Eukaryota; kingdom Viridiplantae; phylum Streptophyta; class Pinopsida; order Cupressales; family Cupressaceae; genus Cupressus; species Cupressus sempervirens. The sequence goes on along the minus strand of CM053793.1, from coordinate 1,388,898 downwards.
GACTCAATGGATTTATTTCATTCGCGACATTTATGTTAAGATTTTTTTTGGGATGAGTCCAGACCATTGTTGTGTCAGCCTTCCTCTTATGTAATGTTCTATAATGTTCCGTAAGCCATTTTGGCAAGTATAAATAGAGAGTTTAGGCTTAGAGCTAAGTAAGTTTTTTGGGAAGAAAATTTTTGAGTGAGCAGAATGGAAAGTGCAAATTTGTTGTTGGATCTTTGTAACTAAGTGTATTAAATTGGTCGTAACCAAGAAGGCCTCATAGTTGGGCATTTATGAAGATATTTTGATGAATTAATAGAAGTATTTTCATCTTCTCCTCATTTGGTTGTTGTCCATTTGTGTTTTCTTTCGTTGTGTTAACTCTTGCAGGGTGGTTTGGATAGCTGGGGGAGCCCTTGGCCCTAGTTATTCACCCTTTTCCTGCGTCATATTAGAGTTTCAACACCTCTAGCCTTAACAAAAAATTATACATAGGATCCATGCTCAAGGATTTTTAGGGTCTCAGGGTGCCTACAAGTCATACAACAAAAATAGAAAAATTGAGGGTTTGGTAGGGTTTTCTTGGTTGTCTGCTATCTCCACTTTTAAGACACCTTCCACACTTCATCAAGAATCTTCCTCCACAAGTTAGAACCTCCTCATACCCATCTTCAATCCCTCAAAAGGGAAATTCTTCATTCTTCAAGCTTTTCTCTCAAGAGATCTTTCTTTGCTGATAGTCCCTAGTCAGGCATTGCCTAGCTCACGTAGCGCTTGGTCAAAGAATTTTTTGCGCTCACTTTCAGGGCCCTTTCTTGCATAATGTAATACATTAGAGTCTATATCCTTGAAATATATAAGACCATGGAATTTTTGTAGTGGAGATAAGACTTACAGCCCTTTCATGATATACAACTCCAAAACTGGTAGTAGACAAGTATCTTTGAAGAAATTTACAAAACCTTTCAAAACTTGGTCACAAACTATAAATAATGCATGGAAAATGAAAAAAAAACAATAAGACAGCTACAACATGTAACAAAGTGATAATATCCATGTGATTTTCCTCCAAACAAGATTCAAAACTAGTAAAATCTATGCTAAAACTGTCACAATCTACTACATACATTCCAATAGTATGGATTTGTACAAGAAATGAGTTGTAAAGGCTTGATTAGGGTTCCTCCAAGCATAAATAGGTTTCTCCTTGGGTTAGAGATAGGTTTTAGGGATTTTTCAAAGCTTCTTGACAATGTAGGTCTTTTAGCAACAATTGGAAAAAGTTGCTCAGCAACTTTTAAAAATTGCAAGAAATTTTGGGGCAATTTTTATTGCTCAAGTAGTCTTGTTTTGACTGACATTTCAAGACCATGCTATGCCTTTCCAAGAAATCCTTGGGAGTGAAAATTTTACTATCTTCCTTCACCTAAGAATCCCCAAACTCATAATAACATCCCTTCCATAAGGTGGCAGATTTACATAACATTGCATTATTCATGCACTTTAATCTTCTAAACAAGTCCACCTAAAATGCAATAAAAATGCCTAAGTCAACCTTTCCCCAACAAAGAGCTAAGAAGGGTACCAACCCAAAGTCAAGGTACCATTCTCACTAGATACCAAAGAGGAAACTTTAAGACCTATCCTAGCTTGGACACACAAGCATGAGCTAAATGCCCTTATTGTATTCACATACTTCTTCAAAGAAGTTCATCACACCAAAAATGATAATGTGGGAGCCTTGAAAGGTTGCACCTGCACCACCTTCCAAGAGATTCTTCAACATCCTATGAGTGAAAATAATCTTCTAACATCCTATGACTGTATTTTCTTTGCAACAACATGTAATTTGTTGATTTTTAGAAAACTCTTCACAAAGGGAAGTGGTTATGTTTCAAACCAATGAAATGACTATTAAGACAACGAAGAAGATCATTAACATCTTCCACTAACTCCATTTAGTGATAACATGCAACTATATAAGGTGTAATGACTCTCAAAATACTTATTGAGCCAACTTATTAACAAAAACAATTAAAAAAGGGAAATTGTTAGGACTAAGGCAATTTGGGTTTATAGGTAACCTCAAGTTCCTTCACCTTACAAACAAGGATTACCTTATTATCATAAAAAAAAACATGTTCAAAATGATGTGTATGATCACCCCTTTACCTTATATCAGGAGTCTCCATCATTGGATGAGATGACATATCCAATTGCCACCATCAAAGACCGCTGCCCTATGGCATTTAGTGACTCTTAGGGATGACTTAGTTCAACCTGCCCCGAGAACATTTGAGCACTCAATGAGATGGGACAAGCTTGGGTCTAGTGTTTACCTAGCCACCTTAAGCTAATAGAATAGATAGGTTGATCTTATGACAAAAGGTGAGAGAGATTTGGTAGTTGGAAACTTTGTACTGGCCAACACTACAAGTTTCAACATCACTTGAGATGGCATCACAAAATCAAAATAGAGTATGATCACTAAAAAGTGAGAGAGGTTATTATAAGTCTTTGCAACATGGTCCTATAGCACCTAAAATCACATCCATACCTTGCACGAGCTCTGAGATATACCTTGACAAAGATCACTTCCCTATGGCATTTAGTGACCCTTAGGGATGTTTTGGTTTGGCAATCTCGAGAACATTCAAGTGGTCAATAGGATAGGACAAGCTTGGGGCTACGTTTTACCCAACCACCCAGAGCTAACAAAATAGACAATTCGATCCGACGACAAATGGTGAGGGAGATTTGGGAGTTGGCCACTTTGTATTGGCCAATACTATAAGTTTCAGCATCAGCTGAGATGGTGTAACAAAATCAAAATGGAGTAAGATCTCCAAAAAGTGAGAGAGGTTACTCTAGGTCTCTGCAACATGGTCCTATAGCACCTAGAATTGCATCCATATCTCACACAAACTCTAATATATACCCTATCAAATATCACTACCCTATGGCATTTAGTGCCACTTAGGGATGTTTTGGTTCAACGTGCTCGAGAATGTTCAAGCACTCAACAAGATGAGACACGCTTGGGGCTAGGGTTTACCCAGCCACTCAAAGCTAATAGAATAGATAGTTTGATCCCATAAAAAACAATGAGGGAGATTTGGTAGTTGGAAACTTTGTACTAGCCAACACTACAAGTTTTAGCATCACCTGAGGTGGCATCACAAAATCAAAACAAATTAAGATCTCCAAAAAGTGAGAGAGATTATTGTAGGTCTCTACAACATGGTCCTATAGGATTGGAATCGCATCTATACCTCACACGAGCTTTGAGATATGCCCCATCAAAGATCATTGCCCTATGGAATTTAGTGACCCTTAGGGATGTTTTGGTTCAGTGTGCCTGAGAACATTCAAATGCTCAATGGGACTAGATGAGCTTAAAGCTAGGATTTACCCATCCATCTAGAGCTAACAGAATAGATAGTTCAATCCTACGATGAATAGTGAGGGAGATTTGGCAGTTGGCAACTTTGTATTAGCAAACACTACGAGTTTTAGGATCACCTAAGATGGCATCACAAAATAAAAATGGAGTAAGATCTCCAAAAAGTGAGGATTTTATTGTAGGTCTCCATAATATAGTCCTATAGGACCTAGAATTTCATCCATACCTTGCACGAGCTTTCAGATATGCCCCATCAAAGATTGCTGCCCTATGGAATTTAGTGACCCTTAGGGACATTTCAGTTCAGCACGCTCAAGAATGTTCAAGCACTCAATAGGATGGGATGAGCTTGGGGCTAGGGTTTAGCTAGCCACTCGAGGCTAATAGAACAAATAGTTTGATCCCACGATGAATGGTGAGGGAGATTTGTTAGATGGAACCTTTGTACTGGCCAACACTACGAGTTTCAGCATCACCCAAGATCTCTTAGCAAAATCAAAATATATTAATATCTCCAAAAAAAGTGAGAGAATTTATTGTAGCTCTCCACAACATAGTCCTATAGTACCTCGAATCGTATCCATATCTCACATGAGCTTCGAGATATGCCCCGTCAAAGATTTCTGCCCTATGGCATTTAGTGACCCTTAGGGACATTTTAGTTTGACATGCCCAAGAAAATTTGAGTGGTCAATAGGATAGGATGAGCTTGGGACTAGCATTTACCTAGCCACCCAAAGCTAATAGAATAGACAATTTGATCCCATGACAAACAATGAGGGAGATTTGGCAGTTCGCAATTTTGTACTGACCAACACTATGAGGTAAATATGCCTCGTCAAAGATCACTGCCCTATGAAATTTAGTGACTCTTAGGGATGTTTCAGTTTGGAATGCCCAAGAAAATTCAAGGGCTCAACAGGATAGGATGAGATTGGGGCTAGGGTTTACCCAGCCACCCAGAGCTAATAGAACATACAGTTTGATCCTAGATGAATGGTGAGGGAGATTTGGTAGTTGACAACTTTGTATTGGCCAACACTACAAGTTTTGGCATCACCCGAGATGGTGTTGCAAAATCAAAAAGGAGTAAGATCTCTAAAAAGAGAGAGAGGTCTCTGCAACATTTTCCTATAGCACCTAGAATTGCATCCATACCTCACACGAGCTCCAAGATATGCCCCGTCAAAGATCGTTGCCCTATGGCATTTAGTAACCCTTAAGGACATTTCGGTTCAGTGTGCCTGAGAATGTTTGAGCACTCAAAGGGATAGCATGAGCTTGGGGCAAGGGTTTACCCAACCACAAAAAGCTAATGAAATAAATAGATTGAGCCCATGATGAACAGTGATAGAGATATGAGCAAGATATGTATGCGTAGGCCACTTTGTGCAAGATATGAGCAAAAGTTGCTAATTAGGCCAAATTGAGTCTTTTTGAGTTTTTGGTCAAGATAGCCTAAGATTAGGTGTTTTAAATTGTTTTTTAATAGTTTGGAACCTTTTCCAAGTCCTAGAAGTGAAATCTATTGAATTTTTCATTACTTGCACTTTTTGTGTAAAATTGAAAAAGTTGTAAAAGTTTCTTTAAAATGCAAATCTAACTGGAAACCTTCTAAAATTTAAAAAAAAATTCCCATGCTTGTATACCCAAGCATGGATAGTTACAACTTCCCAAACTTCCATTTGCAACTTTTTTGCAAAAATTGCAAAAGTTGCTCAAGCAACTTTTTGAACAACATTGCAACTTTGCATTTACAGGACTTGGGATGCTAGGATACTCAAGTTGGGCATTATCCATCAAATTTTTCATCAAAATATATTAGTGATCTTAATATAACAACAAAAATCTCATTTCCAACTTTAAATGGAGACTTCAGCTTAAATGGAGATTGTTAGTTCCCAAGCATGTCCCAATCAAGTAGATGACTGGTTTACAAAGAAACTAGTAGGAAATGGGTTCATGGAAATGAAATCAATGCTCAATAAGGTTTGAAAACACTAAAATAACTTATTTCCAAATTATCGGCACTTCACCAATTCACAAACTCCTGCCATTCACAAATCAACACGCTACAAGAGGTCAAATCCTTCATGGTACTTGACCTAGGGATTGATTGGAAAACTCACAAAACACATCCTCCAGTATTGAAACCCTGGAATCCTAAAAAAGACCCTACTAACTACCATTTCCCAAATGCACATGAAATTTCAACCAAGGAAATTGTAGTTAGAGGCCCATTTTTGCTGTGTGCACCAAAATGTTGTCTTATAAACCTAGTTTCACTAAAAATACAATAACTTGAGTTAGAAAACATGTAGAATGATGAGACTAGAAGAAAAATAAATATTATTCAAAGATCTATCTCAAAAATTTATCACATCTAGTCTAAAATTCCATATATTTTGTACAGCATGCAAACAACAGTAAAAGCGACTCAAAAACTAAATTGCTTTCTTTACAACTTCTTCCAATCTATATATTAATGTCCTCCAGACCTCACAAATGAGGTATATATATCTCTTATATATTTTTTAATGGTTATAACTAATATTTTAATAGTTATAACCCTTTTACCACTAAGTTGCAAATTTGAGCAACTTTTACAATTTTCAACAATGCAACTTTGCACAAAAAGTGCAATTTTCACATTTTTCACTTGATTCCACGTATAGAACTTGGAAAAGGTTCCAAAATACCTAGAACTAGATAAAAAAAAAATTAGTCTTAGGATTTCTTGACCAAAAAAATTAAAAATCTTGAATTTCCCTAATCAACAACTTTTGCTTATAAATTAAATAAAGTGCCTTAAGCATACAAAATGGTGTCTTTCTTTGACAACCATGGACTTCTCATTCAAGGGTTGTTTATTCTAGCCTAAGTAGGTTAAAGAGAACATGAAAACCAAAATATTTAAACCAAGTTCCTTGGTGCTATGCACCAGTAACATACCCCCAAACATGAATAAAAAGAGAACAATGACCGTGGACACAGTGAGATTGGTGAAATGTAGCAAAAAAACTCTTTGTGTTTACAAGTTTGCAATAAATGGCATCCAATACCCATACTACCACACTTAGGTCCAATTTTATGTTTTCATTTATTTAGATGAAGTTTTGTAGATAATCATTTTCACATTGTTTCTAATGTAGAGCTTACAACCTTCTTTCACCAAAAGCTTCCTAAGTGCCTAGTAACACCCAACCCACTGCAAGATGCCAATCAGGCTTACTTTCCTTTACCCAATTCTAACCACTATCTCTCCAAGTGGACTCCACTTTTTTAAGGTATTTCCCCTTCTCTGGGGCTCTTAGAAAAATTGGGTCAATTGTAGATTTTAGGGACACTAGCCCTCAACTAGGCCAAATAAGGCAAAATGTGAAATCTGATTTTCAAACTCTAAACTTAGGCTAGGACCAACATCACTAGGAACATGCCACAAAGATTCATGCACTTTTAGGGTTCTAACACCCCCAAAAGACCAAATTCCCAAAATCAAGCCTAGAAATCCTAGTAGGTCAATTTTCAGTTTTCTATGGCTAACTTCCAAACTTTCCAAATTAGGTATCAAACAAATTTATTTTTAAATACCCTTTACCAGGTTCTTGAAGACTCCAAAATATCTTGGGCTGAACCTACTCCAACATGTCCTAACTCCCACTTGGTTCACAGACCTAATAGGCCTAATTAGGTTGGCTTTCCAAAGCAAGTGTTAGGATATGGATTCATAGAACAAGCACAACTACATGGAACTCTTCCTCCCCATACCACATCTCCATTTCAGCCTTTTCCTAGGTTAGATTAGTTGGTTTGGAAGTCTAATCACCACTTCTCCTACAAATCTAGGCTGAACACATAAGGATGTTCAGCCTAGGGCCAGCTGGTAAAAATATGAAACCTTCTCCTCCAATCCTAAAACTTTACCATATTAAAGTAAACTCCCCTAACTTGCATTCCTCTAAGTGGCATTAGACTCCAACCATGCATGTTTCCCAAAACACTCAAATTCAGCCCCAAAAAAAGCAACTTGAATAAAAAATGCAATAACTTGATCAAAATGAAAAGATAAATACTTTAAACCAAAATAAAATGAAGCCTAGTTCATCAAGCTATCCAACCATGTCAATTGATCCCTTCTCCCAATCTGTACAGTTCTATACAACATAGAAAAATAGTGAAAATAGTAGAAAATTAGAGTTTTATTCATGCAAATGTTCACTAGTCTGTACCATCATGTTGTCCTCTCCATGTACAACATATTTAAACATGTCCTCTATGTCTTCAATGGTCATTACCATATTTCAAATGGTAATGCCAACATACAACCATTTTTGCAACCATATTTCAAAGTTGTCAGCATTTTTGCAATTTTTGACAACTAAGTTCCTATACACCTAGGACTTGACCAAATGACCCTAATGACTATTAAAACCTTCTAAGGATCACAAAAATCCTATTTGTATTTAAAAACCACCAAAATTGCTTATTTTTGACCCATTTTTACAATTTGACACTCTGGCTTATAATGGCACCTACAGCCCAATTCACCTTACATTTTGGTCTTATTACAACATTCTTATTAATGTTCCAAATCCAAAACTAGGACCACTATCCATTTGCCTTGGTGCCCTGCACTAGTTTCCTTCAAGAAAAATGATGTAACCATCCCCTTTCTATTCTAAATATGACATGGGGATGGAATATTAAAATTTATCATAATTAATTATGCATACTAATGCAGGGAATAGTCAGAGGATGTAGATGATCATTCAACTAGACAAGTTCTGAGTGCTTGGGTGCATAAAAATGCATTAAATTTGATGCCATAAGTATAGCAGCGGGAGGTCTTCCTAAAGGAGGCCATGGTTTTATGTAAAATAGTAAAATTAGTCATCATAAATATGGTCTAGGATCAAGTAACAGGTCCTGAAAGTAATTTCTTCGTTAGATTTAAAGAGGCCCTAGTTTTTGGCCTTGTTTGGTGAGGGTTTCATAAAAAGCACATATATAAAGTTTATGGGTTCAATAAAATTGAAGAATACTCACTTTAGGGTCATATCAAGATACTTTACCAAGTTCTATGGTTGAATGATAATTATTCCATATAGTTCCTTTGTAAATGGAGGGGTTTTTATGCTTAAAAAGTGGCCCATAGTGCAACAACAAAGACTTGGTCCAAAATAACCATACCTAATCTTTTGATATGTTATAAAGAAGAAAAATGGGTATCCTAATATTTAATTTATTTTCTTTATGTTATGGAAAAATATGGAGAAAAATGCAAGAGGACAACATTTGAGGGCTAATTGGGGGCTTGTAGGCCTAGTAGGCTGGGATGATTGGGTTACCTTAGAGATAGGCTCTTGGTATTATGAAAAATATTTATTTGGGGTTTATTATGGTATTGAAAACCATTATATTATTAAGAAGTCTTTGGATAATTCATTTACCTAATTTCGAAAACTTAAGCCTTAAGGTTGCATTCGAAAACCTTTGTCAAAACACATTGTTCAGAGTATTTTCTCATAGAAGTTGTAAGGGCCCATCTTTCTCTAAATCACTTTGCCTACAAGTTTCTATAAAGAAGATATCTAATAATATCCTAAAGACTTGGTTGGAAGTGTAGAAGAGATACAATATGTAATTGGGTCCTAGAGCTACCTTACAAGTTGTAAGTTCAATACATGTTCATATGTAGTCAAGTCTCAAATACTTAACTATGATTGTGTTAAGAGGGTGATATGAAATTAGGTCTTCAAGACTAGATTATAGGGATGCAAGACTTAACCCAATGACATGCTAAGATGCTTAAAGAGCTTGCAATCAATTCCTAGAGACTTGACTATAATACATGCCTATCAACATAAAAGGATGACTTATTGGTTGGGTCTTAAGGTTTGCCAACCACTTAGGCATGAGAAAACTTGCAGTCAAGTTTGTGAGACCCAATTGAATTTTGATAATGCATGTAACTTATGACTTTTAATTGATGTCAAGGACCTTGACTACATGTGAGAACTAAGACAAACTTATACACTAGTAACTATGAAGATAATGCAACGGAATTAAAAGACATACAAAAGGGCCTAAGTGATGCAAGTGGCAAGGTACGAACAAGGTAGATTGGGAGAGTACAACCTACAAGAACAACCTAACAAGGTTTGATAGCCTAAAAAAGGCTCAAGACCCCACACTTGCACCTTGACAACAAATACTACTTAATACAAGAAACCTACACCAGACATGGAATCAAGAACTTAGACTCAAGAAATGATGTTCTTACATTAGAATAGGCATATCAACTAGAAATGAAGATGCCAAACTGAGAAAAGGACATAGTTCCTTCATTAACCTCTTGGATTCCTAATATCCCAAGGAATGAGACTTAGGACTACAACTTGTATGCTCAACATGAAAAGAAAAGAATAACACCAAGATTAATTCCTATTTCTAATGTACTATCAGATTCCAAGGTGGAAAGATCACATTACCAATCAAATTGTCAAAACCCGTGGGGACAACACTTAGACACAAGGACTAATTAGGCCACATTTACAAAGGAGGTACCATGTAAACATGTACTAAAAACATGAGACCAATTGTAGATGTTGAGGAATGATCCAAATGTGTTTATTACCAAGTTATAGACCATAATATGGAATGTTGAGGCCTTAAAATGTTGGGATAAAAGGTTTGTGTATTGATGCATACAAGGTATATGTATCTAGGGCATCGTGTTTCTTCCATCTCCCTACATCTTATCACTTAAAACAAAAATCATCTTAAAGTGCATTAAAAATATAAGGATTTCAAGAAAGGCCATAATTTTCCTATGGTGGAGTCTCACATTATATCTTGATTTCAATCAAAACCCTTGAAACCCTTGAATTTTGGGTTGTCTGCACTAAAATAGAAATAACTTGAGTTCTACAGTGTTTGAAGACCTCGAACCAATTGAATTATAAATATTATTCAAAAATATATCCAACCATACCAAGCATAGATCTTGAGGCATCTATACACGACAGTACCATGCAGAAAAATAGCCTAGAATGTAGAAAATAAGGTTCCTTTTATTGATTTCAATGCCAAAAATGTACAGTGTATCTTCCACCGACCTAAAATTGACATATGAAGGTCTTCCCTAACTGATCCAATGATATTTGAAAGGTTGTGACTGTTGGAGGAAAGATTAGAAGTATTTTTGCTTAGTTATACAAAAAGTTACAAAGTTGCATAGCAACTTTTGCACTTTTAATGCATTTTTTACATTTTAGTGCCTAAAAGGCATTTTAACCATTCAAATGAGTCTAGATTGACCCAACACAACTACTAGACCTTAGATTATAAGTATATGCATTCAAATTACATAAATTTTTCCCTTGTGAGCTCATTGAGCAATGAGTTCATAATATACCCAAATTGCTAATGGGCCACACAAAAGGGTTGACGGTGAACCTAAGAGGCCCAAACACCCTTATTTCATCATTCCATGTGAGAGTGCTCCTACATCACTAAGAGACATGAGCCACAATGCAAATGGATTTTTTTTTAGATTTATACTTAATTCTTACCAAGCAAAAATCAAGAGCAACATATTGAAAGGTTATGTTAAACAAAAATAATATTGATGATGACCTTCAATCTACCTTTGAACCCTTTTTAAAAAAGTCAAATCTCAATATAATTTTTTATTTAAGATGAAAAAATATGTGCATTGTTCAATTCACTTGCTTCATACATTTTTTACTCTTTTCTATCCTCACCTATATAACTCAAACTTCTACTACATTCAAAATACTTTCTAACACTTCCAACTTGTTAAATGGGTTATCCCTTAGCAATTCCATGCTAGGGACCCTTCCCTAAGCTATAGACTTATCCCTTAACTTTCTCATTGCCCTATGGTAAGATATGCCTTGAATTTTAGACCAATTAGTGACTCTTCCAAATACATTGTGACTTCCTACACCCTAGCTATCACACCTAGGTCTAATGACCCTTATTGATGCAAAGTACATAGCCTACTTCTACCACTTGGTTCTTAAACCTCTAAGGGTACCCAAACCCACTTCAAGATGATATCTTGGTTACCAACCTTTTCCAAATGATGACTTTTACTTATCCAAGTAGACTCCACCCTCCTAAGGTCCTTCCCTTTTCCTAGGGTTCTTTGAAAACTTGGATCAAAATATGGCTTTAGGGACACTTGCCCTTAACTAGGCCAATTAAGGAAAAAAAAGTAAAAAGGTTTCAAGACTTCAAACTTAGACTTGATTCATCATTTCTATAACTAAACCACTAGGATTCATGTACTTTTACGGCCCCAACACCTCCAAGGATCAATATCCCTAACTTAGGCCTAGAATTCCTAGTAGGTCAAAATTAAATTTTCCTTGGCAATCTTCCAAACTTTCCAAAGGACAAGGCCAACTTATCACCTTTTAAAATACCTTTACCTAGTTCTTTAAGACTCAATGAATTCTTAGTTATCTTGGGATTAAAATATTACACAAATGTAAAAGATTTAGACTTTTAAGATAGATATCAACTTTAAACAACATATAAAATGGCACTAGCTTTTTATGTAGAATTACCCATCTCTGATGAAAACAACAAATAAGTTCTACCCAAAAAACAAACACATGAACTATCTAAACAAATTATAACATAAAATATACTATTTAGATGAAAGCATGAATGATGATAATGTATCTAGATTGGCATGCATGTCATCATCAACTTTAACATAGAAATCAACATCCCATTTAGTGAGTGTCGTAGAGAAGTAGATCTTGGTCTTTATTGAGGGCTGATGGTAGCCTTCAACATGTTTGAGTCTAAGGAAATCATTATGCTCTACATCTTCTTCTTCAATTACATGATCCAAAATGCCACCTAATGTAGCATTGTGCCCAATCACAAACCTTATCACTATCCCCTTCTCATCCTCCAACTTCTTCAACTTTGCCTTTCCCATTCTCATTTCCCATTTCCCATTTTATTCATGGGCTTCAAACAAGACATAGTAATATTCAAATTAAAAAACTTACAATTGTTACAAGTGTTTTAATTGAGTATAGTTGTTGATCTTGTGGCACCCAAGTGCGTCAAATTGCATCACATCATTTTCTACTGCTAAAAGCAATGTTGATTCCCACCACAACTATTTCTTTTTTCGCTGAAGATTTATTTTCTTTCTCCACTCCATTCATCTTCATTCCATTCACAACTCTTGCTGCTCCTAATTTCATTCCCAGTGAAGAAATTGTTTTGTCTAATGACATGCATCACTTATGCCCCTTTATATTCTTCAAATGAATCTTAAAACCATCTATTACAATACCACTTATCCCAATAGATTTAGATAATTTAAACTTCTCATACATTTATATATATCATAGATGATAACACATCAAAATTCAATCTAGAATTATAAGATATGTTTTATAAGTTTATGATTCAAAAAAAAATTTGTTTTAGAGTTTATCTGAAATAATTATAGATGGAAAACCAAATAAAAGATAAAATCATGTTAGTCATAATATCATTATTGGTAACAATGTTCCAAATGCAAAGAATTCTTTGTTTGAGCTTCTAGCAATGATCAAGTGACTTACTAAATAGCTTGATGAGTCCTCGAAACTTTTCCCCTTATATCCTTGCTTTCGCCACTTTCAAATTTCTAGTTACATGCACACAATCATGACTTTTCATCATAAAGCATTCACATTCTAACAATTTTCATGTTCTTTCATTACATTTTGATCTAATCAAGAAATTATAAACTTTCTCTTATTCAAATGACTAATCTAAAAATGGGTCCTATTAAAGAATCTAATATAAATTAAAATAATGTATCTAAATTTTAAACAAATCAAAACATAAAATCTGTGATTTAAACTTATCTCATCACTTACACATAATAACAATACCCACCTTGTCATGTGGATAGTCTTGGGGGAGAGGTTGGAACATTGTTTTGGGTGAGGGACAGTCCACATTCGGTATGCAAATAACATACCAATGCAGAAACAAGCAAGGTAGAGGAATACAATGAATTTGGAGGGAATTAAATCTATCTAAAGACCTACAAAGTCCTTATTGCATATAAAATAACTCAAATTCCTCAAATTTGACCTTTGGTTCAATTTGGTATCCTGGGTTATAATGACACCAAGGATCCAATCGACCACTCTTTCTCTCTCTCCATCTCTCCTATTCAATCCAATGAACCAACTAGATTTTTTGTACATTTTAATGTCTCAAGTATTGCCTCGTGGTCTAACTCAAAAACTTTTCAAAGAATCTTATTATGTGGTTTTCCACTATATTTTATCAAGTGGACATTTGATGCAACAACAAGGTTTGAATAATGAAGAACCTTCCTCTCTATTTGCCAATCCTTGAATAACCACAAGTTAGGGTTCTTCATAGAATATCATCTAAGCCATGTGTCAGTTGTAATGACCATACCGATATGGTACTCTTAACCTTCACCATCTATAATTGAGTGATCCAATTTTTGTTTGGCTTGGACACAACACAAATAATAATATGTCCCTTCTTCATTATCTTTAGGTGCAATAATAGCAAAGACATGGCCTACAGTGATCAAACAAGCAGTCAAAGTCAATAGATGAATCCATCTCTACCATTTTTAGTGCTTGTGGGGGATGATAGGTGTCAACTGGGTCCAAAACTTGTATATGCCATTTCTCCACCCATTCAGTCGACTCACAGTCATCCCTATTTTCCTCTACACGTGATGGACAATAGCATGCCATTTTTCATGTGTGGATACTCCATGAACCTACATCAGAGCTTCTAAAAGAGTGCAACTCACTTGATCTTGTTAGTGTGCAACAATCCTCATATGGTGCAATGTTAGTATTATCTATCAACCAAAAAAATATGTGAACCGTATACTCACCTTCCTTACCTAGACACATTTTAGTGTTATACCACTGGATGATAAATTTTGCATGTCAATATTGCTTCATCTTTGTACTTTAGTTCTTCATGAGCTAAGGCTCTTTTGATGCATGTGCCTATACCATCGTGATCTCCCTTTTTATGACCAACCTTTGTGAAATTTCACATATATTGAATTATACACAACCTGTGCATCCTGCCCAACCAATAGAACATTCGTGCATTCTTGAATTGAAATGCACAATAGTCTAACCAAATAATGTGTTGATGATATGGTATGCCCTTGTTAACCAAATCTCCATAAAATAGTTGAAATCAACGATGTACAAACTCCATAGAATGTGATCGATCATCGTTGATGTAAAAATGGCACTCCCTCAAAATCTTCCTATCATCCTCTGTACTTGTAGGTGAATGCATGAATGTTATGTGAACAAATATGGAAACTTGTTGAGAAGTATAATACTTTGGTTGCACCTCATTTTTTGGTTGTAGTGTGCAGTTCTCTATGAAATCTACAACCAAAAAAATGGTATCTATTGGAAACATATCCTTGCACAACTTGAGTTGCAAATCCAACCATCAAGCTCTATGTGTATGCCTTGCATACTCATAAATAATCTTTTCACAAAAAATCTTCATGAACTCATACACTGGAATCTTTTCAATTACTAAATCACATCTTTTACCCTGTTTCCCATCTTTTAGAGCATATTTCACTGTCTTGAATTTTTCATAATCTATTATTTTATTTCCAATTGAACGTGTATTATCCATATGTTCACAAATTGATAAAAGTTGCAAAGAACTACAAAATAAGCATGTACCATCCAAGCATGATGTCTTTTTAAAAATTTGGCTATCCCCTATTTCACATAAAATATTGGATATGAATTCTCTTGAAGATCTTGGTGGCTCATTCATGTCACAATCCTGCAAAACAAACTTAGAATGTAAAACACACATATATGCCTAAAAACATCAAAATGTTTAGAAAATTCAATATGTATCCTACAACAACAAGTTGTGTGTGTGTGATTTATCTTCACATAAAAAGGTTTATCCATCTCAAAAAATCTTTGACTTATTTAAATTTGAGGATACATACCAATAAATTTTGCAAAGATTTATGTTTGAGTTGAGTCCAAAAAATGTTTCGCATGTGGGTCGCAATTTTGGCTACCAATCCTCCTTCTTACAACATCTCTTTGATTAGGGGAAACACATGTTATTTTTTCAAAAATCTTCGATCAATAATTTCAAAGTTTCACTAATTTCTTTATTCTTTTGTAGTAGTCTACTACTAAATGTCCATAACTCATGTTTTGTTGGATCTTCCAATCTCTCATGCCTTAGCATGGCTCTCCTTAGAGTACCTTTACCGATTTTCAATATTTTGCTTGTCTTTCTCATGAATCTAGCTTTCTTCATTTGGAATTTTCCCTTCCTGCCTTTGAAATTTCCATAGTCTGATACCTGTGGAAATATTAAAATACCAAGCTTTGAACCTTATAACATATTTTTTGCGGCGCACAAGTTCTCTGCCATTAGATTTGAGGAAGATCTACGATTGGCGCTATCTCACCATCGGAAGCTCTGCGAGATTTATGTTCGCGACATGGCGCCCTAATGAAACATGTCTGATGGGTCCAACGGGCTAGGCAACATGTTTTGGTGGGTCAAAAAAGTTCCACGGCACCGTGGGCACTATGTCGCTATCGTGTGTGGGCCAAAAAATCTTCATAGAGACATAGCGCCCGACCAACCAGAGGGTGTTCTACGGTGAGTCCCAGTGTTCGGTGGGCAAAGTTTGGCAGGTCGAAAAATTCACCACTGCGAGAGCTTCAGGCAAGTGGTTGGGTTCCATTTCGTACCTCATCTACCCAGTTGGCGGGGTCCAGTGCCATGGTGGAAAATCATTGAAAGACACATATAGATCAAAAGACATGTCATCATTGGGCACTATGGCACTATGGGGATTTGGCCTCAATTTCCTCATAGTGACATGGCACTTAGTTGAAATTTGGCCACTCTGTGGGGTCAAAGTCTTGGGTCTTCCAGGTTGATGCTTCGAAGGCCAATAGGGAGGTGCTAAGTGTATGAGTCAGGGCATATGTGGTTCATGGGCCCATCAATTTTTAGGGGATGTGTAGATTACAAGGTGGTTTTGATCGTCAGATTGAGATTGATCTATGATGGGCACCATCATGCTATGAGGAATTTCTCGAGAGATATCAACAGCAACATAGCGCCTAGGCGCCGCATGTCTTGGTGGGACCATATTTTCATGTAGTCAGTGCAATAAAGGGTTTGGGTTGCTCGTAATTGCTAGATTAGTTTAGATCGACAGATGACACCATGCCACATGGATTAGCAAGGCCAGGTCTTACCAAACTATGCCAGGTGTCATTCAAGCATGGTGCGGTTGCTGAGGTGGTGCCAGATATGATGGGCCTGGGGTAAGAACAGCACAGAGCATGACGAGTCTTCACGATCGTCAGATCAGAGCAGATCAACGAAAGGCGTTGTCTCGCTATGGTGAAGTTGTGCAATCTTTACCATAGCAACATAGCGTCTTGTTGACACGTGTCTCACTAGCTCGGCCAAGGTTGGTAGTTAGCAGCTGGCGACTGTGTGATCGCCACAGTTAATGATAACAATTCGAGGGTGGCACGGTTAGTTCAATAAAGGAAGGTCAACCACAAAGGACTTCCCAGGTGGCAGAATGAAAAGAAGTGATTGGCTCACATGGCCCAGTTGGTACATAAGTAACTATTTGACTTGCTTTGACCTCACGGATTCATGAGCCAGAAAAAATGAATCAAGTTTTTGCCACAAGATTTTGATCCTATGATCAATTCCACCAACTTAGAAGTTAATGCAAAGTGCAACGACATTCTACCACCATTACAGATCTATCTACTATGTCAAGGGATTTTTTTTGGTGCCGTTCTGTCTTCTCCAGGCTCTTTCTCAGAGTAATATCAAATTTTGGTACTTAAAACCACCATATCTTTGATCGGATTTTCAGGGTGAGAAGTTAATGCCAGTAGTTGAGAAGTAAATGTAATGCAAAAAATCTTCAGTTATGCCTGAGCTATAAAGGCAATTTTGTGATCTTTTCTTAGGGGGATTCCTTTTCTAATTTCTTTGCTACTACTTGCAGATCTGCAGTGTAAAATTCCCTTTGTCTCTAAGTTGTATATAATTCTGTTTGGTTTCCTGATTTGTATGTCATTTTAGATTGACATAAGTCTGGGTGTGTATGTCTTTTGAATGTTATCTTGGTTCAGTAGCGCATATGTGGGCAAAAATGAGTCTGAAAACTCTATTTTTGTGCATCACCTCCTTAGATTAGACTAGGTAGATTTACTTTCATGCTCTCCTTCTCCCTTTTCCTCTCCAAGAGTAGTTAGGTGTGCCCTGATAGTAAGAGGAAGCCAACCTTCTCTGGAGACTCAACCTCGCAGTTCAAGTCCCACAGCTTGGAGGTTGTTTCCATGTTTCACTAGGTTGTCCTCGCGCATAGGCCTTGGACAAGGGTGCAAACCTAAGTGACAACAGTAATTACTATTGTCGATGTAAGTACTCATATTGTGATATTACTATCTTTAATGCATGATTTAGAACCCACTTTGTCATAAGCACTCATTAGATTCTTTACAATAATTTTTTCATTTGAATCGTCCATTGTTCTTAGCCCAAGAATCTTCATGATAGGCCTAAATTTCAAATTCATCATCATTTCAACAAATAATTGGCATTGACCTATAATATTTAATTCTTCAAAGAATAATCAACACATACAATTAACTTTTCTTTGACAAGTACACTTGCTAATCTTGTCAGGCATTGATTTCAAAATGTTAGTATCAATATCAATCAAATATTTTGGTCTTCTAAAATAAATTATAGAAGGTATTATAATATCTTCCATTCCCTCAACATTTTGAACATCAACATAAGGTTGAGTATTTTGTGTACCTTGAACTAAAGATGATGTGCCTTGGAAATAAGATGCAAAAGATGAAATATCACCTACTTGATATGTTGATGTTGTGCCTTCAACATGACATGATGGAATGTGTACATCATCAAATCTACAAATTAGTGTCTCTTCAACATGAGAGAATGATATGACTCCAATATTGGAAGATGGTGTAGCTTCACAATTTAATTATCTTTTTGAGCATAACAGTCTCATTCATTCTCTTTGTCTTTCCAATTCTTCCTCTTTGTTTCTTTGTATCCATGGTTCTTGTTCCTCTTCAAAAGCCAATTCTTCATTATTGCTTTGCAATTTTCTTTCTTCATGTAGTAGTTTCATTTCATCTCTTTTAATTGCCAAATCTACCTCCCTCTCTTCTTTTGTTTGAGTTTTTGGTTTCTTCCTTGGCATGATGATGATTTCTATATGTCAAATTATTCAAACATCTGAATTAATTACAATTTATAAATTACAAAATGATTCAAATAAATATAAAAATTACAATTATTTCAATGAATGCACAATATATATCAAACAACTTGCCAAATTTCTAACCATTTCTAAATAGTAATTCATTTAAACATAAAAATTTCAATGAATTCACTATATATTAAACATGTCAAATTATAATCAAAATTGTCTCTATATATCAACAAACAATATTTAAAAAGGACTACACTAACCTTTTCTATAGAAAGAATATTCAAAAAGCCTTCAAATAGCATATCCAATGATTGAATTTGATGTTTGCTAGCTTCAAAAACTCTTCAAATAGTGTTTTCTAACTTCCAACACCTTGAAACCCATGTTTTCTATCAGAACAATAGAATGCACAACAAAAACAAAAGTAGAATATGGATCAGCAAGGACCCAAACTTTCTTTATGACCATTTTTTGGCGATTTCACATAGTGTGTATGCACTATAGCGCATATGCACTATAAGGCATGTACACACTATAGTGCGTAGGCACTATGTAAAAATAAATCTGTCCCTAGCCCACCATCCCCATCCCCTACTCTCTCTCTCCCTACTCTTTCTCTCCTCTTTGATCCATCACTCTCTCTCACTCTCTCTCCTCTCCCATCCCCTTCTCTCTCTCTCTCTCTCTCTCTCTCTCTCTCTCTCTCTCTCTCCCTCTCCTACTCCCTCTCCCATTGCCTACTCTCTCACTCTCTCTCTCTCTCCCATCCCCTACTCTCTCACTCTCTCTCCTCTCCCATCTCCTACTCTCCCTCACTCTCTCTCCTCTCCCATCCCCTACTCTCTCTCACTCTCTACTCTCCCATCCCCTACTCTCTCTCTTGCTCTCCCTCTCCCACTACCTACTCTCTCTCTCCCATCCTGTACTCTCTGTCACTCTCTCTCACTTTCTCTCTCCTCTCCCATCCCCTACTCTCTCTCTCTCGCTCTTTCTATCCTCTCCATTCCCGTACTCTCTCTTTCTCTCCCTCTCCTACTCCCTCTCTCATTGCCTACTCTCTCTCTTATCCCTTACTCTCTCTCTCTTGGGGTACTCTCTCTCCCCTCTCCCATCCCCTACTCTCTCTCTCTCACTCACACACTCTCATCCTCCTCTCTCTTTCTCACTCTCCCTCTCCCACTCCCACTCCCACTACCTACTCTCTCTCCTATCCCCTACTCACTCTCTCTCTCCCATCCCATTCTCTCTTTACCACCCCCCACTCTCTCACACACTCTCACACTCTCTCCCATCCCCTACTCTCTCTTACACACACTCTCATTCCCCTCTCTCTCCCTCTCCCACTCGCTCTCCCACCACCTACTCTCTCTCTCCCACTTGCTACTCTCTCACTCTCACTCTCTCTCTTGGGGTACTCTCTCTCTCCCCTCTCCCATCCCCTACTCTCTCTTTCACATACACACACACTCCCATCCCCCCTCTCTCTCTCCTCTCCCATCCCCAACTCTCTAGATCTCTCTCACACACTCCCACCCCCCCTCTCTCTCCCTCTCCCATTCCCTCTCCCACCACCTACTATCTCTCTCTCTCACTCTCTCTCCCTCTCTACTCTCTCTCTCCCATCCCCCACTCTCACTCTCTCTCCTATCCCCTACTCTCTCTCACACTCTCTCCCATCCCCTACTCTCACTTTCTCTCTTACACACATTCCCATCCCCCCTCTCCCTCTCCCACCACCTACTCTCTCTCTCCCATCCCCTACTCTCTCTCTCGGGCTACTATCTCTCTCTCCCCTCTCCCATCCCATACTTTCTCTCTTTCACAGACCCACACACTCTCATCCCCCCTCTATCTCCTCTCCCATCCCCTACTCTCTAGATCTCTCACACACACTCCCATCCCCCTCTCTCTCTCCTCTCCCATCCCTTACTCTCTAGATCTCTCACACACACTCCCATCCCCCTCTCTCTCTCTCCCTCTACCACTACCTATTGTCTTTCTCTCACTCTCTCCCTCTCTACTCTCTCTCTCTCTCATCCCCTACTCTCACTCTCTATCTCCCATCCCTTACTCTCTCTCTGCCACCCCTACTCTCTCACACACACTCTCCCATCCCCTACTCTCTCTCTCTTACATACACTCTCATCCCCCCTCTCTCTTCTCCCTCTCCCACTCCCTCTCCCATAGCCTACTCTCTCTCCCCTCTCCCATCCCCTACTCTCTCTCTTTCACACACACACCCATCCCCCTCTCTTTCGTTCTCTCTTCTCTCCCATCCCCTACTCTCTCTCACTCACTCTCCCTCTCTCTCTCCCTCTCTCTCTCTCTCTCTCTCACACACACACACACACACACACACACTCTCTCTCTCTCTCTCTCTCTCTCTCTCTCTCTCTCTCTCTCTCTCTCTCTCTCTCACTCTATCTCCCTCTCTACTCTCTCTTTTCCACCTCCTACTCTGTCTCTCACATTCTCACACTCTCTCCCATCCCCTACTCTCTCTCTCTTACATACATTCCCATCCCCCCTCTCTCTCTCCCTCTCCCACTCTCTGTCCCCTCTCCCATTCCCTACTCTCTCTCTCTTTCACACACACACACTCCCATCCCCCCTCTCTCTCCTCTCCCATTCCCTACTCTCTCTCCCCTCTCCCATCCCCTACTCTCTCTCTCTCACTCGCACACTCTCATGGTCCTCTCTCTCTCACTCTCCCTCTTCCACTCCATCTCCCACTGCCTACTCTCTCTCTCCCATCCCCTACTCTCACTCTCTCTCTCCCATATTGTACTCTCTCTATCACCCCCTACTCTCTCTCTCTCATCCCCTACTCTCTCTCTTACACACACTCACATCCCCCCTCTCTCTCCCTCTCCCACTCCCTCTCCCACCACCTACTCTCTCTCTCACTCTCTCTCCCATCCCCTACTCTCTCTCCCTTCTCCCATCCCCTACTCTCTCTCTTTCATAGACACATACTCCCATCCCCCCCTCTCTCTCTCTCTCACATCCCCTACTCTCTAGATCTCTCACACACACTCCCATCCCCCCTCTCTCTCCCTGTCCCACTCCTCCCACCACATACTCTCTCTCTCACCCTCTCTACTCTCTCTCCCATCCCCTACTCTCTCTACCACCCCTATTCTCTCTCACACACTCTCTCATTCCTTACTCTCTCTCTTACACACACTCCCATTCCCCCTCTCTCCCTCTCCCACTACCTACTCTCTCTCTCTCTCTCTCTCTCTCTCTCTCTCTCTCTCTCTCTCTCTCTCTCTCTCTCTCTTTCTCTCTCTCTCTCTCAGGCTACTCTATCTCTCTCTCTCTCCCCTCTTCCATCCCCTATACTCTCTCTTTCACACACACACACACACACACATACCCGTCCCCCCTCTCTCTCCCCTCTCCCATCCCCTACTCTCTCTCTCTCACACACTCCCATCCTGTTCTCTCTCTCACTCTCTTTCTCCCACTTCATCTCCCACTACCTACTCTCTCTCCCCCATCCCCTGCTCTCAATCTATCTCTCCCATAATGTACTCTCTCTCTCTCTTCCAACCCTACTCTCTCTCATTCACTTCCTCTCTCTCCCCCCTCTCCCATCCCCTACTTTCTCTCTCTGCCACCCCTACTCTCTCTGACACTCTCACACTCTCTTTCATGCCCTAATTTCTCTCTCACACACACACCCATCCTCCTCTCTCTCTCCCTCTCTTGCTCCCTCTCCCATAGCCTACTTTCTCTCTACCATCCCCTACTCTCAATTTCTCTCTCCCATCTCATACTCTCTTTGCCACCCCTACTCTCTCTCACACTTCCTCTCTCTCCCATCCTGTACTCTCTCTTTGCCACCCCTACTCTCTCTCTCACTTCCTCTCTCTCCCATCCTATATTCTCTCTATTTCCCCTACTCTCTCTCTCACTTCCTCTCTCTTCCATCCCCTACTCTCTCTCTCTCTCCCTCACTTCCTCTCTCTCCCATCCCCTACTCTCTCTCTCTCACTTCCCCTCTCACCCATCCCCTACTCTCTCTCTCCCATCTCCCATTCCCTACTCTCTCTCTCTCTCTCTCTCACACACACACACACACACACACACACCCATCCCCACCCCTCTCCTCTCTCTCTCACTCTCACTCTACCTCTCTCCTTCCCCCTCTATGCACTATTTAGGTGTCAATAGTGTGTGCACACTAAAGCATGCATGCATTATTAAGACTTAAATTTAAAAAGCTTTAAATAGCATGTGTGTGCTATAGGGTGCACGTTTTATTCAAAGATTTGTATTCTATCAAGCTTAAGGTTTGGTTTTTCCTTGGGGATCCAATCTAATGGTTTGGAGTCTGTAAACTGGTCTGAGACATGTTTTTCTACAAACATACAAAAAATGATTGATTTTTCTTGTGTGCTCTCCTTAAAGTTTCCTTGTGGTTGAGCATCGATAAAATCAAGTTACATGACATTGTAGGTCTCTGTGTTAGCTATATAACCATATAATTAATTTTTTATTTGAACTATTTTAAGCCTTTCATCTATAATTTCTTTTGAATATATGCCCATTTTTTGTCAAAAACCAACATATACTAATTGGGCTATAGATTTTAGCTCATTCATCAAATTTTGCAACAACTTAGTTTCTTAGAAACTAGACTACATTCTACACACTTTGAAAAAAAGGAAGTTTTGATTTTAGATTAGTTTTCAATCATTTCTAGGCAGAGCACATAGATATTTCATATTTTTGGGATGTGTCTAATTAAAAAATTCATTAAATAAAATACACATTATAAAATTACCCAAAAAATCTAGGATAAACTACATAGTGTTAGATAAATTTTGACCAGAGTGATTAAAGAATTTCAAAAAGAAAGTTAAAATTTAAGGGGGGCCACACTTTGTATTGTGTTATATTTTTTTGAAATAAATAGTAGCACTTTCTGTGGCCTCCTTTTTTGAGGACCTACAAGTAAACCATTTTGAAAAAAAATTAGTAGTTTAGAAACTAGATTCAAAGGACTACTACTTTTTTTTTTGTCATATCTTAACATTTTGAGCGTAACTATCTTCAAATTCTTGTTGAAGTTTAGAAATTGCTGATTTCAGAAGAAAGGTGTCCACTTATAACCCCCTTTTGGCACCACAACTTGGTGCACTTACCCAATATCAAATGAGTTAAATTTCAAATGTTAAATGAGTTGACATTTACCAAATGAGTTGGCATTTAATAAACTGGGATATCAAATAAGTTGACATTTTAGAAACCTTTTTTTACATTGAGGTAATATGTTGTTCATGTTCTTGTTTATCCCCCCTAGCTAAGAGGGATTGTTGATGTTTGGTAGCTTCATTTAGTTAAACTTATGAGACTATAGTATAAATATTCATATATGGCTTAGTGTAAGAAGTTGATCTCACTTTTGGCCAAAAAGTAGAAGTGGTTTTCCTATTTTTGAAATATATTGTCAAATGATGCCAAAATTTGAGCCATTTAGAGATTAAATATAAAAAAATTCAGAAATAAAAATTGTAGTGCCTGGAATCTTCTTTTTTAATATGTAATTTATTTGTATACCTATATGATAGATTATATTTTTCGTATGGATCTTTAAAAACCACTTTTTCAAAATGTTTGTTTCAAGAGCATACCATGCTCATGTACTGACACCATAATTTGACACAACTAAATGAATTTTTGTGAATCCTTTTAAATGAAGTTACCTAACACACCAAATATTGATGAGAATAATTTTCTTCAATTTTTTAGTGGATATTTTTAATTAATTTTTAATTGACAATTAAGCTAATTTCTAAAACCTCTCATGTACGGACACCATAATTTAATCAATTTTTTATTTTTTTATTTTTCTTTTTAACCTCAAAAGAATTCTATGAGAATTGATGACATGTAAATTAATTTACAAAATATGAAAAATTAAAATGATATTAAAATTTTAGTGAATGTCATTATTTAATGTTTAAGAGATAATTTTGATTAATAAATAATGGAAAAATAGAAAATGAACTCATAACACTATAAAATTTACCCTTTTGAAATCAGAATAGTAAGACCTATAATGGGTTTTAATTTTTTCAAAAAATTCAGTTGGGACGACCATACAAAAATTATGACAATCCCTAAAATTTTCAATTAAATGCCTTAGTCAAAAATTGGTTCATAAAAGCATAGGCTTGGTCCCACCAAGCCTATGCCATGCCTTTCCCCAAGGAAAAACTCGATGTGCATTCCCACCCATGGAAAATTCCTACCCATGTCACTAGAATCAAGCACCTGATTTGAATTTAGTCGTTAACCAAATCAAACACTCAATTTTTAAATAATCAACTACCCGATTATTTAAAAATTAGATGCTTTATTTATAATTAGGTACCCAATTTTGATGTACCCGTTGGGCCCCAAAAGATGCCCCACAAAGCATCTTTCAATTATTGCAATGAATGAATGACAATTTCAAACTGCAATAGTGAATGTCTATCATAATTATTTTATTTTATTGTCTTCTTTTACAATTTGCAAGTTGTTGATTCGAATTCAAAACTGGTGCAAACATGGGATCACAACATCAATGAGAGAGAAGACAAAGAATTAAAGAGTTGAGCAATTTTTCAGAGGAGAAAGACATTGAGGATACCACGATGGATGAAGAGGTTGAAGAAGAGAACCCAATACAAGGAGATTCAGCTGCAAATTCTAATCAAACATTCAATATAGGTGTGTCTCCAAACCCTCGAGTTTTTTCTCGTGATGAAATTGTTGACTTTTTAGAAGCAGGTTATGATTTAAACGATTTATATTTTCTTCATTAGAATAAATTTCCAAACAATCATGCACAACAAACTCCAATAGAAATTCATGCCCTGAAAGAAATACTAAGAAAAAATGAAAATAAGATTCAAATTCCAAATAACATTGAAAATGAAATGACAATTGAAAATAGAAATGGTATGAATATAGACATGGAAACACCAAGTACTGAAGAAACATGTTTAAATGATATTGAAGTGTATGAACGTAATTTTCATTTTTCTAATGATGTGCTAGATAATCTTCATGGATTGGTTTCATGGAGACAAATTAGGACACATGCTAATAGATTATATAGACTTTTTTTATTATAAGAAATTTGAGTTTCAATGTCAATTGATGTTGCAACTAATTAAAATGTCTAAAAAGCTAAAAGTAATGAAAATATTAGGAATGTATGCAAAACCTAAGAATAAAAATGAGTCTTTAAAAAAAGTTGTATCCACTATTTCTAGTGCCTTTGATGTTATCGGAAAGAGAAGTCACTCTAAAGATAAGAATGCAGCATGACAAGAAATAACAAGATCTTTAGTTAAAAAATCAACAACTGACAAAAGATTGATTCGTAACATAAGTGGATATCTTAATGTGAATCATAAAACTTTAGAAAGAGATGTCAAGAGAAGGGTTAACTTTGAATGTGATCCAGAAAAATATTTTGTGGACTTCTAGTGGTAGACTCCCGAGATGTGATATGAAACTTACTAGTGAAGTCAAAAGTTTGGTTGAAAAATCTTGGCATGATAATATAAGAGTATCACCTAATTTAAGAGATGTTCTTAAATTGAGAGTTGGCTCAAAAATACATGATCCACATCCTAAAAACCTTTTGGATATTACTCAAACTAAATTGTTCAAAAAAATTTTAAATGGTAAGGTGTTAACTATTACCATTAGTCAAAAATCTTTTGAAAAGTGTAAACCATGGTATATAAGGATTACCAAGGAAAGAATCACATGTTTTTGTAAAAATCATGTTCAATTTCATTACCATTATGATGTATTTCGATCTATACATGGTACTATACGTAGTAAAGAAATGTTGTAAGAATGTGGTATAAAAATACCACCTCAAACTGTAAAGGATTTCATATCAAGTTTGTTTTGTAAGCCACCTAATGATCAATAATTTCTTTTCAATGCATGTCTTTCTGGTACATGTGATATGTGTGGCAATCTTTCTTTGTTAGATGAATGTTTTCAGGAAAATGTTTTGACTACTTTTGGACAAAAATTAGTTGATGTAAAAAGATTCAAAACTAATGAATATCTATTGAAGGTTGGGAATATTGGAAGAAGGTGCTAGATGGCTTGATGGACACATTCACATATGTAAGAATATATTTCCAATTTGTATTATACTTTTAGTTGTTGACTTTGCAGAGAACTACTCACTTGCACTACAAGATGGGGTACAACCACAATATTACAATTTAGTGCAAATAACAATTTATGTTCATATAGGTTATAGGCATGCACCTAATAGTACAGAGGAGGATACAAAGATATTAAGAGAGTACCATTTCTATATGAGTAATAATAAACTTTATTCATCTGAGTTTTTATAATATTGTTTCAAGGTCTTTTATGATAATTTAAAAGAGAGACAAATTCAAATGACACAACATTGGATACGGTTAGATAATTGTATAGGACAATTCAAGGATGCTAGAATGTACACATAGGAAAACTAATATCCAACATGTGTGGAGATTTTTTGAGGCTAGATATGGTAAAGGAGAACATGATGGTGTCAGTGCGTGTGTGAAGAGAGCCCTTAGTAGAAAGAAATTAAAATTTGAGGAAAAAGCCAAATTCAAAAATGCATGTGATATTGTGGAATGGTGTAACAAAAAATTATACACAAGATCAAGTCAGAACTCTACAATCATTTTTTTCTTCTACCTATTTGAAGAGAAGAATATCCTTTCAAGATATGACTATTATAAGAGCTATTGTACCCTACCACCATCTCTTGATTAGATTAGGGCTCAATATAGTTTAGCTTTTTTTTATCCCTAATTTTTAATTATGATTTGAGTGCAGATTCATTATAGTGTAATTTTATTTAGGGAAATCAATTTGGTTAAGATTAGTCAATGTTGATATTTTTTCACTAATAGAGACATGGTTCCATTTGGATTCAACAAATAGTTGAATACTATCATAATAGTTATTATAAAATTTTATTTTTTGTTACACTTTACTTTGATTTATAATAAGGGTTACGATTTAGTGCTAAATTTTAATTTATCTTATTAGTAGTATAAGGGTTTTATTCAATTTTAAGATTAATATTGGTTAATGATAGTAATTTAGTTTAATGTAATACTTTAATTTAATTTAGTTTAGTTAGGGTTTGTTTTCAATATAATTTAGTTTACGGTTATAATTAAATGTTTGGGGCCTTTTGACCTGATTCTTTTTCTGGAATGCTCTAAATCTCGATTACATTCATCTGGCCAAGTCACACCTTCTAGGTCACCAAAATGATGGTCAAATTGCATGCTCCTATTTTTTCGGGATTTTTAAATGCACTGATAGTTGAACTATGAGAGTTGGAACCTTTATTTGAGCCAAATGGGTATCCAAAAATGTAAAGACATAAAACAGAAACTAAGTCTAAGTACATTTTTTTTTGGGTGACACAGGATTGCCCTTATACCTCTGGATGCTCCTGCATCACTAAGGCAGGCAGGCCCAAAAAGGTGAAGTTTTGGAAAAAGGGGATAATCTTTGGAAGCTAATGGACTAATAAATTAAGATTATTATTAAAATATGTTTTATTAACCCCTCTTGGATGTTAATTAGGGTTATGCCCTATTTTAAGGGGTTTGGAGGCATTTTGGGCTCATTCTGAGAACTTGATTTTTGCTCATTTCTTTGTTATTCTTCAGAGGCTGCCAAACCTATGGAGAAGGAGACCCAAGAATGGGAGTTTGTAGGTTTTTAAGAAGGCTAAGGATGGGATTTTGAAGCCATTCCATGTGCATGCTCATGTAGAGTTTTCCTTTGTGCTAAACAATGCAGATTTGTGGTTTTTCGGGTGTGTTTTTGTAAGAGTTTGGTGTTTCCGATTGAGTATTTCATATCAGTTTGGGTTTCTGCTGTATTTCAGACATTTAGATGTTGAAATAGAGTTAAATATATTTATTGGGACATGTTTCAACTTCTGAGATAGTTTATTAGTGTTTTTGTGGTGTTTTCGTGCATTTTTGTTTTATTTCGGGAGCCCGATGAGCATAGTTTTTGTCCTACGTTTTTTGAGCTGTTGTGTAGATGCTATACAGATCTGGAAATGTCATTTTGTAGGCCATTATGCTGCTGAAATTTATATAAAAATTTTCATTTTCATATTTATTAATAATATGTGAAGCTATGATGTTTTTGGCACTATTTTTGGCATACCCGATTTGGGGTTTATTAGAAATTTCGCGGATCTTTGTGATATTTTTTGTTTGATTTTGAAAATCTGATTAGAGGTTTGAAATATCATGTAAAATCAGAGAAAGGGACATTTCAGTGGTATCAGAGCTATTATCTTGCCAGCCCGAGGGTTTGTAGAAGTTTGCATGTCAGTTTTGACAACTACCCAAATCTTACATGTCATAATTTATAGTTGCATGTTGCTTCTAATCAGCTGCATGTCAAAATTTATGGTTGCATGCTACTTCTAATCATTTTTGTGTTAGTTCTTGGTGTTTGAAGAAGTTATAACCTATTGGGGTTACACTCTACTTTATCCAGAATGGACAGGTATAGTACAGAGTCTCAGAGGACACGATCTTGGACAATTGATATCCAGAGTCAGAACAGTAGAAAGGATGGTTATTTAGACATTCGAGATAAACTTAGGAAAATAAGCTGTGACATGTCTAAACAGTTGGTTGAGCACCACCGTATGATGAATGACATGTTGTTCGACATAGCTAAGGTGGATAAGTTGACCAAATTTCTACTTGGAAAATTTTCTCACAGGGCAGGTCACACAATTACCAAGAACTTGCATGAGGAGTTTGAGAAACTAGCTTATAGCCAGGCAGAGGTCTTAGATTCTACTCCACCACAAGAGGTAGTGAGAAAGGATATTACATAGATTGATAGTAATGGTCAACTTGATACTCAAATTGAGACAATTGTATACAGGTCGTTAAAGGGTGATATCACAGGTATTCAGGATGGTATAGTCACAACAGCGTAGTGGGTTCAGATGATGATTATGAGGATGTTGTTGTGCATGATGGTGAGATACCTGGTAGAGATGAACAGACACTAAGCATTCATGACTTTGCTGAGAAAGAGTACCAGGCATAGTTAGATGCTTCGTCACATGAGGTTGAGGCTAGTAGTACTTCACATGATTCACCCAACTAGCTGAAAGTGAACAAAGGCAGTATTATGACTTCATTATCTCATCATGACAGGTATGTGGAGTTAGTTGGTATTGGTCATATTACTCACGTGAGGATTTTTCTTGAGTTACCAGCTGATTCTAGTTTACAGATATGGAGTCGAGATTATTATATTGGCATTTGGGATTCAGTTGACTGGAAATCTTTAACACTTTTTGGTAGCAGTGTTTGTTTGGGTGCTATCATGGATTTGATTAGCAGATTGCATGGTGTTGTCTTTTCTTGTGCTAGCAGCTTGTCTGATGTTGGCATTATTTTTTATACACTGGTGTTGGGCTTTGTTCATATATCCAGTCGACCATACTTGTTGGAATGTGTTGATGATCCTTCATATTTGGCAGTATGTACAGATGAGTCCTAGGATCATATTAGCATTCATGACATCCAGGAGGATGCAGTGGTTAATTTTGAAGACTTAGTTTCCTTGGGTACAAAGGAGTTGGACAGCAGTGCTACAGTTTTTGATACTTTGTATGTTGATATGAGCTTTAGAATTGATTCACAAGATATGGATGGTAATACGCTAGAGACTAGTAACTTTAAGGATAATCCTTTAGACAGTGCATCAGAGGAGGTTTGTAGGAGACAGTCAAGCTAGTGCCATCATGTGTCTAATCAGTTGAGAGTTAGTGAGCGAGACATTGCTATCGCTTGCCAACATTTCAATGCTACTCATCAATTCTTAGCAGTTTATGGATGGGGTTCTCCTACTAGTGATGAGCAGGGAGGCGGTTATCTTTCCTTGATAGAGTTCCACTCTTTATGGGAGGCTATCTTGATTCTGAGATAGGATTATATGTAGTTGGTAGCTGAGAGTGATTATCTTATGAAGTGGGGCAGTACAGCATATGATGCATTGTTGGCCAAGGAAGATGAGGTAAGTGAGCTTACTGAGCAGCTTGAGGTGACATCTGAGATTCTTGAGAGTACACAGTTAGCTTTCAAGGAGTCACAATTTCATTTGGTTAAGGTGACCATGGAGTTAGAGCAACTACAGTCTTTACTAGATTCTATACAGTGACAAGTTGTGGTGTCTGATGATCCAAGGATGTCCATGGTCGAGATTGTAAAAGATAGTGGAGATGGGGATGCATCCATCCTTGATACTAACATTGGCATATCAGGTTCATCCCCACTAGAGTTAGGTTCAGTTGAGTTGGGTGCTGAAGCAGATTGTTGTGGTATGCCTAACATGGTGGTGACCTCTAGCACTAATGGCACGAAGACTAGAGATGTTGTATCAAAGACCATGTGTGATGTTGGTGAGCCGATAGTTGGCATGGTTCCTACTAGTAATACTACTCCGTTGGCAATTTCTTTAGAGGTAGTAGTTAGTTCCAACTTGGTTAGTGATCGATTGCAGTTAGTTACATCTGGATTGTAGTCTGAGCCACTGACTGAGATTGGTACATTCTATCTGCATTACATTGTGAAGTATACTTATCAATTTACATTTGATGACCATGTTGATGAGATGATGATATAGAGATGTACTTTGGTTCCTAGTACTTATCATCAGTTATGGGATAGTTTAATGCCTCAGGTTGAGAGTTGTGATGGGCATGACATAGCAATAGGTTCTGCAATTGATAGCTTCATAATAC
This sequence comes from Cupressus sempervirens, assembly GCA_028749045.1. Classification (NCBI taxonomy): domain Eukaryota; kingdom Viridiplantae; phylum Streptophyta; class Pinopsida; order Cupressales; family Cupressaceae; genus Cupressus; species Cupressus sempervirens. The sequence goes on along the minus strand of CM053793.1, from coordinate 1,357,326 downwards.
ATGACTTAGAGCAAGAGTTTTGGAGTGATGCTTAAATAGGTGTTGTTATTGATTCTACTCCTTTGGCTATGACATCTCCTTACTTAGCTCATGATCAGTCACAGTGGGTTGTATCACTTGTTCATGGAAAATTTGGTTTGGGTTCCATTTCTTGTTGTTTATCTTGTGATGGTTTTTCACCATCAGGGGTGCATGGGAGTTATGGTTATGAGACAGTGGCTGATGATTTGCAAAGTTGTGTTGAATACAGGAGTTGTACAGTGTGTGGATTCTCCATACTCAGTACAGTTTCATTCGGGAGCATTCACCATTGTTGCAGAGTTGGATTGTACATTTCTTATAGGCCAGTGGGATGCGTTGATGGTATTTACTATGTTGGCAATTTGATTTGTCCACTTTACTTGGGTTCTGATGTTCTAAGAGTTTGTGTCTTGTGGGTTTCTAACTGTGGAAGTTGTGACTTTGGAGTTTGGTTGAGCAATAATTGTCAGTTTGATTATGGATTCCTCTTGGTTATATTGCAGAGGATATTGCAAGAGCCTGTGTTAATTGACAATGGTATAGTTCATGACTACATTTGGGATCCAGGTGGATTGATTGGTTTATTATTCAGCCATTGCTTGAGGAAAAGAAATATTTGGAAGGGGAGGACTTTTCATGTCCCCTTTTCAAATAATTAAAAATAATAATCTTTGCTAAGGCAGGCAGGCCCAAAAAGGTGAAGTTTGGAAAAAGGGGATAATATTTGGAAGCTAATGGACTAATAAATTAATATTATTATTAAAATATGTTTTATTAACCCCTCTTGGATGTGAGTTAGGTTTATGCCCTCTTTTAAGGGGTTTGGAGGCATTTTGGGCTCATTCCGAGAACTTGATTTTTGCTCATTTCTTCGTTATTCTTGAGAGGCTGCCAAACCTATGGAGAAGGAGACCCAAGAATGGGAGTATGTAGGTTTCTAGGAAGGCTAGGTATGGGAGTTTGAAGCCATTCCATGTGCATGCTCATGCAGAGTTTTCCTTTGTGCTGAACATTGCATATTTTTTGTTTTTCGGGTGTGTTTTTGTAAGAGTTTGGTGTTTCCGGTTGAGTATTTCATATCAGTTTGGGTTTCTTCTGTATTTCACACTTTCAGATGTTAAAATAGATCTGAATATATGTATTGGGATGTGGTTCAACTTCTAAGATATTTTATTAGTGTTTTTGTGGTGTTTTCGAGCATTTTTGTGTTATTTCGGGAGCCCGATGAGCATAGTTTTTGTCCTACGTTTGTGAGGTGTTATGTAGATGCTATAAAGATCTAAAAATTTCATTTTTTATGCCACTATTCTGCTGAAATTTCTGTAAAAATTTTCATTTTAAGATTTATTAATAATATGTGAAGCTTTGAAGTTTTTGGCACTATTTCTGGCAATACCCGATTTGGGGTTTATTGAGAAATTTGGTGGATCTTTGTGATATTGGTTGTTTGATTTTGAAAATCTGATTAGAGGCTTTAAATATCATGTAAAATCAGAGAAAGGAAAATTTTATATGGTGTTTGGAAATCAATAGTGCAAGAGGGTACCCGGTTGATCAAATATGCTACAGAAGTAAGTGCTTCACCCCAATAGGATAATGGCATATGGGCTTCTATCAGAGAAGCATGCACAACCTCCAATAAGTGACATTTTTTCTCTCAGCTACCCCATTCTGCTAAGGTGTATTGGAACAATTAGTTTGATGAATAGTCCTATGTGCTTGCAGATACTACTGAAGTTCAGAACTCAAATATTCACCTCCATTGTCACTATGAAGAACTTGAACTTGTGTATTGTACTGACTATGAATCATGTTATAAAATTTTTGAAATAACAAGTTAAGATCACTTTTAGACTTCATTAAGCATACCAAAGTCATCCTAGTACAATCGTCAATAAAAGTAACAAACCAATGTGATCCACCCAAGGTAGTGACTTTGGCCAAACCCCAAACATTAGAATGTATGATCATAAATGGAATTGGACTTTTATTCAAAGTTAATGGAAAATAAGCATGATGGACTTTTGCAAGTTCACAAACTCCACACTGGAAGCTAGAAACATCAAATTTTCCAAATAAACTAGGAAATAATTTCTTTAGGTAACTAAAGGAAGCATGTCCTAGACGTCGATGCCATAACCAGATTTTAGATTTTTGCTTGTCCCCCTCATAGCCATCCATCACTAGAGCTTGATGCAACTTATCTGAACCCTTTCACACCAAGTCCAAGTAATATAGCTTCCCTTACCTAACACCACAACCAATCATTTGCCTCATTTGGATGTCCTTAAACACATAGAAATCAAGCCAAAAAATTACAACACAAAGTAAAGTAGTGGTGATTTGGGAAACTGAAAACAAATTGTAATCTAAAGATAGAACCACTAAAATAGAATCTAGATACAAAGTATCAGTGAGAGGTAAGCATCCTTCACCAATAACTGGGGCCGAAGAGCCATTCGTAGTGGAAAAAATAATTTGTGAGGACAGTTTAAGGGATGAGACATGTCTAGAATAAAACGTCATATGATTTGTAGCACCATAATCAATTATTAATGCACTATTACAAACAAGTGTAGACATATTTAAAGACTTATCACCATTACCTACTACTGTTGCTAATGCTAAGATTTGTCTAGCAACATTATCCTCTGTCTTTGTTTCAACAAACGATGCACTGGAGGTCTTCTTGGAATTCTTCTTCCATGAATGCGGCTACAATCCCACCATTCTAGATACCAAACAAGTTCAAAATATTGACTTTTGGTATGACTAGTTTGATTCCAATGGGTGCATTTGTAGGTGGATTTATCAGCACCATTAGTGATCTTAGGCAATTTTTGAGGAGGCCCATTTTGATTAGATGATTTTCAAGTCACCATGGCTAAAGCTTCAATGTTTTCTAGTTCTCCAATCATTGTTGTGCATCGAACAAATTCACAATGGACCAATGCATAAAATTGTTTCTAATTCAAGAATAGGATCCTTTCTCAAAATTTCAACACAAACTTGTTCGAAGTCACCATCTAATCCAGCAAGAAAAATATACACCCTTTGTCAGTGAACTAAATTTTGGTAAGATTCTACATCATTCTCACTTTCCTTGATCACTTTATCATGATGATCCAACTCATTAAAAATCTCGGTTAATTCTCCATAATACACAAAGAGTGTTCTACCATTATGTTTGGCTGAAAAAGCATGCTAATTCAAGACAAAAACCTCAATTCATCTGCTCTATCATAAAAAGCCTTAGAAAGAGCTTTCCAAATATCTCGAGCAGTGGGTAAGAGAATGTATCACTTCATAATTTCTTGAGACACGGATATCAACAGCCATCTTTTGACCTTTTGATTATTTTCATACCACTTCTCATATCCATCATCCTTCTCGATAGGTGGCTATGAGTTACCATGAATTAAAGAGAGTTTCTCCTTCTTAGCAATATGCATCTCCATGATTTTAGACCATGAATCATAGTTTGTTTCATCGAGTGTAATCCTTGCCTTGAATGATGAACCTTTGGATTGAATAATAATGGGAGAAAATTTTCTCTCAAATACTTTTGAATATAAATCAGCGATTGTTCAATAAAGGGATACAAATGATTCAAGCTTCAAAGCTCTTATACCAACTTGAAATTCAAAAATCAAGAAGAATATTTTTCATTCATGTATTTACATAAAGTTGTATAGGCACATATATAGTTGTGTGCCAAATACATAAAGCTACAGGAAAGGAAACAACTACAAGAAAAAAAGGAAAGAATCAGTTCAAAGAATCAATTCAATATTAGAAACAATCCAATATTGCAACAAAATGTAGGATTGCAAGCAAGGAACACTAACTATTTCATAAAATGTTCCAAAGAAATGGGAGATTTTGGATATAAAGGATTGTAAGTATCAAGGTTAAAGAAAATTCCTTGTTGATAGAAAGAGAAAACATGGAGAATCATAACCACTACTTTGAACTATTCAACCATGTCCCTTGTTGATCACAGGTTACTTTAGCAAATATGTGTGCAAGAAAGAAGTGTGATGGTTGCTTGACAAAAGCCTTCAAAGGAATATCCATTAAAAATTATCTTTCAAGTTGTGAGAAATGGGAAGCACAGAATAAGGAATTTAAATTATTTGTTAGAATGGCTCATTTAGATGCCATCTCATTATATCATGATGATGTGGAAGTTTTATGAATATAGATTATCAGCAAAGATAAGGATATTTAAAGAAAACATAATTGGTGAGGTACAAAATATGAACACATAATCAGTGTCAAGTTTTACCATATACCTAAAAATTGTGTTGGGTCTATGTTTATAAGTCTTAGATACCTTCAAAGTAGATGAAAAGTGGAATCATTAAGGATGCACATCAACTATTTGATAGAATACCCAAGTATATAGAATGTGGTTGAAGTGTGTGTATGTCATTGAATATTAGGAAATATTTTGAAGAATATAAGAAAATGTAATTGAAGGTGATAAAAAGGAGCCAATTCAATAGAAAATCTATAGAAAATATTCACTCTAACAACATGATAGTACAGATAGCTAGCACAAGATTAGAAAATACCTAGATTAAAAATGGTATACAATATATTGTTGGGTAGATTATGAACATCAATGATGAGAAAATAGTTCACATATGACATAAGTAGAAATAAAATGTTGGCCTAAAACATAGTAAATTACATATATATTATATTCAACATTAACATTAAGATGAAAAGACTATGGTTATTATCATAAAAAGGACTATCTTTATACAGATAGATGTCCACATATACCATAGAGTTAGGATGTTTGAGGATTATGGAATAGAGTATTTTATCTATCCAACTATTAATAATTCAAATTCCAACCATGAGAAACTCCTACTTCTTATGGATTTTTCATCTATGAAATCTTGTATTATTCTTAGTACACATTTGAAATGGTTGATGAATAAACCAATGAATTTGTAAAGCACAATGCAAGAACAAAGCCTCTTTCAACATGCTATAAAAGTAATTCTAAAAAATTAACTACCAAAGAACTTATAAAATCACATATTCAATCATGTAATATAAAAATTTGTAGAAGCCAACTTAACAACTATACCTTGTATTAGTAATGGAAGAAACACTTTATTTTTTAGTGAATCCTGGGCTACTAGTGTCGCATTCCAAAAGATGATTGTTAACCAAGACTTACAAAATTGGCTCTAATATATTATAGGTATCAAAGTAGAAAAATACTTTTCTTGGAGGAATGCAAAGGTTCTTTGGATTGACCTAGAAAACCTATGGTTGAGATAAAGGGACGTAAAGGGAGTTAAGTAGAATTGTTGGCATTAGAAGGGAGGAAATGTGAACTCTTAAAACCTAGCTTCCTGGTGAATTGTTGGCATTAGAAGGGAGGGAGTGTGCACTATAAAAAGCCAGTTTCCTAGCCCTTCTCTATTAAACATTATGTAGGAAGAAAAATGGATTTGGAAACATAACAATAATGGTCTCTTCTAAGTCAAGTCTACTTACTCTATGATAGAACTGGTGGGAGAAGATTCTAATTTGCGGAAAGAAGTTTGGGTGGCTAACCTTTCCCCAAAAATTAACTGCTTCTGGTGGGTAGTTTCTCATGAGAAAATCATAACTTTAGATAATCTCAACAAAAGAGGTTTCAACTTTGCTAATAGATGTGTTTTATTTGAGAATGTCACTGAAACTATCGACCATTTATTTATTCAATGTTCCTTTATTAGAGATATATGGAGCTTTGTGTTGTAAGAAACAAGAATTAATATAGTGATGAGTAGATCGATCAATCTTCTTATACCATAATGCAGCAAAGCTTCTTAACTCCAGACTATCCTTCACAACCTATGGCCTCTTATTCCCCCCATTATTGCCTAGTCTATATGGAAGGAAAGAAACAATAGAATATTCAGAGAAGAGAAAAAGAAAATTCCTCCTATTTTCTATATTAGTAAGAGAATTATTAGGGAGTGAAACAATAATTTTCTACTTCCCTAAAGGGTTGTTCTATCCTACACTGACAAGAATCAAACAAAATTAGAATGTCACACAAAGCTTGGTCAATTTAAACTAGAACAATATTTGGAAAATAAAGTAGTATAAAAGGATTCTTCCTTACGAAAATTGGATAATGCAACATGGATGGTTGTTATGAAAGAAATTTGGGCATATCAGAAGCAGATGGTATTATAAGAAAAAATAATGGTCTTCTTCTCATGGGATATTCTATGAACATTAGAGTTAACTCTAACAATTTTATTAAGGGAGTTACTATGTGGTATGGAGTTAAACTCTTGCAAGACTATGTAGCTAAAAATATAGAATTGGAAGGAGACTCAAAACTTATAACTAATATCATTCTTAATAAAACTAAGTGTTGATGGTGCATTTAGAGTCTTATGGATGATTGTAAAAGACATCTCTAGTCCTTCCAAAATGTTATAATAAGATATACCTTAAGAGAAGGAAATATAGCTACTGATTTTATGGCTAATTGGGGGCTTCTTTTTTAAAATTGGGGACAAGTTTTTGATATTGAATGTCACGAGGAGTTAAAGATTATAGTATTAAATGATCAAAGACACACCCAATTCTAGAAAGAGAATGAATGGAAATGATTACTCTTTTTCCATAAATATCAATGTTAAGAAGGAAAAAATATTTGGTGTCTTTAGTCAATTTTGTAATTTCTCAAAGAAGTGGAATTTAGTTAGAAGGATGAATAAAGTGTTGAGTGAGAAACTTGGTCGAATTTTTTTTTCTAAATAACATATTTTAAATTAAAAAATTAATCCTAAATTTAGCAGAGATACCTTTTGCATTTTAATCATGAAACTTTTGTGGAAAAAATCTATAAAAAGGAAGACTACGACACATGATATTGTAATAATTTTGAAATCTAAGGAGACTTCGATGAATCATTGAAAGTAAAACACCTATTTATGGAATGGGGGATGTGGTTTAATGCATCATAATGACCCCTATCATTTGAAAGGTCTAAAAGTTATCATTTTTTATGTCAAGGATTTCTCAATTAATGTGGTAAAAAGTTAAATTTTGTACCACTCCTCATTTTTCTCTTTGCCTGTATACTATCATTAACTATTATTGCTTGGTTTTAGGAGGTTTGAGGAGGATAATTAAAATGCAGAAAGACATTCAAAGTTAGGGTAGGTTTAATACTACTACTTTTGATGAAGCTTGGGTTTTTTTAAAGGCTTATATTTGGGGGATCCTTTCAAATGGGTCAAGCCAAGAAGCTACAAGAATTTTTTGCAAAATGAGGAAATATGGAACTACTTTGTGAAGGCAGGGTTGAGCAATTACATTCCAATGATGAAAAGTCACAACTCCATGCTTTCTACTAAGTTTCCAAATTCTTGGTACAACGATGAGGTGCCATAGGTAGTGTTAAGTTTATTGTGACTCCCCAACTAATTAGCAAGGTGATGAGATTGAGATGCAAAGGGGATAAGGTGGAGAGGAAAGGGATAGGAAATTATAGAAAATTCAAGAACAAGTTTTTTAAAGGTATTGAATAGCCAGTTATAATTAAGTCTAGTAATGGGTATGATCATACTTCTCTCCCTTGCCTTTTGCAATTGTTTCCCTTTGGGTTATGCATTATATTTTACTTTAGAAAGATAGTTTACCACTTATCATGGCTACCACTTCCCACTCTCGAACATGTTAAGACATGGTGAAAAGATAAACATTGCTTTCATTTTATTTTCGTCTTGAGCCAATAGTATAAAAATGGGGATAATCAACTCATTCACTAGGATTTGATTTCATCCTCTATCACCATGTGTTTTCCCATCATCTAGGTTTAGGTAAGTGTCTTATTGATAAAGAGAGCTCTCTAGAAACTCTTGGAAACTCTATGGTTATTGCAGAAATTAAGTCAGATAATGAACCAGAAACCCCTCTTCTTGAGCCTGGAGAATCAATTAATCCCAAGCAAGAATCTAAAAAACCTAAGAGTAAAACCAAAACAGTTGAAGAATCCTTTATGTTAGAAACCCCAACTAAATGGAAAATGCCACCAAATCAAACCTTGCTAGTACCCCTATGAAAAGTAAAATCCTTAGAGAAGTTATTGAGGTGGATAAATAGGATTCTAAGGATTCCAATAGGGAAGCTTTGGAGACAAGAATTTGAAAGCTCAAAGTTACCATATTGAGGCCAGCTTTAGTGAAAGGAGGTCAGAGAGATTGAGTTTTGAAAAGGGCAAGAATTACAAGGAAGAAAGTAGAGAGGAAACCCAAGATAAAAATGAAGAGGATGCTTATTATACTAGGATCAAAGAAACACTTAAGTAAGATGAGAATAGTACTACTGAGCAAGAATTCAAAGCCAATGCTGATGGAAAAGACTCAAATGAGGTCGAGAAGGATTCCTAGGAAGCTTGTATTGAGGTTTTTTTAGGGCATGATGTTGAGATCCCCAATGCTAATAACCCTATTGAAGAACAAATTAAAACCCTGGAGATTATTTCTACTAATGAGGAAGGAAAGGTTGAAAATAAAAAATGACCTAGAAGACCAGATTAAGGCCCTTAATGAAAAAGTGGTGTCTTTGAACAACACATTTGATAATAAAATCACTTGCGTTGAAATGGGTGTGGTCATCTCCACTTTATGCAAGGTCCAAAAAGAGATGATGTAGAAGGCTATCTATTACTAGACATAGAAATTTTTAAAAAGTTGGAATTCAAAATAATAATGTTCAAGTAGAAATGAAAAGTGCAAAGGATGTTCACAATTGGGCTGAAGATCTTAGGTACATAATCAAGGAATGAGAGAATATAACTTGAAGGCCTAGCTTTCTAGGCCTTGGGCTTCCTTTTCTCTTTTTCTTTTAATGTTTTGTTTGTTCTCTTTAGCTTTGGTGTGGGTTATTGTGCTCCTACTTATAATTTTGGGACATAGTTTTAATATTGCTAAGTTTAAACTAAATTATGTTAATTTGTAGTACTCTAAGACTCAGATATTTTTTGTGATTATCAAAAAAAAAATTGGTTATTGGTTAGACTCTAGAATTAGTAGTTATTACTATATTTTTTTGTTAAGTTTTGTTTGGTGGTGAATCTCTAAAAATTTTTGTTAGTGATGGTCTTTTATGTAGCTTGGTTGTAATAGCCTAACACATAAATGTTCTCTAGTTCTACAGGTTCAAGACTGCCTTCCCACCTCCTTTAATAAAAAACAACTATAACTAAAAACTATTTTTTAATTGAATGATTTTTGGAAGATCTTTTAAAGGAATTTGAGAGAAAATGTCTACCATGTTGAGATACATCTTGCGGGCTTGTAAAATATTATTACATCTTGAGATACTATCAAAGTTGTTCAGATTAAACATAATCTGTAAAAGATTTGATGAACCCAATACAATGGTTGACGTTTAAAATAGGAAAAATTTTGACAACTCAATGATGAAAAATATTTCTCATGCTTCTTGTTATTATTATTTAATAAGAACTGGAAAAAATTTGACAAGTCAAACTCAAGTATTAAGTTTAATTTATTGTTTTTTTTTTTGTTAGTTAAGTTGGTCTAATTGATTTATTTATGAATCTTATTGAAAACATTAAATGTTGGCAAATAAATAAATTTATTTTTTTGTTTGTAATTGGTTGCAACAAAAATTTTAAAATCAAAATGAAAAAAGTAGTATTTAAAATATATAAAATAAAATAAGATAATTGCAACAGATAATAAAGACGTACTATTCATTGAAAATGAAGTGAAAACATAAGCCTCTGCTACATAGGTGGAACTAACAATAAGTGTGTCAAGATTTTATTTTCATCTATTAAATAAAACAGAATTTGAAGAAAGTATAAACAAGTATCATGTATTTGAAAAAAAATATGAATTGTAAACGATAAATTGTATTAGAAAATGGTGTAACGAATATTTAATTCTATTTGAATATATTAAAGTGTGTGTATGTGTGTGTATATATATACACACACTTTTCTGACTCCTCTAATAAAAAAAATGAAAAATAGATAGTCAACTAGACGAGGAGGATATGAGAATTCATCTTCATAATGCAACCATAGTGCTCCAGCTCCTGGCAAATAAATAGATGGCATGGGTACTGGATTTTGTCTTCTCAGCCCAGCAATCTGTGTCCCAGATCGAGGGCGGTGTGCCCGATTGCAAGCACTTGTATAGAGTTAAGCAAGACAAAGCATTATATATTTTTGTATATGTTTCTTGGCATGCTCGAATCATTCTTATTATTTTTATTATTAAGATGATGATATTGGTATTGAAAAAAGTTAGGAGCGGTTGCGACTGATCAACCCACCATTAAGATCCATATAAACATAAGCCCGAAGTTTCATGTCAGCATAGAATACCCATCCACCATTGAAGATACCTTGAAATTGATCGAGACAGCAAAACCCTAAGAAATGGAGCATTACTCATCATACAAAGCGATCAGCAACGAGAACGAGAAGCCCAAATGGAAAACAATAGTCATAGATCTGGAGAACACCATTGTTTATTCAAGCTCCACAGTCATCTCCCAATATGACTACACAATCTCCCTGAGAGGCCATCAGGAGCACTCAGCCCCAAGTACAATCACATACTACGTACAGAAGAGGCCCGCAATAGACCTTCTGATGGAAGAACTGGTGAGAATCAACTACGAGATAATAATATTCACCTCGGCCACCAAAGAATACGCAGACGCCATTCTCGAAAAGCTACAAATTGACATTATTCACAAAGCCAACATAGACATCCACCTCTACAGAGACTCCTGCCTCCTCTCTAACAAAGATGGCTATGTCAAAGACATTACAGTCCTCAAAAGAGACCTCAAAAATGTCATAATTGTGGACGATAATCCAGCGAGCTATAAACTTCACCCGGAAAATGCCTTCCCCGTGAAACCATTTTCCGGGGACTTAAACGATCGAGAGCTGTCATGCGATGTGAGAGAGACCATCAAAATATATCTGGCCATAGGTGTGTTGGAATAACATTAATAATTCTTTTTACTTGCACAATGTTTTGCATTTAGTTTTCTAGTTGTCAGTTTTTTTCCTTCATCCTTAATAATTAGGGTTTCATTGATCTCTCGAATTAATAGACTAACCTAAATTTATATCTGGTAATATCTTGAATTAATTTATATGTTTTCAAATGTGTATTTCTTGTAGGTGATTGTCAAAATTTGGAGTATGAGTTTTTACGGGGACGCCAACGTGGATTGCATGCAATAGCACCGCAAAAGAAGATTATTGTGCTGGAGCTGATGAACACTTTGGTGAAGAGAAGCAAGGAGTATATGAAGCATGATTTCACTATTCTGGTTCGTATCTCTGGAGAGCTTTGAACGACTTATGTAAGGAAGAGGCCTGGTTTGGACAATCTTTTGACCGAGTTGGAGAAAAACTATGAGATTGTTCTCTATACTCGTTATACTCGAGAACAGGCACATCCTATTCTTGATAAGCTGGACATTGGTTTTCATCTCAACCACAGACTTTACAGAGACTCTTGCCAAGATTATTGGCTATGTAAGGATATTAGTGTTCTGAAAAGGATTTAAACATGGAATATGCGAGTGTGAAGAATGTTGTGATTGTGGACTGTGATGCTTCTGCATTTAAACATCATCCTTATAATGGGTTTCCAGTAACTCCATTGGAGGAGGATGATAGTTTGGATATAGAGCTATGTAAGCTGAAAGGGTTCTATAAGTGGGCTTATCTCTATGATGATGTCAGAGAAGCCATCGCTAACTTCAAAAGGAACGGCAGGAGGCCTATGTCCTATTTTCATTAGGGTTGAGTTTGAATATGTGTTTGTCAACTCTAGGTTTTCATTAGGGCCGTGTTTCCCTTTGTTATTAGTTATTACGAGGTTTACAATTAGCTTATCTATATTGCAATTATACCATCCATCGCAAAACCTGCTAAATAATCTATCTGTTTGTGACTTTAATGAAAGGAGGAAGGAAGCACAGATCTTCTCCGGCTTACTGATTGAAAAATATTTTTATATTAATATATTTTATAAAGCTTTGATATTTCCCACATAAACAAATTGACTAATATTAATTTTGAGTTATTTAACAATTAATTTATTGTTTTAAAATTGTATATATATATATATATATATATATATATATTTAGCATTTTAATAAATTCAATAGTACTTTAAATATATAGTTATTTGATATTTAATATCAAATAATTAAGTGGAGAGGCTTTCTACAATGGAAACATTCATCAATGTAAACTTTTGCTATTTTAAAAAAAATTGACATTCATATAAGTGTCATATATTTTTATAATTATTTTTACATCTGTTCATTGCAAATGTAACTAATGAATGCAATCAAAATGTAATAACAAAGATTAAAGAGTCACCTATTGCAAACAATAACCCCCGTGTTTTAAGAATTTTTATTAATATTTAATGAGAATGGAGGAGAGTGGATGGAGTAGTAGATTAAGTTTATTCATAACCAATGCCTCTAAAAAAGATGATTGGAGAGTATTATTCAGCTCTGCAATAGATTTCATTGCATATTTTGGATAGAGATATCCTTCTCAAGGCACCTATTGTCATAAATTATCTTAGTACAACAATGCCTGAGAAGGATATCTTTTCGACGCACCTATTGTCATAAATTATCTCAGTACAGCAATGCTGAGAAGGATATCTGTCAGTTTATTTTATATATATATGCTATTTTAAATAACACTTTAAAGAACTAGAGTATATTTATAGGAAGAAAATAAGCAATATCAAAATAATAATTTATATTTATTGAAATTTATAAATATTATTTGAAATTGTTCATCTAAATTTTAGCTTAAGTGTAAATAAACCGTGTTTGATTATTATAATTTGAAATATGTATGATTAATAGATTTTACTCTAGAAAATTATGACAAACAATTGAATGATATTTGTTTTGATTTAGGTGAAAGTTTTTTGATAAATGAAAATGGTCTAGAATTTCTAGTCACTTGGAACTTATCTGCCTTTGAATTTATTTAATAAGTGGTATTCATAAATAGTTTGGATATTATTAAAATAGATTAGGTCAAGATTGAAGGGCCATTATGGGACAAGATTATAAGCACATAGTCGAGGATGTGTGGATGGTATTGCATATTATCATTAATGAGAGAAGATTAGAAGTAAATAGGGCTATATTATACAAGAAATAATAGTTATAAATTAATTTTGAAATTCTACGTATCATATCCTTACAATTCAACATAATTTATTCACTTTTCTCTCTCTTTACTCTTCTATAGTTTTTTTCTCTCTTCTTTCTCCCCTTTACTACATATTATCTCATATAGCTATTAAAGGAGGATAGGATTCATGATATTATACCTACTTACAAGAAGTACTTATTTCCTAGCCTATTTAGATGAAAATCTATAAGGATTCATCAATGATGAATTCATGTCTCTTTCAAGGGAAATACTTTTATAATGTCAGATCTATGAGATATATGGGATGAAGCTCAGTTAGCCTACGAAAGCGGTTCCCACTTTTTATCCATAAAGTAAAATTGGCACTTAATTATTTGTTTTCATTCTTTATGCCTTCAAACAAACTAGAGGCTTCATTTAAAGTTTCCCAAGGAATTTGTTTGAAGATGCTTATGTGAATGTTTGAATGAACCCCCCAGAGTCGATTATTTTGTGAATTATGGTAATGAGGGTCACTTTCACCAAAAAATTAAAAAAACCTAGCTAAGATACATTTAGAGGAAATGAAAAGTTACCTATGATCAAGGGTAATGATAAGAAGTGATTACTACCCATGTATATAAGAAGATCCCATGAAAATATGACAGTTTCTTAATATTAAAAAGGGAAAGGAAGAGGGGAAATGATGAAAAATAAGATTATTGTGTTTATAGTAGGGATAATAAACACAGTACACACAAATAAATGCAATAATCCCTAATATCCCTAATAAATATAATAAAAATGTTTAATATCCCTAATAAATGTAATAAAAATGTTTAATGTCCCTAATAAATGTAAAAAGAATGTTTAATATCCCTAATAAATGCAATGATCTTATTTATTATCCTTGGTAAAGTATGAAATAATATACAATTTTTGAAATAAGGCAATTGTCGCCTTTGTAAGATCCTCTAGCTCGGTAACCATTGGTGATAGCTATACTTTTTGGATAGAAATAAGCTATCCAACCATCTGCATCACACTTTGATCTAATTTTTTTTCTTATCTCTCTATCAACTTTCCCTTTGTGTCAATATCTGGTGCATTCACCTTCTCCACAAGTAATGCTAAATGGTGCTTTTTCATCCAAAGTTGTACATCTAGCACAATTTGCAAGAGAATATCCTTAACATCTATCACCATGTGTTTGTTATTTAATTCATTTCATAGTTTATCTTGTTTATCTTTCCTTGTACACAATTTACTATATTCCTTCAAAGCTTTAGGATCTAACTTGAGGGGTTATAATAAGGAATTACAATTAGCTCATCTAAAGTTACACCATATATTCATGTCTTATTCTTCATGGCCTTATCCTTATAAGTTTTTGAGCTTGTGCTCAAGAATAATTTTGGTCGAATAGGAGACTTATGCTCCCAATTTGTCTTTGCTGGCGCATTCTTCTTCTTATTCTCTAAATTGTTCTTCTACTTCTCATGGGATTCTTTCTGAGCGTTCTTCTTGGGTGGCACTTGAGGTTCTTCCTTAGTTGTCTTACCTTTTTCTTGCTTCTTTAATCACTTATGTTGAGATCTTTGAGCATTTAACCTTTTACTTGTTCCAACAGAAGAAGTATCTTCAATGTTTGCATTGGTATCGCCTTCATTTTATATCTTTCCACCATTTCCTTTGGTAGGTCACTTGATCCCTTTATTTTCTCCCTTTTTTATTGCTAGGTATTAGTGTTGTCTACATCCATATGAATGTTAGTGGGTAAATAATTGAAAGAATCATTTACATTCATATTTATAATTGGAGTATCAATTGGTGTTGTAGTAGCTTGATACTCTTGGACTTGTTTAATAATAGGTGAATAGCCAAGTATATATACATCGTGGTTGACTCAGGAAATAGTTGATCATCGAGATTTTTCTTGGTAGTAGCCATAACACATTGATCATCACTTACTCCTTCATCTAGATCTTTTACTATCAAGTCTACAATTAACACATTTTCCTCTATACCTTTTACCAGTGTTGGTATATCATCAATAATAACATTTTGTATACATGTATTTTCATACTCATCTTGTTATTATCCATTTCAAATTTTGATGTCAGCTCAATGTTTGACACATGAATTGTCTCATCAGTGTACTTTATGTTTAAAATTTTCTTCCACATCTTGATGTCATCTTCATCATTTTCATGAAGTCTTCTAGTTAACACCTTTAATGCTCTTTTCTTGTGCATAAAGCTGCCCTAATATATTTTCATTATCTCATTCATTTTTGGTACTAACAAGTCTGGTATTGTGACTACAAGAGTACTCTCTCTCATTGTTCTCTCAATTTTCAACACATATCTTTGTTTTTGTAATAATTTGGTTATAGAAATCTTTAGCAATTATGTTAGAAAATTCAATAGGCACGTACTTGGATTTATACATCATATCAATAATAAATTCTTCAAGCTTAAGTTTATCTACATCACTTAAGGTGTGATACTTAAAATGTCTAGAAGTATAGCTAAACCTCTAGTTGCTCTTATTGAATCTGTAATCTCATTAACTATATATAGCTTCTTACTTTCTACCCCTCTAAATTGGCTTATGTCATCTAGCTCAATTTTATCACTATCTTCATTAACAATTAGCTTTCTTCTCCTCTTTGTCTATTTGTGAGTGGATGATTAACTATCCTTTCTCTTTTAATAGGTTTTAGCTTGAGATTGTACAGGTTTGGTGATGTTTACAACTCCTTTCTTGACATATGGGGTGGAAAGGGTAGTAGCTATATTCCTCCAACAAGTAGCTTTAAGATTCTAAGGTGTGGCAATTTGTTTACTATTTTCCTTTCTTAGCCTTTGGTTTTTCAATATCAAATTCTTCTTCTTCATTAGCTTCATCACCCCTTTCTCCATAATTGCTCTTGGTTGTAACTTTAACCAACTATCCTATATCCTCTTCTCCATTGAAATTACCTTCAACTATATCAATCAATTTTCTTTGATTTTCTAATGAACTTGGGTCCAAAAATATCCATCTTAATTCTTATTACATGATAAAGCGAAAATGAGGGTTTTCCTTAAACCCATTTGGTTACATGTTTTGGAAACCTTGTCTCACAATGTTAAGAAACAAGAGAGGAAATAATTTTTGGAAGTGCAAAGTCTAACCTTTACCCTCCCAAGTGACATCTTGACTTCTAAGGCAAAAGATTTCAATTCCACTTAAATGAAAGGAGGAAGGAAGGAAAAATCTTCTCCAGTTTACTAATTGAAAAGCATTTTTATATTAATATATTTTATATAGCTTTTACATTTATCATATAAATAAATTGAACAATAATAATTTAGAGTTATTTTTATTTAATAATTAAGGTATAATTTTAAAGTTAAAAATATATATGTATACATACATAAATTTATTAAGATATTTATTATATAAATAATACATTTATACTTAAACTTAGTACTTTAATATCTATATGGTTGGTTATACTCTTTTAAATTAAATTATATGTGAAGTTTATTAATTGTATAAGTTGTAAAAATAAAATTATAAATGTAGATGACTCAAAAATATAAAATAAACAAAATTTTATTTAGACATTGTAGTTACAAATCTTTTTCCTTCACATTAAAAATTATTAAAAGAAAGTACTAGTAAAATATTTAAACAAATATATAAAAATAGACTTGAATTTAAATGTTTGTACTATAGATATATTTTAGAAATATTTTAAAATAATTAAAATATGATAATAAAAATATAAATAAGTAAAAAGTAATAATGATTTAATAAATTTAAATTTATAAAGATAGTTTTGTGTTATTATTGAATTAAAATTTAGTTTTATTTGTAAATTAATATTGTTTTCTTATTATTGATCTTAGATTGGTTTTGACAAGTGAGTATCAACACACTTAAGTTATTTACTTAGTTCATGTCAAACAAAAAACATATGTTGAGAAAAACATAGACCATGCCAAGTCATAGTGAGTACCAAGCCACTCATGTGCTGAGTCATTCAAGTGTCAAGCAAATAGTATATGTCGAGTGACACAGGAGCCAAGTAAACATTGGATGTCGAGCAATGTAAGTGTTGAGTCACAAAAAAAAGATTAATGCATGTCGAGCATCAAAGACTTCAGATGCTAAGTGACACAGTCTTGACATATTTGTTTGTAATGGCACAAATAACTATGTAAACCATTTTTTAGTTGACTTAAGATTGAATTTTGATATTTTGGAGATAAGGATGAATCTCTAGTTGGATTCCCTGTGCAATTGCATGTAGCCAATCAGAAAATGGCAAGGATTAAGTGGAAAAATAGATGAATCTTAGTTGTAGATTCATACCTAACCCTAAGTCACTAAGTCTTCTTAAGTAGGACAAAACCCGAAACTCTCTATGTGTGTAAGGAATAGAACGAGCTAAGAAAGAAGTTTGCATGTGATACAGGGCATTCATGGTGGCTTAGAAGTTATGAAGTGATATTGAATCAAAATTAGTTAGAGCATAATAGAGGCTAGAGAAGAGTATACAACATAGAGACATTTGATCAAGAAGGATCAAGAAGAGAAGTGCTTAGAGGTGACATATTATCAGGCAAGCAAGTGTTGACTGCAGGATCAAAGCTGAGATATTCCAACAAGTGATTTCAATCAAAATATCTTAACATAGTATTCCTAATAGGCTATATGAAATCCTTTAATAGGGTGTTTACTTAGTTGTATGTTAAAGTCCTTTAACAAGGCACACTTCTAACAGGGTGTTGAAATCCTCTAACAAGATGAGACCTAATAGTCTTTGTAAGCCTTTAATAGGGCAAACTTTTTACAGGGTAGATTCATGACTCATGATCAAAACATTGTAACCTTAATTGGATAAACTTTATTACTATAGTAGTGAAGATTTGTGGGTGTCATCCCCACCCCAATTTTACCTTCTCACTTGGAGGGTTTCTAGGTAATCATATCGGGTGCTATGTGTGTGAATGCTTACATGTTTACATGATTTAGATATATATGCTTTGCATGTTATTTCATTTTACTCATTAAATGTATGAGATGGATGTGTGGTAAAAGTTTTATGGGTTCAAGGTTAAACTACTAATTCACCCCCTCCCCCCCCCCCCATCTCTTAGAAGTTTGCCATTCCTATTGTAATTCCAACAGCCTATATATTATTATTCTAATTTAAAGTATATATGATTAATAGATTTAATTATGAAAAATTATGAGAAATAATTGGTTTTTATTTTTTCATTTAAATCAAAGTTTATTTTTATTTTGGCAATAGTGGCATGTTGTGATGGTTAAGTTGTTGAGTTTCTATCTTCGCCATCAAGGTTCAAATATAATGGGTGTAGTGCCTGCCCTCATTCACATCTTTTCTGGACATTTTTGTTGATATTATCAGACTATGTTAGACTAGTTTTATGTTGATGGATTAGTAAGTATTGTTTTGAGACTATCAAACATTATGTTATGGATTCGGTGGTTATATGATGAGATCATTTAGACTTTACATTTCATGTATGCATGATGATCATTACATTGCTTTCAGTTATTGTTGATGATTATTTAGAAGGTTTATTATCTCATGTGTTTTACTATGGATACTTACCCCATACTTGCATGTGTATGGTGTGTGTGTTTTCATATTGTATGGCATTTCTAATATGGTTAAGGAAGGGAGTCGTAGTCACCTGCTTAGTCAAGATCTACACGATGCACTACTTCTTGCTATTGACTGTTTATCTTACCATTATATATATTGTATGTACATGCATGGTTTTTATGCAGGTTGCAAGTACCAGGTATCGACTTCGTTGAATTTCCCAGCATGAGCATACCCTATTATACTATTTCAATGATAAGAGAAGGGAGATAAATTCTCAAGTCCAAATCCCAAACTCTTAAGCCAATTGTCCTAGTGATGTAGGAGAAGTATCTGGATATTTTACCCACTGAATGTGTCGGATGACATAATTCGTGATTTTTAACCCTTTAGACTGATTTTGTGTGAATTTCTCTATGATGGGTTTTCATATTTTATCTTGGAAGTCTATGGTGAATTTTCTATTAAATTAAGTCTTAATAAATAGATTTAATTAATAAATTAATTATTTGAGAAAATTAATATAAAATATCATGATATTTGATATTTTGATTATAATTAATTAAATAAGAATTAATTGAGAAAAAATAATTAAATAAAAGTAAATTAGAAATTAAAATTAAAAATAATAATAAAATAATAATAAAATAATAAATAAATAATAATAATAAAAGTTATAAAAATTAAAATGAAAGTTATAAAGATTTAAATAGAAGTTATATAAGAAGTAAATTGGAGTTATAAGCTTGCATGGGAGTTAACACACCCTTTTCATTTCTCATATGTCAACAACACGAGAGTTAGTGCATCAATTAGATGTTTCTAGTGGCATTCTAGATATTTCCTGAGAGCTCTTTATATTCAGGAATTCCTAGAAGCTTAGACACAACGTGGAGAGAATTTGGAGCATTGGAGGACTCAAGAATTCTGAAGAAGGGAGGAGCTTGCTCTGCGGGTTTTCTGAGGAAGAGCGAATTAGCATCAGAATTCAGGTAATTTCTTGTGATTTTACTTATGCTATTTCCGCATCTTGCATTCCCTATCTTCTTCATGTCTTCCATATGTCTTCTGAAAATTTTTCCTATTTAGATTATATGCATTCTCAATATGGGTAGCTAAAATTGATTATATGCATAGATCTGAAGAAAACACGGGGCTAAGGATTAAAGTTATAGCCAAATTAATACATGTGTTAGGAAAAATGTACAAAATGTTCCTCCATTTATTCTCCAAACTTGGAAACATAAATTGAGATCTCTACATTTATATTCAAGTTTGTAAATTTAGCAAAAACCAAAACATGTGTTTGCATTGTGTATTCTTTATGCTATTGTTTTGGATTTTGGGTTGACTAGTGTTGACCAGTTATAGGACGTCTACCAGAGGCTTGGGGGTTATGTGATTGTGATGTCATGATGATGTTTTAATCTTGATCTTTATAAACCCAACCATGGTTATGTGATAGAATGCTCTATGTATTGGTTGTAATTACTGATTGTTATAGTTGAGAGTCTTATGTATGAGACACTTGACTTAACCATTTTTGGTCATCGATTAGTTATCCTTGGTTATTTTCTAGTTGCCATGATGGGACTGAAATGTGGATTTATTCTAGATGATGTCATGTTGTGACAAGTTTGACTCAACTATTTTGGAGTCTTTGATCAGTATGATTGAGATATATTTTGGTTATTGAGAACCAATGGATATTTTTGATTATTAGTGAAACTTCAGTTACCAATAGAGAACTATTGTGATCTTGATTTTATATGGATGCTTGCTCATGGAGATTTGATACTTTTATGCATATTTGATGGTTTTTTTATGGATTATCTTTTTTGATTTTGAGATTTATGATTCCATGAGCTTAGGGTAGGATATATGCATGTAGTGTTGGGAAGTGGCTTGCAATGGGGGTCGGGGCCCTAAGAGGCTACCAGGCTAACTCATTGTAAGTTGGATTGATAAGTGCTAACATTCACACCTAATACTAACTGAATGAACCTAAAAAGATAAGAGTTTTGGTTTTTTCCCATGCCTTGAGTGCTTGTATAGGCTAGGATGGGAGTAGTGAGAACGCATGGTTGAAACCTTGCATTCCATAGTATGCCTTGTCAGTATGAGAGGATACTAGTGGTCGCATGAGATCAGTATGGACCCGTGGAGTTTAGCTAACTGCCAGGATAACTTGTACGTGTTAAATGCGATGAAACTTTCTCACTTTCATAGTAGGTTCCTACATGTCATTGTGTGCCTCTAGGATTAGATGTCAGTTTTTTGATTGGAACCTTTGAGTTAGTATACTTATAGGATTCCTGAACTTATAGAGATTTATGCTATGTGTTTTGGATAGCCTATTTGGGACTTGAGATTATCTCCTCAGCATGGTGGGATTGGACCACTTAGGTACCACGCGGTCGGGTGGTAGTGTTTTTCCACTCTTATCATTTGAGATTCATTGAGACATCATGGCTGATGCGTTCTTCATGATGGTGGATATGTATCCTTTCATTGATGATTAGCATATGTTAGATGATGTTATCTTATGCTTATATTTGCATGTTAGATTACTTTCTGCATATGATATAGTATATGTTAGGAGTGACATTCCTACTATGTTAATACCGATGATCTCTTCGGTGATTTGGAATGTTATGAATGGAGGGATGGCTAGGGCCCACGATGGTCTAATGATGCTATTAATGGTTGGGAGGAACCATGCACTTAGTTTATTATGTTTGATCTTTATGATGGATGTATATGTATCTTCTATGATTATTTATCATGTGTATCATGTGATTATCTTTACTTTGATGTATCATAGATTAGAATAGGATGATGTACCTTATTCTACATATGGATACTCTTTTAAACTTTTCATACCCTGTGATATGTACAGTAGACGATTGAGCATTTGGAAATGTAATGTATAAACATTGGACTTAACATTATTATTTCATGTGGATGTTGTACTAGATGGATTCATGTATGTTAGTTGTTTTAGATGTAATTCAACGTTAAGGGATCCTTAAAGAATGTAATCAGTTGTGTATGTTATATTTACTTTTAGATGGACATTGATATTGCTTCTGTTATGGTGTATAAGTTATTTGTGGTATTTACTTTTATGTTAAAAAAAAAAATGTTACCAAACTTAGTGAAATTCTAGGTTAATTCTTTGGATCCCTTGGTGGGGCATTACAATGGGGATGAGGTCCCCTATTTTTGGCCTCACTAGTTCATAGCTCTAGGTCAAAGCGTTTACCCCTCTTTAAAAATAAAAAATCAAAGCTTATTTTGTACATGAAAATGGTCTAAAAACTATAGTCACTTAGAACTTTATATATATATATATATAGAATAAGTGATCTTGATAGTTGATTTACATATTATGAAAATAGATTAATGTGTGGAGAATCTTACAAATTATCAATAATGAGAGAATATTAAAAGTATATAGTAGTGCATTATTAGTCAAAAATATTATAATTTGTTGTTTTGAAATGATTGGATGTGTTATTTTTAAAGTGGTGTCACTTTCTTTTTTATTATGCTAGGTACAATATCCTCATGGTTTAAGGCAATTTATTCAATTTTGTCTCTTGTTAATATTAGATGGTTTTGTTTTTTTCTTTATTCTCCCTATACTACATAGTATCTCATATAGTTATTAAAGAAGGATAAGGAGCACACTCTATTATACCTAGTTTTAATAAATACTTATTTCATAACCTAGTTAGATAACAAGATTTGCACCCCAAGTTAGAGTCCCTACCTTGAGTAGGAGCAAGGTGTTATCATTTGGCTAGCATTGCACATAGTAGTGATTGAAATTAGAGGAATTGTTTCCAAGATTACAAAAGGAAAGAAATGTGATGAATTAGGACAAGAAAATCTATTCATAAAGGACACATATGGGATTTTGTTTTAGCTCAATGTGGTGCTATAATAAATAGAGGTGCATCAATGCATCATACTTTCTAAGAATCTCTTAAATAGGGTGCGCATGGTGTGCACCATTTAGTATGATGAGAGACTATATTTTACTGATGCATCAACCTTACTTTATATTTACTATTAGTGTGTTTAACATTATTTTATAAGTGTATACCATTTATTTGTTACCCTCAAATATAAATTGTAGCTAAGAAAATATAATGCATGGCAGTGGTAACTTCCTTGCCTAATCCATTAAATCATTAGTATCTTCCTCATTGTTTCCTAAACATATAGTTTTGGCAATGCCTCTTCACTCTATAACCTTATTTTCTACTCCCACGCTTTTAAAAAATAGCCCAGATAAAATCCCATTGAATGGGAAGGATTGATGTGGTTGTTTGAATAATTAAAAATAATTTATAAAGTTGGTTGTTATTTGATGCAAATTATCATTAAACAAAGTTATCCTACACCTAGCATGGTAGAGCACTCACTTAGCATATACATTTTCTTTTATTGTGTGTCTAAGAACGACCCACTCACCTATTTGATCTAAGGAGGGTGAATCACCAAACATCATGAGAGGGAATCACCATAAGACATTCTCACTACAAATTCACAAAAGCTACAAGATTTTTGTTCTATAAAAAATATCCATAGAAAATAAAATATGACTATTTAGATTTTTGAGAAAATAAATTCATTGATCATTACAAATTTAGCAATTCATAGGGAAAGACATTTAATTGAAAATATTGATAAAAATTTAGAGAAATTTCTTTTTTTATTTGGTTAAAGGTAAATCTCAAATTTAATTTTCTTCATAGTAATAATAAATAATATAATATTAAATAAACTTTAATCAAAATTACTCTAAATAGTCAAATATACAAATATGTATATAGAAATATCATTTTTCAAATATAGGGTCATTTGACATAGAACTATTTATTTCTTCTTATTTTTTTAAAATTGAGATTTACCTTTAACCAAATATACAATGATATTATTTGGTTACATGCATCAAAGAAATGAAAAAACAAATGAAGAGATTGGTACTTAAGAAAATGAGTACCATCATTTTTAAATTACACAACTTCCTAGTGCTTTTTTGTTTTTGTTTTTTTTTATCAGTAAACGGTCAAAGCCTTGTATTATATTGAATAAAATAAATTTAATTTATAGAATTCTCTATCCAAGCAGGCAATGGTAGGAAATAATAGAGCAAGAAAACATCCAGTCTTATCGAGGACTGAAGTCCTATTTTATACTGTTTAAAAGGGCCATACCCTAATTTATATGAAGCTTTATACAGGCTAATACAAAATTTGATTAAGCAAGTAATAAAATATAGACATCCTTTGAAAAGGGGACATAAAACTAGAGAGAGGAAAGGTTCTGAACAAAATTTAGCAAGGATCCTTCCATGAAGAATTAATCCATCTACCATCTGCATGAAAAATTACAACTATCTTCCAATATGGGATTAGTACCAATTCAATGTGATCATAAAAATGGGAGGAGTAAAGCGACCAATCAACATACTAAGATACTCTTCATAGAATAAGAATCTTGAATTGTACCGATAGAGTTAATCAGAAGATTTTATAATATGCTTTATATGAATCTTTACCTAAAATCTCATCTCATTACCTAATTAGTTTACATTTTATACTTAGAGTGGATTAGATATTTAGAGCCCTTATCCAGTTTGAATGAAAAGATTCATCAATATTATATTAAATAAATTCAATGATTTTAGATGTTCATTGATTTTTCTTATTCCTATCATATACTTATGAGTTCAAGAGGAGAATAATTATACAACCTCTCCCCAATTGCCCAAGAGATTGCCACCTTAGAACATCATCTACTGGGTTGAGGATCCTATTTCACCTCTCCTATTTGACAGCCCCTCTGAATACGACTATCCTCACTTCCAAACCATCAGAGAGGGCAATAGATGACTCCATGTTTGTAAAGAAATAATAGGGTTTGATAAGAAAGAAAAGCTATAAAAAAATTTAGTATTCCAAGCCTTAAATAATAGATGGCTACTCACGATCATTAAGCATTGATTGATGCCTACTCATATGTGTGTGGAATTATTGAGATGCACTAAAAGAGACTATACTTAATGTTTCATGATTATTTCTCAGATGTCTAATAAATGTAAGTAGATTTTCTTGCTACGAATGCTTGTCTAATAATTACTTCTAATAAAGGTGGATCATATTTCTACTAAATTGTCCTTTTCTCTAATCTTAGTATTCTACTTAACTTAATTCTATTATGTTGAATATATAATGTCTTCTCCTTCCACTTCTTTATTTGCCAATTTATCAGCTTCTAAATTCCCTTCATGATAAATATTTTGTATTCTAATCCCCTCAAATTGATCTATAAGATTAATTACACTTTCTAGTTTAACATTTAATATCCAATTTGGTATTTGTCACTTTCTAATTGTATTTAGGATAATTTATGAATCACCTTCAATAATTAACTTTTTAATATTCTTTTTTATGCTTAATTTTAATCCTTCTTTTAATGCTTTCAATTTAGCTATATTATTAGTTACATTACCTAATGGTTTAGCTTGTTTTAATATCCATTCTTCGTGTTCTAATCTAACTATATAGCCCAATTTTGCTTTCCCAAGATTCCCTCTAGAAGCTCCATCAAAGTTTAATTTCTTCCATCCTATCGAAGGTGCTACCCATTTACATTCTTTCCTAGCTATATTAACCTATTTAGGATAAACTAAGGGAAGACTAATCAGGTGAAGCCAATTTTTCCTCATATTCTCATCCCATGCTAAGAATTTACCTTCTCCCTTTGGTGTGTTCCTGAGATGGTAATTCATAACTTCTATGATGGTTGCCTCAATTTTATTGAAAAAAGTTATTTTACTAAGTTCTAAATTTTGAAGTATTTGACTATTTCTTTCCTTCCATATTTCTCACATAATGATTATAGGTGTAATATTACATAGTTTCTCATAGACGCTTATCCTATTCTTAATTTCCCAACCCCTAAGAAATATCATAATATGTTGAGGTAAAGGGGAAGTACAATCCAATTTATTCTTAACCCAATACTGATAGTCTTGTGCAAAGGGTAACTTAAACAAAGTATTCTCCATATCTTGAGATTATCTGCTTGATTATTTTGAGTCATAGATCTACCCTTTAGGATATTTTCAAGGATAGTTTTATCTATACTTGGAATATTGATATTATCCAAAGATTTCCATACCAAAGTCTTGGTCTCATGAATCTTGATAAGTTTTTTGGCATCGAAAACCTTGGGTCCCCAAATATTAGCAATGATATTGATGCTATTTTTGGATATTCTAGAATTAATAATCAGGGTTTGATCATCCCATGAATCATACCAAAATAATGCCTCATCACCTCTAACTAAATCTCAAGATATTTGCTAACTAGAGGCCTGCATTTCATCATAAAATTTCAATTTTCTGAACCTCTTAGCGGATTTATGATTCTAAAGAGAGAGGAAGGATCTAATGGATTGAGATATTAATTATAAAGTATTTTTGCCCATTTTTTTATCTTTTTCCTTATATAAGCACCATACTAGCTCTTCTCCTAATGCCTCATTCTGCCAACTGAGATTTTATGCCCAATCCTCCTTTATTCTTTGGCCTACATATCTTATCCCATTTTACTAGTGAATTTTTTTCTTTTTCTCTTCTATTCCACTCCAGAAAAATTTATAAATTTTTCTTCCAATTTTTTATTAACATTATTTAAAAATGGAAGGAAAGATAGAGGATAAGTAGGAATAGCTAATAGAAAAAATTTAATTTTTGTTCCTCTCCCAGCTTTAGTTTGCCATTTCCCTTTCCATGATTCTATTTGTTTTTCTACTCTTTCTAATATATTGTCCCAATCTTTTTTTCTCCTAACTCCTTTTTCTAAGTATATCCCTATATATATATATATATATTCTTCCATGTTCCTTGGTGTGTTTAAAAAGAAAATTTCTTCTTTTTATTCATTAACCTTTTGTCTTGATGCTACTGAATAATCCAATATAATTTTTTTAAAAGCTTTGATTTCTTCCTTTGTACTACTTCCAAGGAAGAATGGTATCATTTGCAAACTACTGATGGGTAATGTTTGGAACATTCTTAGTGACAGTAATGTCTTTAATTAATCCTACACCTTGTGCCTTTTGAATAGCTCTACCAAATATTTCTTCCTTAATTATAAAAAGAAAAGGTGACATGGGGTCTCCTTGTTGAATACCCCTTGAAATCTTGAAGAAGACTTTAGGAGTACCATTAATAAGTAGTGAGATTTTTGGAGTAGATATACAGTTATAAATTATATTTATCCATTGTTTGGAAACTCCAAACTTTTCTAGGCATTTACATAAAAACCTCCAATTTACTACATCATATGCTTTTTCTTTATCTAACTTCATAAACATACAATCTTCTTTGTTTTTAACTGTTGAATGTATAGTTTCCTAAATGATGGATATTCCATCGAGAATTGATCTACCAAATACAAACCCAATTTGTTCTTCTTAGATAATTTTTGGAAGCAGAGTTTTAATCCTATTTGCTATAGCTTTAGAATAAATTTTATATGTTGTATTACATAATGCTATGGGGCAAAAATCTATTGGTGACTTTACTGTAGCTTTGTTTGGTATTAATGCTAGAAAGGTATGATTAATTTCAGTTAAGATTGATCCCCCATTTCTAGTTGCTTCTATTGCTTTCCATAATTTTTGTGCTAAGATTTTCCAACATTTTTGAAAGAACAAAGCTTGGAAACTATTAGGCTCTAGAGATTTATCTAGGCTAAGCTTAAAATGAGCTAATTTGATTTCTTCTTTTGTAAAAGGTTTATTGAGCTCCTTGTTGTCAAATTCTATGATGACTTTAGGTATATTATTTAGCATAATTTTTTGTTTAGTTAAATTAGATGAGTCATAATTGTTTAATAGATTCTCATAATTTGTGACAAAAGTTTGAGCAATTTCTGCTAGATTATCAATCGTACTACCATTATTATCTTTAATTTGAGTAATATCTTTAAAAGCTCTGTTGTATATTGTAAGATTGTGAAAGAATTTTGTGTTTCTATCTCCTTTTTCTAACCATTTTTCCCTTAACTTTTGTCTCCAAAAGACTTCTTTTTTTGCTAAAATATCTTCTTATATGATTAGTAGTTCTTTTTCTTTAATGTATTTTTCATTGTCCATGCCATTTTTAATGATTTCATTATTTAACTTTTTAAGATCTTCTTTATTATTCAATTTTTCCTAGAATATATTATTGAAATGTGTTTTATTCTCTTTTTGTATGTTTTCTTTGAGCATTTTAAATTTTGATACAAAATAATACATCTTTGATCCTATAAACTTCCCTTCACCCCACCATTGTTTAATATTCTCCATGAATGTTTTATCTAAGAACCACATCTTTTCAATTTTAAAGGATTCCTATTAGGTTTTATAGGTTTTGTTAATTCAATTTTAACAAGATAATGATCTGATCTTGCAATGTGTTGAATTGAGGCGGTGATTGTGAAATCCACTTCTGTTAGTTCTCCTTTGAAAAAGAATCTGTCCAATTTTTCTACAATATAATTGAAGTCTTTTCTTTATTATTCCATGTGAATACTCTATTACTGGTTGGTATTTCTATCAATTTATTAACTCTAACCCATTTTCTAAATTCTACTATAATTCTTGTTAAAATCTCAGAGCCTCCAAATTTTTCTTTGAGGTCAAGTATGGCATTAAAGTCACCACCTATGATCATGTTTGTTGTAGAATATAGTTCCATAAAGGCAAATATATCATTCCAAACTTTTCATTTGTCTAAAGTTTGTATTGGGCCATAAACATTAATTAGAATGAATTAGAGATTATGCTTAATGCTTGAAACCATACTCCCCATCCAGTTGTTTTTTGATACTATATTTTTAATGTTTGTTGTCCTCGTATTCCAAATGATTCCCATTGCACCTTGTTGATCTCAAATTGGTTTTGAAAATTGAGTGTTAACACACCTAAGAAATTTTCTAGGTTGAAGCCGAGTATAATATAGATTTTGAGTTACAATATGTGCCAAGCCAGAAATTCAACAATTTCCTAGTCATTCAGATGCCAAGTAGATAGATAGTGTCAACAATTGCAAGAAGTATGGACATAGAGCCTTTGAATGTAGATCTCAGCCTATATGGACACCAAACCAACCAGCAAAGACAAATAGTCATGGACATCACTACAATTGGGACTACAACTCTAGGCAGAGTTGTCACTACTATCAAGAATATGGACACATTCCTAAGAACTGCATAAGAACACACTTTAGTGGCAATTACAATAGGTGGTTGAGTCAAATCACTTGTTTTAGCTACCTAAAGATTGGACACATTAGCAAGTATTTCCCAACTAGGTCAGAGGCACCCAACTCTAAGTTCAACAAAGGAAAAGGAAAAGTTGATATTGAACACATCAGAGGAGAAATGAATAGAACATGGAAAAGAAAAGATGGAAGTAGCACATCCAATGGAGGGATCACTCCACCTAAAAGGTCAAGTGGTCACATTTCATCCAACTAAGAAAAAGAAGGTATGAGGGACTAATATTTAAATGTTATATCATACATTGGTTCCAAGACTAAACTAGTACTAAAAAGGATAGATCAACATGAATAAAGATGCAAAGTTAAATCTTCAATATTTTCACATTGTTGTCGAGTAAGGAAAGTTTCCTTCAGATGCCGAGTAAAATCCTAGTATATGCCTAGTTGTCTGCCAAAGTTAGTAGAAGCAGAGTTAGTAGTGGATGTCAAGTGAAGGGAAATTCCTATTGAAGCTAAGTAAGGAAAACTCTAGTGTATGTCGAGTGAAATAGAATTGCATAAGGAGCCCGGTGGACAGTTGTATATGCACTAAGCATTAAATGCTATGAAATGAAAGGTATAAGGTTGAGTTTTCAATCATTTTTCATCATCACAAACATAGAGCGAGAGCAAGAAGAGCATAGAAACAATTTCCAAGAAGAGATTGAAGCTTTTGCAAAGATTCCAACAAAGATTTAGCATTATTTCATCAATTTAAGGTATTTACACTAGTGTCGAGCTACACAGTTAAGCAATTTTTATGTCTTGAAATGCTAGTTTTCAAAAATGGCATCTAGCTTTAGGAAACCCTAGGACAAGGAGTTGTTTGAGGTTCAATTGGTCAATAATAAAGTTAAACAACTAGATTTTAGACCAATTCCCAAAGTTGCATACAAAAATGAACCTACCAAAGCTTTATCTATTATTCCACCTAAAGTTGTGATGGTGCAAGATGTTAGAAGGTGTTATAACTGTAATATAGGTGCAATTGGTGACATGGAGATTCAACAAGCATATGAAAAATGTTGTGAGAATGGGGTATTGAAGGAAGAGTTTCAGATTGTTGAAAGGAAGGGCTTAACCCATGCCCTAGATTTGCCTATTGTATTCAGAACTGAATGGATAAGAATTGTGTTAAGTAGAATCCATGATGGAACCCTATGGTTGGAAGATGGACCCATTAAACTATCTAAAAGAATTATACACAGAGTAATCAAGTACCCAACCCTAGAATGACCAAAGACACTAAGGAGTGATTCTAAAGAAGCCATGGAGAAGAACACTAGGGAAAAGTGGAACAAGAGAGGGATGACTATTGACACCATCAAAGATCCTCTTTTAGAATTTGTTGTTAGCACCATATCTCATAAATTCTACCTGTTAAGCTGACTCAATAGTGTACCTTGTATTATAGCTGATGTGGGATACAAAATTGTTAAGAAAGATCATACTTATGATCTAGTTGAACTACAACTAAAACAAATTATGGAAAATTTGGGAGCAATAAGGAGGTCCAAGGGTGCCCAATGCAAATTTGGATCAATTTGATATGTTTATTTTTCTATGTTCAGAATGAATTCCCCTCTTTTGGAAAGGTAAGCTAGAAAACAAATAGGCCAATAGCAGTACACATGAATGAATAAATATATCAAATGGGGGAAAATTTTGAAACTATAATGACCAGCTACTTCAAAGACTTTAAGAAGTCAATGAAAGAGAGACTTAAGATACCTGTCTCTCTTGTTGAACAACATATTAATGACATTTTTCTCTTAGTTGACATTGACTTCACATACATCCAAGTAGCAGTACCAAGGGTGAGATGGCTAAGGCCACTTGGATATGAAATCAATATTGATGAGGCATCTGTAGCAATCACAACATTTCTTGCAAATGACATTGACAAAAGTATAAAACCTTTTGGCACTTTTGATGTTGTGAAGTCCAAAGTTGAAATCGAATTGAGAATTACTTCAACCCTGAAGAAAAATGATAGATTGGTGAAAAAGCTTAAAGCTATATTTGGTGAAGGCATAGCAGAAGGTGAGGAGGATGATGAAGAGGAAGATGAGGATGAAGAAGAGAAGGAGCAAGGGAAACTTTCTTTGACTCAAGGCATGGGAGAAGATGCACAAGAGGTAGAAGGTGTCGAGGAGGAAGAGAAAGTCAAGGAAGCACCTACCAAGCCTAAGCCAAAGAAGAGAAAAGCTCAAAAATAGACTGTTGCTCATCCCAAAGGCAAGAAGATAGCCAATCCTAGCCTAGAAAAGCCTACCACAAGGGCCAGTACAAGAGCTACAACAAAGGAGGCTAAGGAGTAGGAAAAGAAGAAGGTTGCTGAGCAGGCAGGTCTAGCCAAGAAGAAGCTAAGAAGAAAATATTTTGCACCCCTTGAATCAGATGAAGAAAGAATAGAATCTAATGACAACAGCTAATTCAGAGTGGTAAGTCACAACACTAAGCTTGATTTAGAAAACATATGTGATAATATTAAGGATAATGTAGACTTGTCAGTTTAAAAAGTATTGATTTTAATAAGTTGAATAGAGAGGAATAGAACATGGTTGAAGAGTTAGTCTACACCATGATGGGAAATTTCAAGAAAACTCCACTTGAACTTGAAAATTCAATGCCTAAGGAGTTATATTCCATTGTAGAAAATCAATGGCATTATTGCCTTAATATGAAAAAGAAATAAGAGAGTCAACATTGGCTCGAGTAATGCCTGAACTCACTAAAGGGAAAATTAGGAAATCAAATAAGAAACATGGGAGAAAATTTGCACCCAAATATAGAGCATTCAATATTCTACAAAATAAAATTGAGGATATTGTGAAGAAGTCCACTCTAATGTGGAAGTTAATCTATGGCCTCACAATTGTGAAAGAAGGAGAGGCAGATCCATTTGAGGGAAGAAATAATGGAGATGAAGAAGATAATGATAAGGAAGAAGAAGGTGAAAAGAATAAGGTAGATGTTATAGTGGAGAAGTAGACACAAAAGGATGAAATGGCAACTACTAAACAGTAGCAAATAGAATGGAGTGTGGAAGACATACAATTGCTGCCACCAAGTCCTCCACATGTAACTCCCACACCTACAGTTACAGTAATTGTTCAAGATGTTCTTGAAAATTCTATTCAGAACATAAATCTACTAACTATAGAGGATCTTAAAAGAATCCTTCACCAGACTACCCTACAAGCATAGTTGTGTACAAATCCAGTCTTGGTGAGTATAGAAGAATTGCAAAAGGTTGCAATTGAAATCACAAGGGATAAGGTGAATCCACAAGAACCACCTTCTCATATCCCAACAACTACAAGTGGACAACCCTAAGAGAAAGTTGCACAAGATACATTAGCTAAAGTTGACTCCATGGTTATAGTCTCTACAACTGTCATGGAGCCAGTAAATGATCAAACAGGACAAATGGATACCTCTGTCTCTACAGCACAAGAACAAGGTGCACCCCCAAAAATCACAATAATTGATAAATAAAATTTTTAAGAGGACAAGGAAATTCCTAAGGAGAAGTAACAAGAGGCAATACAAACATTGATAAATTTTCCTACAACAGGGACTCCAACTAGAACATCACAAAAGCTTAGCACTAAAGCAATACCGCTTCAAATTTTAGCATCAAGCTCAAGCTCTACAAAGGTTGCAAGGGTACTTCACTATGGATACCCTACTCTAGATGAAGAAATAGTCATTCCTAAGTATGACTACACAACCATGAACATAGATCAGATAAATGAAGTGCAAGAGGCACTAGAAATGAAAAAGAAATAGGAGATATTTAGAAATGAGTATAAACAAAGGAAAGCATTAATTGAGATTAAAGACATCTTTCTAGATGCATTTAGCTTGCAGGTACCTAATGAAACCAAGCCTATTATGGAACAACTATCCATTATAGTGGACTAGGTATAGAATGAAGACCTTAATACTAATGCAAAACTGTTAGAATGGTTTGAAAAGAGGTTTCAAAAAAAGGTGAATGAAAGAATATCAAGTGAAATAGCACTATCATAGGTAGAGTTGGCAAAGAAGATTGAAAAGGTAAAGGTAGTACTTGAGAATATATTCTCATTGCACTCAAAATTGTGTGACCCATCAATTTTCACATAATGAACTAGCCAGTGGATAATGAGCTTGGAGAGGAATTTAAAGATATCAAGCATGCAACTACCCAAGGATCTATCTCAAAGTAAGAGGCATTTTCAAACTATGCTTTACACTCAAAAGGAACTAGTTGTGCTAACAATAGATGAGGCAAATACTAAGGCTAGGTTAATACAAATACAATTTTCCATAACCCCACACATGGAAATTTTGCAAAAGGAATTGACCTATTCTGGAATTGTGTTAAAGAAAGACCCCAATCTTTCTACATTAGAAGGCCTAGTTCACCTTCCAGCAGAGTTAGCCATCCAACTTAAATCACTAGAAATTGCACTAGGCAATTGGGATGCTGCTCTCAAGATAGTAATGGAGGTAAATAAATATTTTTTGGCTTTTATATTTAGTTAATGTATAGATCCCTTTGACATAAGTATCAAAAAATGGGGAGATAAAATTTTTGGGAGATAGATTTTGGGGGAGAGAAATATTAAAGCCAAAAGGATACAATAACTGCAAGGGAAGATGTGTGAAATGGGGAGTTTAGAATAGAGTAGATAGAACAAGGCAGATAGAGAAAGAATGACAAGGAAAGGTAGAGATAGAGAGTATCTGAATTAGTGAAACAAATCTAGCATGAGAAGTTTTGGAGATAGAAAAGGCACATCAACTCAGGGGGAGTTATAAATTTTGAGGTATCTTCACAAAAATTTGAACAATTTTTGAAGTTTTGTATATATGTCAAATAGATGCAAATTATACTCAAAAATATTAGATTCATCATGTATATTTAAGTTTTTTTGACACTCATGTCAAAGGGGGAGATTGTTGATCTTAGATTGGTTTTGACAATTGATTGTCAACACGCTTAAGAAATTTTCTAAGTTCATGCTGAGTATAATATAGATGTCGAGTTACAATATGTGTTGAGCCAGAATTTAACAAGTGCCTAGTCATTTAGATGCCAAGCAGATAGACAGTGTTGAGCAAGTTTCAATTGTCAAGTGACTAATAGATGTCGAGCCAGTGTATGTGTTGAGTAAACTATAGGTGTCGAGCAAGACAAAATTTCTATGTGTCAAGCATCAATAATCAATAAGTGTCGAGTAACATAGAATCAGCATAAGAGTTTGTGTCATCAAAAACTAAGATGTAAACCATTTCTATGCTGACATATGATGAATCTAGAAGGATTAAAAGATAAGATCAAACCTATTTGATTCCCTATAAAATCAACATGCAGCCAATAAGAAAAATGGAAAGAATTGAGCAGGAAAGATGGATGAATCTCAATTGTAGATTCATACCTAAACCTAAGTCATGAAACCTTTTTAAGGAGGTCAAAACCCCATAATCCAAAAATGTATGAGAGAGTATGTGAGAAGAGAATGCATGCAAGGATAGAATACTAGTGAAGTTTGAAGAAAGTGAAAGGGGCAGAATGACTTAGAAGAAGGATAGCATTGCAGTATCAGTTAACAGAACAGAGTATCAACACTTCATACAAAATCATATCAAATCAAAGAGGATCATATCATAATGGACTGAACATTGATATGAAATCAGCAATTGAAGATTGTAAGTTATCAGGTCAACACATTCTACTATACTTTCTAGCCATTGTATTAGGAGAATGAAAATCCTGTGAAGATAGGTTGGTTTAATAGAAATTTTGTAAATCCTTTAATAGGGTGACATTCCAAAATTGAGTTTTTATAAAGTCCTTTAGATAGATACACCATTAACAGATGTTGGAGCCTTTAATAGGGTAGGCTTCTCACAGGGCAGACCATTGATGATGGTCAAACTTTGTAATCTTGACAAGTTACATATTTTTGTAGTGATAAGTTGTGGGTGTCATCCCCACCCCAATTTTACCTTCTCATTTAGGAGGGTATCTAGGTGATCAAATATTGTGTTTTCTATTTCCATGCATACCTTTACTTTCATGTTAATTAGAAATGTTCATGCATGTATTGATTTTAGTTAGAAATATTATGGGTTAAAAGTTTGGTACTTCTGATTCATCCGCCCCCCCCCCACTCTCAAAAGTATTCTTCCCACTTGTAAATTCCCACACACCTAATGCTCCTTTTGATTCCTTCATTTCTACATTCCATCTACCTAGTCTTTTTCCTAGGTTTTCCACTTCTTTGTTAAGCTTGGTTTCTTGTATCAGTATTATATCTTATTCAAATAGTGTTAGGTTATGTTTTTACATAACTTTCTAGTGTTATCATAAGGGCTCTCATCAAATATTTCATTAATAGAACTGGAACTCTTTGTCCCATTAGGGTTTTACACAGAAAAATCAAGCTCAAGAACTTATTTATTGGAAAATCTCATAAATTGTAGCTTATAACCTTAAAATCATAATGTTCACAAAAGGAGATATAAATGATGATACACATAGAGGAGATTAATATATAACTATTTATGTATTCTAAGTGCAAAATAGTCAAAATTGTATGCACTCTAAAATGGTCGCCTAGACTATGGGCCCACATTATTTAATTTATCAAATTTCTTGAATCAATGGTTTGCAATATTTTATTAAATCAATTTCCTTGATCAAATTCAATTTTTTTTATTTTTAAGGATGATCATTTTATCCTAAGTCTTATTTAACTAAAAGAAAATCTCCCTCTTAATTAAATAAAATAAGTCCCCATTTAATTAAAATAAAACCTCTCTTTTAATTAAATAATTCATCCACATTTAATTAATTAAGAAAAAAATCCCCCTTTTAATTTAATTAAATATTTCCTATTTAATTAAAAGAACTTGCTCCATTTTAATTAAATAAAAATCCCACTTAAATATCTCTTTCTGATGAAAAAGAAAAGAAAATAAATAAAAAATTAAATAAATCTATTTTTTGTTTTCTCTACACTTAATGTGGGAGTTGTTTTTTTCCTCTTTCAACTTTCTTCTCCATTTAATTATTTTTCTATTTTCTCATTGGTGGATCTTTATTTCACAGAGATCATTGTTTCTCCACCCTTGATTAAATCTTTTTTTCCTCTTAATCTTGACCATCCAATCTTCTTTAGAAGGGAGAACCCTCTCCTCATTTTGGACATCCATTATTATGCTATTGTTATGTTGTAGGTTTGGAGAGCAATTTTTGAAGAAGAAATTTGAATACGAAATCTTTTTGTGGAGAACTTCTACCTTCTTGTCTTATTCTCTCTTGCATGCATGGCTTCCATCATGAGTTTTCATCCTTGCATTTTCATATTAACTTAGATCCATATTTGTTTTTGTATTGCATTTCTTATTAAATTTCCCTTCTTGCATTGTTTTGCATTATTATAATTTAGATTAGTTTTCATCTCCATTTGCATGCATATTGGATCCTTGAATCTCTTGTTTCATGGTGTACTTGCATTGTAATGCCCCGCCAAGGGATCCAAAGAATTAACCTAGAATTTCAGTAAGTTTGGTAACATTTTTTATTTTTTTCATTAAAGTAAATACCATATATAACTTATGCACAATAATGGAAGCAATAGCAATGTCCATCTAAAGTAAACATAACATACATAACAAATTACATTCTTTAAGATCCCTTAACATTGAATTACATCCAAGTCAACTAACATTAATGAATCCATCTAGTACAACATCCACATGAAATAATAATGATAAGTCCAATGTTTATACAATACATTTCAAATGCTCAATCATCCACTGTACATGTCACAGGGTATGAAAAGCTTAAAAGAATATACATATGTAGAATAAGGTACATCATCCTATTCTAATCCATGATACATTAAAATAAAGATAATCACATGATACATCATCATAGAAGACATAAACATCCATCATAAAGATCAAACATAATAAACTAAGTGCACAGTTCCTCCCAACCATTAATAGCATCATTAGACCATCATGGATCCTAACCATCCCTCCGTGCATAACATTCCAAATTACCAAAGAGATCATCAATATTAACATAGTAGGAATGTCACTCCTAACATATACTATATCATATACAGAAAGTAATCTAACATGCAAATAAAAGTATAATATAACATCATCTAACATATCCTAATCATCAATGAAAGGATACATATCCACCATCATGAAGGATGCATCAGCCATGATGTCTAAATAAATCTCAAATGATAAGAGTGGAAAATACACTACCACCTGACCACGTGGTACCTAAGTGGTCCACTCCCACCATGCTGAGGAGATAATCTCAAGTCCCAAATAGGCTATCCAAAACACATAGCACAAATCTCTATAAGTCCAGGAATCCTAAAAGTATACTAACTCAAAGGTTCCAAACACAAAATTGACATTCAATCCCAGAGGCACACATTGACATATAGGAACCTACTATGCAAGCGAGAAAGTGTCATCGCATTTATCATGTACAAGTTACCTTGGCAGTTAGCTAAACTCCACAGGTCCATACTGATCTCATGCGGCCACTAGTATCCTCTCATACTGACAAGGCATACTATGGAATGCAAGGTCGCAGCCATGTGTTCTCTCTACTCCCATCCTAGTCTATACAAGCACTCAATGCATGGGAAAGAACCAAAACTCTTATCTTTTTAGGTTCATTCAGTTAGTATTAGGTGTGAATGTTATCACTTATTAATCCAACTTACAATGAGTTACCCTGGCAGCCTCTTAGGGCCTCGACCCCCATTGCAAGCCACTTCCCGACACTACATGCAAATATCCTACCCTAAGCTCATGGAATCATAAATCTCAAAATCACAAAAGATAATCCATAATAAAATCATCAAATATTCACAAAAGCATCAAATCTCCATGAGCAAACATCCATAGAAAATTATGAACACAACAGTTCTCTATTGGCAACTAAAATTTTACTAATAATCAAAAAGTATCCAATGGTTCTCAATAACCAAAATGTATCTCAATCATACTGATCGAAGACTCCAAAAATGGTTGAGTGAAGCATGTCACAACATGACATCATCAAGAATAAATTCACATTTCAGTCCCATCATGGTGACTAGAAAATAACCAAGGATAACTGATCAATGACCAAAAATGGTTAAGTCAAGTGTCTCGTACATAAGAATCTCAACTATAACAATCAGTAATTATAACCAATAGATAGAGCATTCCATCATATATCCATGGTTGGGTTTATAAAGATCGAGATTAAAACATCATCATGACATCACAATCACATAACCCCCAAGCCTCTGGTAGATGTCCTATAACTGGTCAACACTAGTCAACCCAAAACCCAAAACAATAGCATAAAGAATACACAATGCAAACACATGCTTGAGTTTTGCTAAGTTTACAAACTTGAATTTAAATGTAAAGGTCTCAGTTTACATTTTCCAATTTAAATATCAAGTGGAGAAATTTCACGTTTTACCTAACCCATGTGTTTAATTGACTGATAATGGTTTTTCCCTCTAACTCTTAGAATCAAATTTTCTAATGTTCTAAATGTCTTTTATATACACATTTTGATGATAATGACCCCATCATTTTCAAAATAATATTTGAAATTCTTTTCATATTCATCTTTCCAAATTCAAAGATTAAATTGAACCTATATTGCTCAACATTATAGAATAATTTGTTATTAAAGAATTACTCTTTAAATTCCAATCATCTATCAATATATTAATTATTTATTATTAATAATGTATATACATATATATACTTATATATATATATATATACATATACATATATAATTATTAACTTACAAAATGAATTATATAAAAATTGAATCAATATAACATTTGTCAACACACGGCGAGTTTAATAACTATCGATACAACAATATATATATATATATATATAATACACTGCGGTTGTAGGTACACTGCAGACCGTAGGTACTCTGCGGTACCGCAATCTGCATAGACATTGCCATCGGTAGGGGTGGGAAAATATGCTCCCACCGCCCATTCAAATTTATTATTTTTTTTACATATTGCATTTTATTAAAAAATGCTTCCCTCCAATGTAAATCGCAATGTGTTCATTCGCTCACTGCGAAATATATGTGATTCAACTTTTAATTAAATATATATGTATATATACATATGTATGTATATATATATAAGTATATATGTATATATATACACATACAGAGTTTAATCAAATATCACAACATATATATACACAATATATAAATTCCAATTCTCAAAATTTTCCTATAAACCTTTGATCTCAAAATTTACTCAATAGTTTATCTAATGGCTTGGCTATAATTTAATTCCCAGTCCCGTGTTCTTTTTAGATCTATGCATATAAGATTCTCAAATAAATTTAAGTACCCATATTGAGAATGCATACAATAAAAAAATAGGAAAGTCCACAAAAGACATATGGAAGACACAAAGAAGATAGGGATTGGAAGATGTGAAAGTAGCATAAGTAAAATCACAAGAATCTACCCAGATTCTGATGCTAATTCACTCTTCCTCAGAAAACCCACAGAGCAGGCTCCCTTCTTTAGAGTTCTTGAATCCTCCAATGCTCCAATTGCTCTCCAAACGCTATCCCTAAGCTTCTAGGAATGCCTGAATATAAAGAGCTCTCAAGAAACATCTCGAATGCTTCTAGAAATAGCTAGAAGGTGTCACCAACTAAGCATGTGTCTTTTCCAACCTTCTAGATGAGCCATAGGGTTGTAGACACCATGTGCTTAATTGATGCACTAACCCCAGTATTGTTGACACATGAGAAATGAAAAGGGTGCGTTAACTCCCATGCAAGCTTATAACTCCAATTTGCTTTTTATATAATTTCTATTTAAATATTATAACTTTCATTTTAATTTTTATAAATTTTATAATTATTATTTATTTATTACTTTATTATTATTTTATTATTATTATTAATTTTAATTTCTAATTTTCTTTTATTTAATTCTTTTTCCTCAATTATTTCTCATTTAATTAGTTATAATAAAAATATCAAAGACCATGATATTTTATATTAATTTTCTTCAAATAATTAATTTATTAATTAAATCTATTTATTAAGACTTTATTAATAAAAAATTCACCATAGACCTCCAAGACTAAATATGAAAAACCCATCATAGAGCAATTCACACAAAATCAGTCTAAAGGGTTAAAAATTATGAATTATGTCATCCGACACATTCGGTGGGTAAAATATCTAGATACTTGTCCTACCTTACTAGGAAAAATGGCTTAAGGGTATGGGATTTGGACTTTAATATTTATCTCCCTTGTCTTATCATTGAGATGGTGTAATAAGGTACGCTCATCTAGGAAATTCAGGGAAGTCGATACCCGGTACCTGCAACTTGCATAAAAATCGTGCATGTACATACAATATATATAATGCTAAGCTAAACAGACAATGGTAGGAAGTGGTGCATCATGTAGATCTTGACTAAGCAGGTGACTACAAGTCCCTTCATTAACTATATCATAAACGCCATACAATAAGAAAAAACACGCACACCATACACATGTAAGTATGGGGTAAGTATCCATCATAAAACACATGAGATAATAAAACATCTAACTAATCATCAACAATAACTAAAAGCAATGTAATGATCATGCATACATGAAATGTAAAGTCTAAATGATCTCATCATAACCACTGAATCCATAACATAATGTCTAATAGTCTCAAAACAAAACCACTAATCCATCAACATAAAACTAGTCTATCATAGTCTGATAATAATAGCAACAATATGTCTAGAAAAGGTGTGAATGAGGGCAAGCACTACATGCATTGGCATAAACTAGGTCAAGCTGAGGGCTTCCATTACAAACCCCTACACTCCATGAATAGATGAGCCACCATTCGAGACCTCATTTTTTAACAATCTTGAATATAATGACTCATAGAAGTATGCCCACATTTTAGGCATACAAAAATAACTATTTAATATCAGAAAAATGTTCCTTTATAGTTGGAAATCTTGTTAACTAAATATACTTAAAGTAAAATTTAAAAAATAAACAAGTGAATTCTATACATCTATAAATATTTGTTTTCTATAGCAGAAAAATTAGTTCTGGTTGCTATGCTAGAAAAGGCACACAAAAGTTCAACTGGTCACGATGAGTGGAGTCACATTGGTTGATGTTTTGGAGTGCACACAAATTGTGAATCTTTGGTTTTATAATAAAGAAAAACCCCGTAGTATAATAGATGTATTATAGATGTGTTATAAAACATGAGTATGAATTATTTTTCTGATGTATTAAAAAGAGAAGACTTGTAAAAATAGAGGATAGAAAATAAAACCCTTATGAAAGCTAACATGATAACATGACAAAAATGAAGGCTTTCTACCTAATATAATCAAATTAGATTCTAGAAAATTCACCATGTTGAAGCTCTTTTCCTTGGCATTGAGACAATAGCTCATGACTAGGTCACACATCATGGCAAAAAAAAACATAAACAACAAGTCTAGAACTCCACTTAATGAAGAATTTTACTAAAAATTATATCACTTTTTTAAGGAAAAAAATCCTATTCTTTGCAACCTTCTTTGATAGTCTACAAGATAGGGTCGTTTTGAAGACAATTCAAGGTTTCACAATCAAAGTGTGGTGGGAATTATGAAATGTCGATTAAAGGGAGATAGACATGGGATTGGAATGAGCAAGTCATGATGAAGATTTGAGAGACCATAGGAAAAATAAATGAAAAATGTTAGAATCGAACATCAAAGCTAAAGAAAAATTTTGTATTTAGTATAGTTTGCACAATCCACTCAAGGAAAGTTTGAATTAATATGTTTCGGACATTTTTTGTTCGCAAATCATAAAGGAATTTTCTTTTAGAATTCTGCTAATTATAAGGAGTGTTGATTTTGGTGAAGGTGAATAAAAATCAAAAGAGGATATACAAAGAAAATTTTTGATGGGAGTTTTTCTAGAGAATTTCAAAGAGTACAACTGCTAATTACAAAGTTCTATGCTACTCTCTTAAGATAATTGGAAAAATTGAGGTTTGAAGGTTGCCTAATTACTTTCTTGAAGTTAAAAATTTAATTACAAATTTTTTAGTGAGTTGTTAGGTGAAAAGTTAGTCAATTTAAAACTGAATATGTTTCCAATATTTTACAAACACATGCGAGTCTACTTATTAAAGAAGTTATCTTTTACAAACAATTTTGAGTCTCCTTACTAAAGGAGTCTTTTATCTACATGCAAAGTGGGATTGATAATGTCTAGTCCTACTCCATTACTAGTATGAGGTCCAACCCCATCAACAAGTTCAAAATTGTTCTTTATTGAATTGGGATTTTTCCACTTGTCATGCATGCATGTGAAATGTGGACACATCGACAAGGTACATGTTAGCATAAATTGTTCTATATTAAATTGTGGTTTTCCAACTTTTCATAGATACATGTGAAATGTGAACACATTGAAAAGGAACATGTCATTGTCTATTACCAATAGTTTTCATAGCTCTCAAAGCTCAAATTTTTGGAGAATTTTTTTATCAAGAAAAAGAAAAGATCATCAGGAAAAATAAGTTGAGCAAATCAAAAAATAAGAATTTTCTAGGGGGATTTCAATAGGAAGTGCTTATGAAACTATAGGATATACCACATATTAGAATATTTTCACCATTACCGAGGCTTGAACTATTGTAAGATAGACATCCCAAAACTTTAGTCTCTTGCCTTAATGATAGGGACTAATAATTTATACATACACATTATTGATTAATTAATGTCTCTTTTAATGGAATCACTTTTATATTATTGGATGTATGGGAATACATGAGAGATGTGTCTATAGGATTACTAATCATTATAAAACATACAATTGAGTCACTAGTTACATAATGAGATACTATAAAGATAGATAAAGGAAAGACAAGATAGAACTTAAAAAATTAATGACATGTATATTTAATAGATTGAGATCCATAAATGTTAGCTAGATGTTCATGGTAAAAATTAATTTTAAGTAATATTAGTCATTATATAGGATATATAGTGGGTGCATCATAAATATGTAGCTATTCCATTATACAATAATTAATGTTAATATTGCATATAAAAGGGTCTATGTAAGATTAATTTTAAAGAACATGTGTAATAGATCATTGTTTGTCTAAATGGGTAAAGTTTTTGATAAAGGAGGAAGGGAGGGGGCCCTGAGTTCCCATAGTTACAACTATAGCAAGGCAACCTAAGGGCCATTACAACCTAATAGCTAGCCAAGAGACCAAAACCATGAAAGAGATCACTCCCACAAAATAATCAAAAATAGAAACCAACAACCATAGAAACTAAAACACATCTTGAGAGAATCATAACTAATCAGAGATAGCATGAAACTAAAATTTTACTAAACAACATGCAACAAAAGAAATCAAGCCAAAATATAGGATTCGATATAAACTCTATGCATATAACAATGTTCTAATAGTAATGAATCTTTAAAATACTTAAGTACTTAACATAAAAATGTAAAGGTCCTAAATATATGTAATTTTAAAATAATATAAACCATATTAATATTAGGACTAATATAAGTTTTTATACCTCTGCAACAGGCGATCTACAAACTAAAATAGGAAAGAAAACTAACCTTTTTTAATATATTCCATTCTTTGGTAATTTGGGCAAGCTCCCATGCCAATATGTCACATCTCTAGCCTCTTGTTCATGATCCTTCTCATTTCTAGTGGAGTCCACATCCTTGATCTTATTGTTGATATGAGATTGTTTTCAAGAACTTGTAATGGAACAATCATTATTTTGTCATTGATGTCAAACCTACTACTTGTTGGTAAGACAAATGCCTAGTTTATTTGAGTACTATCATTTTTTTGATTAATCGAGAGGTTTTGATCAAATAAGATAATAAGAGCTCCTAAGGGAAAGATTGAGTTATGGTATGAAAAAGGAGTACAAAGATCAACTAAGACAGTGATGATGTAACGCCCCACTAAGGGATCCAAAAGAAATAACCTAAAGTTTTACTAAGTTTGCCAACATTTTTTTTTTTTTGAACAAGATGAATAACATACACATCAAACAAATAATAGTGGAAGCAATAACATACAATCAACTAAAAGCATACATAACGGGTTACATTTCTTAAGGATCCCATGATGTTGAAGCACATTTAGATTTAATTAATACTAAATT
This sequence comes from Cupressus sempervirens, assembly GCA_028749045.1. Taxonomy (NCBI): domain Eukaryota; kingdom Viridiplantae; phylum Streptophyta; class Pinopsida; order Cupressales; family Cupressaceae; genus Cupressus; species Cupressus sempervirens. Next base: position 1,312,883 of record CM053793.1, on the reverse strand, counting down.
CATCAAATACCACATTCATATGAAAGAATAATTAAAAAGTCCAATGTCCATTTAATTTGGAACGCTCAATCATCCACTATACATGTCACAGGGTATGAAAGGATAAAAGAATATACATATGTAGAAATAGAAATACATCATCCTCTTCAGATCCATGATACAAGTACAATAAAGTAATGAAACCATCCACCATACATGATATATCGATCCATCATAAAAGATATAACATCCGTCACGAAATATAACCATCCATCATAATGATACATAGAAAGAATGAAAGGAAATGCAGACAAAGAATGCTCCAGCCACGGTGACTATGGACAGATCTTAATGGTAAGAGTAAAAAAAAAACTACCACCCAACTACATGGAACCTAAATGGCCCACTCCCACCATGTTGAGGAGATAGTCTCAAGTACCAAATAGGATATCGAACCAAATATCAAAAATACTCTCTAAGTCCTGGAAATCCTAAAAGTATTCTAACTCAAGGGTTCGAAGATAGGTTGACATCTATACCCAAAGGTACACAAGACACACAGGAAACCTACTATGTAAGTGGGCAAGTGTCATCGAATGAATCACACTAGAGTTACCCTAGTAGTCTCTTAGGACCCTAGCCCCCTAGTGATCCCTATGTAGCCAATAGCATCCTCTCATACTAACAAGGCATACTACGAATACAAGGTCACAACCAAGCATTCTCTCTACTCCCATCCTAGTATGTACTAGCACTCAAGGCATGGGCGAGAACATACAAAGACTCTTATTAGGTTTATTTTACTCTCATTTAGTCTAGTGTTTTCACTTATTAAACAACTTACAATGGGTTTCCCTAGCATCCACTTAGGGCCCCAGCCCCCATTGCAAGACACTTCTTGACATTACATATAGATAACCTACCCTAAGCTCATGAAATCAAAAATCAAAGAATCATAGTAAAACACCTCAGTCCAATACAAGTGACTGAAAAGAATCAAAAGATAAATCACAATACCCATCAGTTGTCAACGAGCAACCGACAAGTATCCCAATAATACTGATCCACAACTTAAAAATGGTTAAGTCAAATATCTCATAGCATAAATCTCGCCATCCCACAAAGGCACTAAAAATAGTAATCAACAATATAAATACACTCAACATAGAGCATATCAACACATTACCATGGTTCAGTAAACATAATCAAAATCGAGTCAACATACTTTCACACTCATAGAACTCTGAAGCCTTTGGTAGATGTCCTAGAACTGGTCAACAATCTAGTCAACCCCAAACCCCAAACATAGACATCACACAAAAAACAAGGTGTAAGTTTCATGTTTTGGTTTGTCTTGAAAGAACATGGTTAAGTTAAATATAAGGTTTCAGTTTTCATTTCAAAGTATGTTTTCAAGTAAGAAGATTCTCTTTTTACCCTATAGTTAACCCATATATTTGTTGGAATAAAAACAAGGCTTTACCCCCATAATACTTAAAATCAATTTTTCTAAAATTTACTAAGGGTAAATATTATATTTGTTTGAATTTTCTAAGGTAAGATTCTCATTGATTTGTGATAAAATAATAGTAATTCTATTAGAGTCAAAATTTAAATAATCTTCAACAAATTTAAAAAGATCTCCTATCTTACTAACTAATGCTTATAATATATTTTATTTTATTTTATTTTAAATAAACTAATATCTATTTAAATAAAATTTAATTAATTATTATAAATTAAAATTTTTAATAAATTTTATTAATAAAAATAATATTAAAACCATTTTATTATTCCTCTAAGCTGCAAAGCTTCTCCTTTAGAGAACTTGACTCTAATACCAATTGTTGGAATTACATGGGGGGTGGTGGTGAATCAAGAGTTTAAGCTTGGACCCATAAAACTTTTACCATTCGTACATCACATGCATTAACATACTAAAATAACATATAAAGTAAATGCATCTAAAGCATGTAAGCAATTAAACACACACAATTGACACTAGATATGATTACCTAGAAATCCTCCAATGAGAAGGTAAAATTGGGATGGGGATGACACTGACAAATCTTCACTACTACAATAATAAAGTGTAGCCAATTAGGGTTACAATGGTTTGACCATGATCATGATCTACCTTATTAAAGGCCTGCCTTTTTAAAGGCTTACAAAGACTGTTAAGTCCCACTTTGTTAGAGGATTTCAACACCTTGTTAGAAGTGTGCCTAGTTAAAGGACTTTAGGTCATTCGCTTGGAACACCACCTTGTTAAAGGATTTGGCAAAGCCTATTAGGACTACTTCACCTAGTAGATTTAACTAAAATCACTTGTCAAAATGTCTTAGCATAGATCTTGTGGTTGGCACTTGCTTGCTTGATAATAGATCACCTCTATCCAATCTCTAATTAATCCTTCCTGATCTGATGTACCAATGATGTATCCTCTATCCTATGTTCTTCACTTAACTTATTCTGCAATTCACTCTTATTGTTAAGTCACCTTGAATGCTCTGCAAACTATCTTGTTCACTCCTTCAATTCAATCATTCACCCCTTCACAATGCTCTCAACTCTCTTCTCTCTCTTCTCTCTCATAAAGATCTCTTCTCTCTCATGAAAATTTAAGGCTTTATACTCTTTAAGAAGACTGAGGTGGCTTAGGGTTAGGTATGAATCTATGGTTGCGATTCATCCATTTTGCCACTTAAACCTTCCCATTTTTTGATTAGATGCATGTAATTACATAGGGAATTTACATGTAGATTTGTCCTTATCTCTAAATAATTGAAATCTATCCTTATGTCAGCTAAAAAATGGTTTATATAGTTGTTTGTGCCATAAAAAAAAAATATGTCCAATTTGTGTTACTTGGCATGTGTAGTTACTAATGCTTGGTATATACTAGAATTTTGCTTCTTACTCAGCACTTGAACTACTCAGCACCTAATGCTCACTCAGCACACGAATCACTCAACATGGTCTATTTACCTGGTACTTGAGTGACTCGGCACATGAGTGACTCAACACTCATTGCAACTTGGCATGGTTTTATATTTACATGTTATAGTCGGCATGTATTACTAGTTCGACATAAACTAACTAAATGTCTTAAGTGTATTGATAGTTAATTGTCAAAACCAATCTTAGACCAATAGCTCCAACACCCACAAATCTCAAACATTCCAAATAGCTCAAAATAAATTATATTTTGAGTCCAGTCCAAATATATTAACTCATATATAAACCACTCTATCCTTTGATTTGTAGGTAAAATAATAAGCATCATTTTCATCTTGAAACAAAATAATAACAGGTTAAAATTTTAAATAGATTTACTTTGGTCATAGGTACATAGAATTGAAGCTAATAAGAAGAAAAATATGTCAAGAGTAAAAGAAACAACCATTTTTATTTGAAATTTTAACAACTGGGCATGTCCGAAATTGAAATGAACAATTGATGGGTAAAAAAATTAGAGTACAGTAAAAGTAGCATTTCACTTGAATTAAAAAGAACTAAAAAAAAAGGTTGTGACAATCAAGCATAACTAGATATTTCTGAGCATAAAGTTTTAAGACTTCAATATTCATAAAGGAAAATCATAATGAGAATCAACAATGGTGACCCTAGGAGAGTATGCATACCTTATAATTTAAAGTAGATTTCTAACCCAATGTTAGGAAACGAAACCATCTACTCATTTGGTTTCTCTTTATTTTCTTATCAAGAATTAATACAAAGAGAAATGCAGGGTATGTGCAGGATCATGGTGTGCCAAAAAGTGGCAATCTGAAAAATATGTAGTTCTGAAATGCCTCAAAGAATTTCAAAATCTATTCCAACTTTTTTCCCACCCATCCTGATACTAAATGAAAAAAAATAATACCTTTATAATTCCTACTATATCTTTCGATACCAACCTTATATGGTCATCTTTAAAACATCCTGAAAATGTGTTTTTTGCATGTTCTTATGTGTTTTTCACTTCAAGCATGTAGCTGACGACTTTTTTTAAACCAAAATTTGATGTAATGAAAAGGGTTTCTTAAGAATGTTCTTAGATTTTCATAAATGTAAGGTTTGTCAAATTATGAGTTCAGTAAGTAATTATTACTTATTTTCTAATGGAGTTAGTTGCAAAGTGCTAATTGACATACTAGTTGAAAAATAGCTATAACTTTCAAACTGTATAAGATTTGTGAAATCCAAAAGATGCATCACATTCTATGCTTCAACTAGTATAAGAAAAATAAATAAATAAAACTTAATTTTGATTTTTTTTGAACTAGTTAAGGTGGTCAGACACGAGAGTTTTTTAATTTTGAAAATAGTACAGTAGAAAATTCATAATTAATTATTTATTTGGAATAAAAATTCCCAAAAATATGCGTCACATCTAGGCATGAGTCTACTTTTTATATCTAAAATTATATTTAAAAATATTCTTATTTCATTATGATTAAGGTGGTCAGACATACACCTACTTTTTATTTTTGCCCTGAAACTTTTGTAGTACTGCATTAAAATCCAAACTTTTGACCAATCAAATATTTTTTTCTCCAAATAAGGCCTTTTATTTTAGAAACTAGATTCAATTTTCTACAGATTATTTTCTTACAACTTTTTGATATAAAGTCTATAAGCACTTTAAAATTATATGTCAAGTTGACATAACCCTGATTTGCTGGTTTTTCACTGCCACTTAAGGCCATAGTTTGGTACACCATGATCCTGCACATACCCTGCAGGTGGTTCCTAACAAAGTTTAATATAAAAAAATTCTTTGTAATTTCAAAATATTTTATTAAAATGACCTTAATAAGAATCAATGACTATAATCTCCATATGCTTTGAAATGAAAAGAAATAAATAGAAAAACTCAAAATTGATCATTTCTTAATGGAAGGTTTCCATCCTAAAGCTTTAATTTTTCTTGACTTTTATGAGGATTTATCTCCTTGAAAATATGTACATTTTCCATTGTCTTCAATTTTATTGAGTATTTTCTTCATGTTGTATCTTTTTTATATGGCTTTTGACTAAAAGAGGGGTAAAAAATTTATTAAATACCAAAGAGAATAGAACAACAGAAGAAACAAAGAGTACTAAAGAGCTTTATCCTGGTCCACAAGTTGAGCCAGCTTCTAAGATAAATTAGGGGGAAGCATCCTATGATATAAATAATGTTACAATTCGGCACATGCTCGGAGGCCCTTTTAGCCAAGCAATCAGCCACACCATTCCACTCGTGAGGGATATGCATAAAAGACACAGAATCTAGAGAATTGCATAACTGAGTGATCTGTTGAATAACCAAAGCCAAATGCCAATCCGCATCCACAAGTTTTTGTCTATTCAATAAATTTATAACCACCTATGAGTCAGTCTCATAGGTAATTCTTCTCTAGCCATGTTGACAGTACTGTTCCACTATAACCAAGACAGCAAGGACTTCCATAAGTTTATTTTTATGGTAACCCTTGTAGATAGAAAATAAAAACTAAACATTACTAGAGCTATCATGCCCAACTCCCCCAATACTAATTGGTCTAGGATTTCCCTAAGAAGATCCATCAATGTTGATTTTAAGAACTCCATCCTAGGGAGGAGTCCAATGCGCCTCATGATTAACAAACTAAGAGTGTTGCCTAGCTCTATTCCCAAATCATCTATGGGGGAGAGAGGAAGTATCACCCTAAAGAGGAAAGGAAAGACATAATTAAATACCAACATCTCTAGGGTCCAAAACTCCACGAAAGTTGCATTTAGCCAGGAGTGTTTCATGAAGAGAATTTGCAATTTCCCCCACAGGTGCCTTATCCCCAACTGCACATTATGAAAAATCCTCCTATTTATCTCAAGCCAAACATGCCATAAAATAAGGGAAGGGACAATATTCCAAGAAACCTAAAGAGAAGAGGTCTTGGAAGGGGGATGGCCCAGATGGTCCCAAAACTTAGACAAGGAGGAAACACACTAGCACATGCATCCCCACACACTCCACCAGAAGTGCCAAATCTGTTTGACAAAGGGGCACTAGAAAATAAGGTGAGAAATAGTCTCTTCACTATTGTGGCATAAGACATAGATAGAAGACCCCTAGAAGCCTCTCTTGTAGAAATTCTCCCAAGTAAGACAATGATTGTAAACTAGAATCCAAAGGAAAAAGTTACACTTAGGCCAAGAAAAGCTATTCCAAGCTTTCTTCCACCAAGAGACATCCACCTCACCAAAAAGTTGCTTAGTCAGCACAAGGTACCCTAAAGAAACAAATTACTTTTTAGAAGAAGCATGTCCCCAAGCCAAAAAATTAGGTCCTTGTAGAGAGTTAAACTCCCTAGAAGCCAAGATCTGAGAAAGCTCAAGTCGATCCCGTAGAGAGCCACCCGGTGGCCAATCAGAAGAATTATTCCATCTGTAACCAACAGTAAGGCCCAAGTTATGAGCCTCCTTATAATGAGCCACCTTATTCCATCTAGGAGAAAGGAAAAAATCACAAAGAGGTTGTAAGTGCAAATGAGAGGACAAGAGAGTAGGATGCCCATTCAGGAATCCCTCCAAAATTGAGCCTCAATGCCTCTATTACAGATCCAAAATAGACTTCTCTTCACTAGGTGAGCACCAATATTGATGGTATTCCACACCATAGAGCCTCTCCCCTCAAGAGGAAACCTAGAAACATATGAAGGTTCGACACCAAGTAAATACTTGTGTGATAGGATATGGGCATAAAGCTAAGACTAACTAGAACACCAGCACCAATAAAGCTTTGCAGTAAGAGCTTGACTATACAAGATAGAAGAATAAAGGTCAAGGAATCCTTCCTTTTTTGGCCTACAAATAGTATCCCAATTGATGAGGCTCCATTTAGTATTTTGGAAATTGCCGCTCCAAAGGAATTGGCAAAAAAGAGCATCAAATTCCTTAAGAAAATATGTTGGTGCAGCCTGAACTGTGCTTCTATATATGGGAAGCACTTGTATGACAAATTGTAGGAGAGTCACCCTTCCAGTAGTAGAGAGCCACCTATGAGTCTAATGATTGAATTTTTCTTGAAGCTTGTTAAGAAAGCTCTACCAAAAAAGCCCGGGCTATCTTCCCACCACAATAAGGACCCCCAAGTAAGTTAGAGGGAGAGACTCAATCTAAAATCTTACGATATTAGCAATCCTCCATTGGATAGGCTTGGGAGTGTTGAAGAAAAAAATAGAGAACCTGAGGTCATTGATTTTCTGACTAGAGGTAGCCAAATAAGTATCCAAGGTGAGCTAAAAGGCTTTAGCTTCTTGAATCTGAGCTCCCCTAGCAAGGGTCGTATCATCAACAAACTAGAGGTCGTATTCCTGACTAAAGCTAAAAGCTAGAAGAAAATTCCACAAGAAACCCCAATTGACTTTGTCATAAGCCTTCGCCATATCAAGATTGATGAACATGGTGTGTTCTCTAGAAGTACACATATAGTGAATGGCTTTAGAAGCAATAACCACCCTATCCAAAAAAAAAAATTTAGCCACAAAACCCACTTGTTCCTTAGAGATAACCATGGGAAGCCAATCTTTAACCCTCTCCAATAGGAGCTTAGTAATGATTTTATAGGCCACATTACAAAGATCAATGGGCCTAAAGAAGTCCATTTGATTAACCTCTTCCTTCTTCAGAATAAGGACTATGAAAGTTGCATTCAAGGCCCGAAGCATATCTTTATTGGAATAGGACTCTTGAAGCCCATCCAAAAGGTCATAATTTATAATATCCCAAAATTCCTGGAAGAATTCAATAGAGAAGCCATTAGGCCCTAGATCTTTTCCCTTACACAAGTTGAAGACCACCTCCTCCAAGTTGGACATTCAAATTGGTCACATAAGAGATTCATTTATCTCCCTAGTCACAATAGATGAAATACAAGACAAGATCGTATTCTCCTCAATGTTCGCTAGAGATAAGTCATCTAAAAAGGGAGTAGAGTAAGACTAAATAGCTTTCCTGGACACATCTTGAGAGAAGGTTAGATGTGTCCCATTAGAAGTAACAAGAGAAGAAATGTAACTCAGGTGTTATGTCGAGCCTACATAGATTTATGGAAAAATATAGTGTTCTTGTCCCCTTCCTAAAACCAGTCAACTTGAGCCTTTTGTTTACTATAAATTTCTTCTCTAAGATCCCACTCTACTAAATCACTAGAAGCTTTTGATTCCACTATGCCAAGTGCTTTAGAAAAACCCAAAACCCAAATCTACCTAGTAATAACATCAAGACGATCCTGAGACCTCTTCTTCATAATGTGGAGATTAAAAAAAAAAAAATTGTTCCAATTCTTCAACTTCCTTTTGACATACTATAATTTTTTAGAGAAATAAAACATAGTAGTGTCATAGGCAAGGCCTCCCTTTCTTCACCAGTGAGCCATTAAATCATGGAGAAAAGATTCTCCAAGCCACATTAGCTAGAACTTAAAGGGAGGCTTCTTGGGGATAGTAGCATAACTAGCCATGAGCTTGATAGGCTAGTGGTCAGAGCCTCTCCAATCAAGAATTTTGGAAGAGAGAAAGAGAGCCACAATTCCAAAATCAAGAAACTAGGAACCTATCCAAGCATTCCGCGATGGAATCACCTCCGACCCTTCTATTGTTCCAAGGAAAGAGCCCATTAAGAGCTTTGACATTTGAGAGATGTAAAAGATCTATATTTTTTGAAACAAGCTCTGAAGAAGGACTCAAATGAGCTAGCCCACCCCACTTCTCCTCCAGATTGATGACAGAGTTAAAATCCACAGCCACAATTGAAGGCAAGAATGGGTAGTAGCTTCTGACATTCCTAATATGTTCCCAAAGCTTAATCTTGCTAGGGAGATCAATAGGGGCATACACATTAGTAACAAGAATCATCTTTCTAGTTTCCAAAGAAGAGGCCACCATTGAGAGAGATGAGTGGCAAGAGATCCAATAGAGAGGCATGACTTTCCTAGGATTCCAACAAATAGAAAGACTACCAGAGCTCCCCAAAGCACCAACACACTGACATTTCCGCAAAAACCAAATTTTAGGAGCACATCTAAATGTGAAATACACTGAAATCTTGGTGTCCTAGATACAAAGGATATCTAGAGAATGATCATCCACCAGCTCATGAATAGTTTTTTGTCTAGGGGTTCTATTCAAGCCCCTCACATTCCATGAGAAAATAATCATTGAGTAGAGTGGGGAAAATGTTCATCCATGGTATTTATAGTCCCAGACTCTACCAGTAAATCTCATGTAAGTTTAATTTTTTCCTGATCCTACTTTCACCCAACTCTTGATGGAGTAGCTAAAGAGACTCTCTTAAATGGTCTTTGTATTAGGCCGAAAGCAAGAGAAGATCCCTCTCCTTTACCAGAGGCAAACACATCTTTGACCAAATCTACCAAAAAAATATCCCTTTCCTATGGAGCAGCAGAAACCACAAGGGCACCAGACTTAGGGCTAACAAAGGTCTCTAACTTTTGCTGAACTACAGCATCCTAGTTGCCACTAAGAATAAAACTCCTCCCCTCTAAGCCAATAACCCCATACTGAGCCTCAATAGGAATGCCTTCTTCTATGACCATGTTGTTGAGCACCTCAAATCAATTAAATCCTGAGTCCACTTGTTGCTCTAGAGGAGATTGCTTCTGACCCCTCCCCTTAGCATGGTTTCAAGTAGGGATAAAACCATCCTTATTAGGACTAGTAATATTGGATAGCCCTTGCCCCTGACTTGAAGCATTCATTTGAGCTTTCCCTTTACCAGTACTATCAATCTGAACATTCCCTTTTCCAATACTAATAGTTTGACCATTCCCCTTACCATCATTAGCCATCTTGGGGCTTGAGAACCTTCTAGGGGTACCATTTCCTTTAGAGGCTTGGGAGCATTGGCATTGTAAATGACCATATGCATGACAAATGCAGCATCAGAAGGGAAGGAATTCATATTCTAGCTATTGAATCCAAGAAGAAGAGCCTAGGAAAATTTCTACAAAATCTAGCAAGGGATTATTTAAATCAATTTAAACACAAATACAAGCATAAGAAATAACCTTTTATCCAATGATTGATGCGCTATAGAAGTCGGCTTCCCAAGCACAATGGCAATCTGTCAAAGGATATCCTCTTACTAGAACTCTAATGGAAGCCACAATAGGTGGACCCAAACAGGAACCCTCAAAGGGAGATCCTTAGTAGAATTGAACTCTGTATGCTAAGGTTTGACAAAAAGACCCACATGATCATAAAAATATGGGCCTCCCTCAAATGACTTGGTTCTGATTTGACATGCAAGAGAAAGCCACCAAAAAAGTAGCTATTACCAGCTAGCATAATATCCATATCACCTTCCACCTACCATGAACAGTGAATCTAGGCTTCCAGAGCCAATAGGGAAACTCAAATACCAGGAAACTTGCATCTCAATGCATGTATGACCAAATAGTCCCCATCTTCTGTTATTGCCTCCGAAGGGATAACCAACACAAGTTGATCCTAGCTACATGGAAGGAAGCCATTAACTTTATTTAACTTTGAGCACTTGCTAACATAAAATGTCTCCTTCTCCTATGAACTCATCCCAAGAAAAGATCCACCACAAGTTGAGGCTCGAGCAAGAATAAGACTCTTATCGACCTTCTCATGGCCATAAGAGCCTAGCAAACAATGTCCCTCATAGATAGAATTCTTGAAAAAATGTATCATAAATCGTTACTTCCATGCCCTAGTTGCTCTAGAATTTTAGTCGTCAAAAGATGTTAGGAAGGAAACCAAGACTCCAAATTTATCTTCTATGTATGTTTAAAAAAACCTTCAATTTCTGAATCCTTTTCTATGCTTTGGTGCATTTTTTCCATTCACCATTGTGAGTAACATTATTTATTGTACCTTATATATGAAGGCTAAATTTCCATTAATTGGTAAGTATCTATGTGTTACTTCTCATATGAAATAACATATGGGCTTCGAGCTAAAGCTTTTCTTTCTCTTTCTCTTTTAAAAAACTAGTCATTCAATAAAGAAAAAGTTATACACTTATTTTTCTATACAATCATCCCATTAAAAGAAATAAAAATTGTTAACAATTAAATAGTTTGCTGCTATCATATTGGGCATTAACGATTGCCATCTAAATATAATTGTACACCTCATACCTATAGTTATATTTGATCTTTATAATAATCTCAATGATGCAACCTCATATTTATCATTATCTTATGCCTGCACTATGTAGCTTCATCTCCTTCAACTATTTTAACTTTTAAAAATAAATAGTTTTATATACATTTGTTTAAAAAATAATTGAAGTTGAGCAGTATGAGAGCTATAATATGTCAAAGTAAAAAAAAATGTACAAATGACATGGGTGACCATAGTTATATAAATTATTATACTTATATCATAAATTAAAAAATGTATTACACAGTTTGCTTCAATGGTAAAAATTGAAACAATTTGAACAATTCAAATTGGAGGAAAGAATTTCAGGGTTTTTTATCAAGGAATGTATAGTTTTCCAGATTTAGGATCTCTATTATGACATTGTAGAGCATCTAAACTAAAGCCTATCAGCTAAGATTTTTATCAATAGAAAAAACTAATAAGATCAATTTTATAATTACAATTGTTTCAAACTTTTTCTAAAGATTATTCAATTTAACAACATTATTATAAGAATTAAAAATTAAAAATAGTCAACTATTAAAAACACTAAAAAGAAATGGGGAATGAGGATCAGAACAAAAAGGAATGGGGAAAGAGGATCACCTTGCCTCAATCATTTGGTTGCTTGAAAAAAGCCACAAAGAGAGCCATTGACTCGAACTAAGAAGTGAGCTGAAGATAAATAATGGATGATACATCTAATCCTTTTTTTGAAAAAATCTAAATCTAGAAATCAATTCACAAAGAAAGAACCATCTAATATTATCATATGCTTTATTAACATCTAATTTGATAATCATACCTAGTCTCTTGCCTGACTTCATAGAATCAATAACTTCTCCTGCCATAAGAATACTATCTAAAATTTCTCTCCTAAGGACAAAACCATGTTGTTTAGGCAAAATATATCTATCTAGCTTTGACTTCAATCTATTAATCATTTCCTTGGAGATGATTTTATATATTTAATTACATAGGAAAATTGGCCTAAAATCCAACATAAAAATGCACTCCTATTTCTTGGGAATCAGAATAAGACTGTATTAATGATCTCTTGCACAAATCTCCCTTTCTTTCTAAAATCCTCCACAATTTTTACAATGTCTTCCCCTAAAAAAATTCCAAAATTTATGAAAAATTTATGAAGTAAAATTATGAGGACCTAGCATCTTATCTGAAATATTATCAAAGATGACTTTTTTAACCTCCATAAGGGAAAAGGGATGCATTAAATCCAAGTTCTCTTTTGAAACCACTTTCAGAATCATATCAATAAAATGTTGAGGGTCTAAAAAAATAGAGTCAATAGATTCCCTTAAAGGAGATTTAAAATGGTCAACTACTTCTTCTTCTATAACATCTTCATCTTCTAACCAAACTCCATGATGCTTTTGAATACAATTAACTATATTGCAAACTCTCTTGGATTTAATCGAAGCATAAAAGAATTTAGTGTTGAGATCTCCAGCATTAATCCAATTATCTCTAGATTTATCCCTCCAAAAAACCTCATCTCTATGAAGTACTTCTCCTAGATCATTTTTCAATCTTTTTTCTTGAAGAAAATATTCATTAGACATACCATCCACAATGACATGATTGTTCAAAAAACCCAATTTTGATTCAATCCTAAATTTCTATGAAAAATGTTTTTGAATGAATCTTTATTCCATCTTTTAATATTCATTTTAAAATTTTCAATCTTTGTGTGAAACAATAACTCAGTGTCTTGATAAAAATATTACTCTCCTTCCACCATGATTCTAAATTTGGAAAAAAATCATTTTCTCTCCACCACGTATTTTGAAATCTGAAGCTACCTTTATACCTTTGAGAAGATACTTTGATAGAGAGTTAAACTAGAAAATGATCAAACAGAGAAAAAGAAAGGGTTTAGCAATCCATAATAAAATAAGATTCAACCCAAAGAGAACCAACCAAAAATCTATCCGACCTCTCTGAGATAGTGAATTTATTCCTATAGTTGGTCCAAGTGTATTTACCATTTATCAAGACTACATAAAATAACTGAATTTTGAAGAACAAACATTTTGAAATACTCCATGATTTGTGAAGACAACCCTAAGCCCCTAGACTTATCCTCTTGATCAAGTAAGGCATTAAAATCCCCTGCTATAATCACATTGATGTTATCGATCAAAGCAAGCTTATCTGAAATCTTTGTCCAGACCTTAAGTTTTTCACCAAATTTAGTGAGATTGTAGACACTGAAAAAGGGGAATTCAATTTATACTACTAAAAAATAACTTTCCCAAAGATTCAATGGGGAGATCTTTCCAATTCTAAAACTTTTATGATGTTTGAATTCCATAATATACCTAATCCTCCCAAGGCTCCAATAGCTTTCTATAAATAACCTTCCAACTTATGGAAAGTCCACAAGAAGCTAATAGCTTTATCAACATTGATCGTCATCTCTTGTAAGAAAACTAGCTACCCTTCCATTTTATTTAATGCTCATTTTACCATGTGTTTCTTGTCAAGGGCTGGTAGTCCCCTGACATTCAATGTAGAGATTTTCATTTCTCACTGAGGGAGCATTCTACTCCCTTGGCTTTTCTTCAATAATCAAAGACATTTAAGAACCCTTTCTCATTCACCCTCTCTTCTCTTTTCTTCCTATAAGACCTCCTTGCCCTACCACCTTTGGATTTACCAAGAAGGACATTGACCAATTGATTCACACTTCTTGCATCAACATTTTCTAATTTTTTTGAATAGAAAAAACTATCATCAGATACTTGATCATAGTCCACTTCTGTGTTTGGCCACAAATGGGTGGTATTATTTCCCATGGCCAGTTTTCTACTATCTACTTTATTTTCTTTCAAAATAGAACTTTCCACTTTTTCCACAATAGGGTTTTGCTTCGAAGTAACAATCTTCTATTCCATAGAAGCAGTTTTTGTAACCATTTTCTTTGGAACCCAAACCTTCTCTAATTTATTCTTTGGTCATTAATTACTGACAGGGAGATTATCACCCTCTTTCCTATCAGAGATTGGCAATTCAATATAGACTTTCTATTTCCAAATGCCACTCCCTGATTTGAGGTTGATGATTGACAGGATCCTCTTTACCACTGCAATCTTAATCCTTGTATAAAGATATGAATCTTTATTGATGATCTCTTCATCCACTTCCAATAAAGTACCCATTGATTTTCCAATGTGTTCCAAGCACTCATCCCCCCAATACTCCATTGAAAGATTATATAATCTAATCCAAATCGGTTCCTTGTATGCTACTAATGGGGTTAGATCAAAATTAGATTGCCATGGCTGCAAATATAATGAAGAAGATTTATAAAACCAATTTTGTTGCTCCAGGATTTTATTTTTGATTCATTCTTCTTCAAAACCAATGATGAAAAATCCTTTTGGAATTAATTTCAGAAGATATTCTTTACACCACTGCTTAGATATCCATTCTCTAATTTACAGTCTAGTAAACCTTGCACCAATAAATCTGTTGATAACTATCATATTCTTTGAAAGATTAATAGTTGGAATGTATAATTTCCCCCTCAAATGAAATATAAAATCATACTAGAGGATTCTTGAAACTCCAGTTGGATTACTAAATAGGGTTAGGTAAAGTTAATATTTAGGTTTGTAAAGTTCTAGAAGTCATTTATGTTTAGATATTTCTAGAAAAGTTTATTTGTTCTATGTCAATTAGTTTAGATGCTTTTGGAAATAATCAAAGACCTCTATAAAAGAGTCACAATGTAATTTTTTCTATGATTAGGAAATGAAAATATTTTATAATTTCTATAAGTGCTTGTAGTGTGTATTTTGTGTTTTAACATTGTGGATCCAATCCATCCACCCCTATCAGATTGGTATTAGAGCTAAGTTGTGAAACCCATATGATGAAGATTGAAATGTGCCTTTACTGATTCTATATGATATTTCAAGCCTCTAATCAGATATTTAAGATCAAACAACCAATATTTCAAAGATCCACAAATTTCTCAATAAACCCCAAATCGGGTATGCCGGAAATAGTGCCAAAAACTTCACAGCTTCAAATATTATTAATAAATCTGAAAGTGGAAATTTTTATAGAAATTTCAGCAGCATAAAATCCTACAAAATTACATTTCCATATCTGTATAACATTTACACAACAGCTCCCAAACGGAGGACAAAACAATGCTCATCGAGCTCTCGAAAATAACACAAAATAGCTGGAAACACCACAAAAACACTAATAATCTATCACAGAAGTATAATCATGACCAAATACATATATTTAGCTCTATTTTAACATCTAAAATTATGAAATATAGCAGCAACCTAAACTGATATGAAATAATCAACTGAAAACACCAAACTCTTACAAAAAACACACCCGAAAACTCACAAATCTGCACTGTTTAGCACAAAGGAAAAATTTGCATGATCATGCACATGGAATGGCTTCAAAATCCCATCCTTAGCATTCCTATAAACCTAAAAACTCATGTTCTTGGGTCTCCTTCCCCACAGGTTTGGCAGCCTCTGAAGAATAACAAAGAAGTGAGCAAAAATCAAGTTCTGGAATCAGCTCAAAATGCCTCCAAACCCCTTAAAAGAGGGCATAAACCTAACTTACGTCCAAGAGGGGTTAATAAAATATATTTTAATAATAATTTTCATTTATTAGTCCATTAGCTTCCAAATATTATCCCCTTTTTTCAAAAATTCACCTTTTTGTGCCTGCCTGCCTTAGCAAAGATTATTAATTTTAATTTTTTGAAAAGGGGACATGACAAGTCCTCCCTTTCCAAATATTGCTTGTCCTAAAGCAATGGCTAAAAAATAAATCAATCAATCCACCTGGATCCCAAATGTGTTCATGAACTATACTATTGTCAATTAACACAAGCTCCTACAATATCCTCTGCAATATAACCAAGACAAATCCATAATCAAACTGACAATTACAGCTCAACCAAACTCCAAAGTCACAACTTCCACTGTTAGAAACCCATGAGACACAAACTCTTAGAACTTCAAAACCCAAGTAAAGTGGAAAAATCAAACTGCCAGCATAGTAAATACCATCAACGCATCCCACTGGCCTATATGGAATGTACAATCCAACTCTCCAACATTGGTGAATGCTCCCAAATGAAACTGTACCAAGTACGGAGAATCCACACACTGTACAACTCCTGTAGTCAACACAACTCTGCAAATCACCGGCCACTATCTCATAACCAAAACTCCCATGTATCCCTGATGGTGAAAAGCCATCACAAGATAAACAACAAGAAATGAAACCCAAACCAAATTTTCCTCCCATCAACTCCTCAACACAAGGATCAAATGCTAACTGATGTACATACCCTACAATATAATATTGATAAAAAAAACCAACCTTAGTCAACAGCTCACCATGAACAAGTGATACAACCCATTGTGACTGATCACTAGCTAAGTTAGGAGATGTCATAGCCAAAGGAGTAGAATCAATAACAACACCCGTTAAAGCATCACTCCAAAAATCTTGCTCTAAGTCATGTATTGTCAAGCTGCCAATTGCAGAACCTATTGCCATGTCATGCCCATCACAACTCTCATCACAAGGCATCAAACTATCCTGTAACTGATGATAAGCACTAGAAACCAAAGTACATCTCTGTATCATCATCTCATCAACATGGTCATCAAAGGTGAATTGATGAGCATACCTCACAATGTAATGTCGATAGAATGCGCCAATCTTAGTCAGTGACTCGGACTGCAATCTAGATGTAACTAACTGGAATCGATCACTAACCAAGTTGGAACTGACTACTACCTCTAAAGACATCACCAAGGGAGTTGTATTACTAGCAGGAACCATGCCAACTATCAGCTCACCAACATCACACATGGGGTATGTGCAGGATCATGGTGTACCAAACTATGGCCTTAAGTGGCAATGAAAAATCAGCAAATTAGGGTTATGTCAACTTGACACATAATTTTAAAGTGGTTCTGGACATTATATCAAAAAGTTGTAAGAAAATAATCTATACAAAATTGAATATAGTTTCTAAACTACAAGGCCTTATCTGGAGAAAAAATTATTTGATTGGTCAAAAGTTTGGATTTTAATGCAGTACTACAAAAATTTCAGGGCAAAAATAAAATGTAGGTGTATGTCTGACCACCTTCATCATAATCAAATGATAATATTTTTAAATATAATTTTAGATATAAAAACTAGACTCATGCTTGGATGTGACGCATATTTTTGGCAATTTTTATTCCAAATAAATAATTAATTATAAATTTTCTACTATACTATTTTCAGAATTAAAAAACTCCCATGTCTGACCACCTTAACTAGTTCAAAAAAAATCAAAATTAAGTTTTTTTTTTTTTTTTCTTATACTAGTCAAAGCATAGAATGTGACGCATCTTTTGGATTTCACAAATCTTATACAGTTTGAAAGTTATAGCTCTTTTTCACCCAGTATGTTAATCAACACTTTGTAGCTAACTCCATTAGAAAATAAGTAATAATTACATATTGAACTCATAATTCGACAAAACTTACATTTATGGAAAGCTAAGAACGTTCTTAAGAAACCATTTTCATTACATCAAATTTTGGTTTAAAAAAAGTCGCCAGCTACATGCTTGAAGTAAAAAAACATAAGAACATGCCAAAAACACATTTTTGAGATGTTTTAAAGATGACCATATAACGTTGGTATTGAAAGATATAGTAGGGATTATAAAGGTATTAATTATTTTCATTTATTATCAGGATGGGTGGGAAAAAAGTGGGAATAGATTTTGAAATTCTTTGAGGCATTTCAGAACTACATATTTTTCAGATCACCACTTTTTGGCACACCATGATCCTGCACATACCGCATGGTCTTTGATACAACTTCTCTAGTCTTCATGTCATTACTACTAGAGGTCACCACCATGTCAGGCATACCACAACAATCTGATGCAGCACCCAACTCAACTGAACCTGACTCTAGTGGGGATGAACCTGATATGCTAATGTTAGTATCAAGGATGGATGCATCCCCATCTCCACTATCTTTGACAATCTCGACCATGGACATCCTCAGATCACTGGACACCACAGCTTGTGACTATACAAAATCTGGTAAAGATTGTAGTTGCTCTAACTCCATGGTCACCTTAGCCAAATGAAATTGTGACTACTTGAAAGCTAACTATGTACTCTCAAGAATCTCAAAAGTCACCTCAAGCTACTGAGTAAGCTCACTCACCTCATCTTCCTTGGCCAACAATGCATCGTATGCTATACTGCCCCACTCCATAAGATAATCTCTATTAGCTACCAACTGCATATAATCCTATCTCAAAATGCAGATAGCCTCCCATAAAGAGTGGAACTCTATCAAGGAAAGATAACTACCTCCCTGCTCATCACTAGTAGGAGAACCCCATCCATAAACTGCTAACAATTGATGAACAACATCGAAATGTTGGCAAGCAATACCAATGTCTCGCTCACTAACTCTCAACTAACTAGACACATGATAGCACTAGCTAGACTATATTCTACAAGCCTCCTCTGACGCACTATCTAAAGGAGTATCCTCAAGGTTACTAGTCTCTAGAGTATCACCATCCATATCATGCGAATCAACTCCAAAGCTCATATCAACATACGGAGTATCAAAAATTGTAGCACTGCTATCCAACTCCTCTGTACCAAAAGAAACCACCAAGGAAACTAAGTCTTCAAAACTACCCACCGCATCCTCTTGGATGTCATCAATACCAATATGATCCTGAGACTCATCTATACACACTGCCAAATATGAAAGATCATCAACACATTCCAGCAAAATTGGTCGACTGGATATATGAACAAAGGTCAACACCGGTGTATAAAAACTAATACCAAAATCAGATAAGCTCCTAGCACAAGAAAAAACAACATCGTGCAATTTTCTAATCAAATCCATGATAGCACCCAAAAAATCACTACTACCAAAAAGTGTTAAATATTTCCAGTCAACTGAATCCCAAATGCCAATATAACAATCTCGAGTCCATATCCGTAAACTATAATTAGCTAGTAACTCAAGCAAACTCCCCACCTGAGTAATATGACCAATACCAACTAATTCCACATACCCATCTGACATTGTCCCTATATCCTAGATGTGAATGCAAGATGAACTCGCAAGATTATCAATGACCACATATGATCTACCATTCACAGAAAGCCGAGTATCAAGAGTGTAAGATGAAACTAAACTCAATTGCATGCCATGCTTATGCCCATGTCTCTCCCATTCTTGTAATGCCAATGGAGTATTCACCAAAGAAGCTTGAGTATCCTCAAGCTTGTGAGAAAGCCTTTCAACTTCCTCCTCCTTCCTCCTCAAGGCATCTGAATAGTCTCCAACAAGGCTAAGAAGATGGTCATGATCTAATAGAAGATGTATATAACTCAACTTCATCATTCCCATTCCTTCCCTAATCGCGTGTAAGTCAACACAAGAAGAATTATCCTAAACTCCCTTATGTCTACCCTGTAACTAAATCATTTGAATGTGATCCTCTATCATATCTCGCATCCTGTCATGATGAGATAATGAAGTCACAATACTATCTTTGTTCACCTTCAGCTGGCTGGACAAATCATGTGAAGTACTATCTTCCTCAACCTCATGTGATGAAGTATCTAATTGTTTATGGTACTCTTTCTCAGCAAAGTCATGAATGCTTAATGTCTGCTCATCTCTACCAGGTATCTCACCATCATACAGAACAACATCCTCATAATCATCATCTAAACCCACTACCTCTTGTGGCAGAGTAGAATCTGAGACCTCTGCCTGGCGATAACCTAGTTTCTCAAAATCCTCATGAAAATTCTTGGTAAATTATGTCATCTGCCCTGTGAGAAAATCTACCAAATAGAAATCTAGTCAACTTATCCACCTTAGGTGGGTCGAAAAATATGTCATTCATCATACGGTGGTGCTCAACCAACTATTCAGACATGTCATAGCTTAGTTTCCTAAGTTTATCTCGAATGTCTAAATAACCATTCTTTCTACTATTCTGACTCTAGATAACAATTATCCAAGATCATGTCCTCTGAGACTCTATACTATACTTGTCCATTTTGGATAAAGTAGAGTGTAATCCCAATAGGTTATAACTTCTTCAAACACCAAGAACTAACATGCAAATGATTAGAAGTAGCATGCAACTATAGATTTTGACATAAAGATGATTAGAAGCAACATGCAACTACCAAATTCACCAAGAACTAACATGCAAATGATTAGAAGTAGCATGCAACTATAGATTTTGACATACAGATGATTAGAAGCAACATGCAACTACCAAATTCACCAAGAACTTCACCTTTTTGGGTCTGCCTGCCTTAGCAAAGATTATTATTTTTAATTATTTGAAAAGGGGACATGACAAAGATAATATCTTATAACACAGAGAAGTATATGATTGTTTTTGTCCAACCAATGAGTCAAATCATGTGGAATTTCTAAAGAATTTTTGGTGTGAAGAAATTTGTTTGGAGAAGAAGAAAATCATTGCTCCCATTGAAAGAAAGAGTGAGCATTTTATTGGAGGCACCTATTTGTGGAGGATTTCAATTGTTTCCACGAAAGAGACTATTGTTGTGAAGAAAGCATTGAAGTCTTTGTGGAGCACATTGAGACTATGAAGAGAGATCATAGTCACTGTCATTGAGGAGTGTCGATATGAATCATGGTAAGTATGAAATTTGATGTTAATAGTTAATGGTGATAAAGGTTTTCAGATTTGTGTTTTAAGGAGGAGCTTGGATTTTCATTTGATAGATTTGAGTTTATTAAAATGGGAAAAAAAGGTAAAAGAATGGTAAAAGAAAATATAATTTTGACTTTTGAGATGGATTGTTTAAAAGAAAAATTATTGAAACTAGAGACAGAAAAGTTTGCAATGATTAGAGAGAGGTCAGAAGAAAAATGTAGACTTTTAAATGAAATTAGTGAATATAAAGAGAGAATGGAAGAGCTACAGGATAGGCTATTGTTTTTGAAAGAAGTACATAATTGGTAGGTGAAGGAAACATGCAATCCTAGAGAGAAAAATAAAGAATTAGAAGAAAAGTGAAAGTTATTTGATGATGTTGAGAAAAACAACAAAGTTTTAGAAGAAAATTTGAAGAAATTGGAAGAGGAAAATAACATGTTAAAGAAGGAATTGACTACTCTGAAACAAGAGAAAGAATGTTTGAATGTGAAACCATTTGTATGTGATGTATCATGTGACACAAATAATTTGAGTGATTATAAAATTGATAAATATGATTTTGTTGAAGCTGAAAGTGTTTGTGATGAAAAGTGTAAGAACAAAAAAGACAAGAAGTTTGCAGATTTTGTTTGTTATGATAATAATAGTATTGGTTTGAAGATTATGAAAAGAATGGGTTTCAAAGGTAAATGTCTAGCATGAGAAAGGAATAAAGAACCTGATTGAGCCTACAATTAGGCCAAAATATGAAGGTCTTGAATATGATGAAGGTAGTGGAAGGAAGAATAAAGGTTCAAGATAGTTTATTCAAGGAGTAAAGATTGTGCAATGTTCACACTATAACAGAACAGGGCATACAAAAGATATATGTTGGAAATCCTTGTGATATTTGTGGCTTGAAAAATCACTTTGATAAGACATGTTGGAATAAATAGTGCAATAAATATTTTATGGAAGCATAAAAATGGATTATGGATGGAGCTATGGATCAAATTGGTAGAAAAAAATAGATTAGAAAAATGCATCAAAGAGGCAAAAGGTTTCAAAATCACATGCTTGGATGTGGACACGAGAAATAATAATCATGGTGCAATGGAATTTGTATGTAACAACATTTGAGGTTGAAATTAGGGGGGATTGTTAGAATGTGTAATTTCTCCCTCAAATGAAATGTAAAATCATATTAGAGGATTCTAGAAACTCATATTAGAGGATTCTAGAAACTCCAACTAGATATAATAGGGTTAGGTTAAATTAATATTTAGGTTTGTAAAGTTCTAGAAGTCAAATTTATGTTTAGACATTTCTAGAGAAGATTATTTGTTCTATGTCAATTAGTTTAGATGTTTCTAGAAATAATCAAAGGCCTCTATAAAAGAAGCACAATGTAATGTATTTTATGATGCCTCCATTCCTACATTCACCAGGAAATCTTGCCCATAGCTGCATGACTCCTCCCCACATAAATAAATAATAATAATATAATAAATGCAATGGAAAGACATGCCCTTTTCCACAAATCAATATAAAGCATGAGATATTATCACAGGGAAAGATATTTGGAAAAGTTTCATATCAAATAGATCTGGAAAATTAAAAATTGGAAAAGGAACATTACAAATGATATCAGAATATATTTTCCTGCCATATTGTAAGGAATATATCTGCATTGGAAAAAACTGTGAGTGTGACCACATAAAAGAAATTACTTGGAATCGATAACCATTGATAAGTTTAGGAGAATTAGTGTATTGTATGTCAGAAGTAAAATCGAAGGAGTTTCATATTATTCAACCAAAAGTATATATGAACAATAGATATTTGTAATCATTTACGGAATTATCTAATTTTACCAAGAACATAACAAGCTTATAGAGGAACATGTAGTGGCAAAACAAAATCAGTAAAGAGAATAAGCATTCAAAAATTACCTACTCATCGGTTAAGAGGAGAACCTTACACAATGATTAGACCAACAAGTGCCAATCCATAAAGCATTTAAAATGTTATTTGTTTGAGACAATCAGCAAATATACTTATGAACAAAGGGAACGTTTAGTATTTGATACAATGTTCAGTGTTGGAAACTTTACAACACACTCAGCATTAGATAATTCAACGTATGATATAATATATCAATTTGTAAGTTTGATATTATATTTAACATCAAGGACCACCATGGCACTGTATCAGAATGAATACATTGAAAATGAAAGAAATGATTAAGAAATGAAGCAATAATTAATATGGTGAAGATCAATAGAATCACACATACCAATGATATAGAAGATGATTATAAAACTAGACTAATAAAGTGATAACTCTTATATTGCCAAAATATCATAATATAGTCTATTATTTGTTTAGAGGAAGCAAGATTATGATAGGCACATAAAATTGTATGGATATTCACTAGACAAAGATTCTCACTATTTTCCTATTGTCAATCAGTGAATATGTTTATAGAATCATAAGGGATGATTTCTATAAACTGATCACAATGATCTCATTCAGCAACAACTTTGGGCAACTTGGTCATACAAAGTTTGAAAATATGGGAAACTTGTGAAGTAATTGGAGTGTCTTGAAATACAATACATGAAATGTCAATATGTAGATGATATATTATCTATGGGTTTATAACCAATTTCTGGTAATTATAAAGGTTGGCATAACATCTCTTGTAATTATAAAAAGGAAAAGAAAAAGAATATTTCATGAATGGCTCAACAAAAAAAAAGGCGAAAGATAAGCAACTTGTATATGCATCAACTCAATCAAAGACGACAAAAATGGTATTAACATGAACAGATTTTACTGATAAGGATGACACCATATTGATGATTGGACCCAGTAACACATGGTGTAAAATATAGTTTGATATTTCATATGGTCTTACGTTATCATAAAAAAAGAGCGAACAAAATAGTTAATAAAACTATTGACATGAAGAATAGTACACGTCACTCATCAAATCGATTCAACGTGGATGCAATATTACCATCGTGGAGTATAGGGAACCCACAAAAGTATCGGTGGAAATAAAGGTTGCCCAATTGCTGATGTTAGCGGACAACAAAACAGAGATTGTGTATTAAGTCACGATGGGTCTGTATGCTGCCTATAAATGATGGACTCACCGTGATGATAATTAAATAGTGGATTCATAACTTCAGAATGTATATGGTAAAGGTGACCCAAAATCGGATGATATGGTGACATCAAGAATCCATGTAAATGGGGAGTGAATAGAGGAGTATAAAATAGGACGCACTATCCTCTATCCAAATTGTATAGTTGAGCAATTTTTAAAAAATCGAAAACATTATGATTTATCTGAAAATATCAGCATTTGATCTTCATGATCTGCATAGTTTATAGTAAAAAACAACAACAACAAAAAAAATTGGAATAAAATCACTACATTTTCATGAATGAAAAAAAAAAGTTTGGGCTTTGTTTTGTATTTAGTACATTTTGAATGGAGATTAGCCTGTCCCATAAAATACAATCAAAACCCTGCGAATCAGACCAAACAAAGAATGAAAAAATAATGAAGAGCAGTTAGAAAGGGGGATTGAATTAAAGAGAAGCAAAAATATGTCAAAGAAAAATGTGGGAGATATAGAGGTGCAAAAGCTATCCTGACATGGCACAAAAAGTGACATGGGTTATGCGTTCTTATATATGCATGTATCATGTCTAACTATACACATAATACAGATGGAAACAAAAAATGAAATGGTGTTGTTAACGGGCCAATGGATATGAGACAACTTATATACACCAGTATCAAGTGTTACATAGTGGAAGAACTTATATTTTCATTGTTCAAAGTGAGTGGTTATGTAGATAGTACCCTAGCGGGAGTAAATTTTAAAAAAAATTGTACTACTGTGATATAATTGGAATGTTTTTGAAATTATGTACCGAGAGAAAATTGAATGGCTCCCACTCACTATAACTCTAAAATATTTTAATGCAAAAGGAAAAGATCAGAAACAAATGACAGAAAATGGTTGAAAGAGACATTTCTAGAAGTCAAAATCTTCTTCAAATTCATTGATAATGGCAGGGTTTTTTCGTAGTACTGGAGCATAAATCTTGTGGTAAGAGTGTGGACCTTGTAGAGTTCATTTTGATTTCTATATTCTTTATTGTGTATGTTCTGTTTTATATATCTACATATGTAAATTATTTGAAACCAAGTCGATTTGAGGTATTTTTTAATTTTGCAATTTCACCATTCATCTACTTTTTAAGATTTTTCATTTTTAGCAGTGGTTCATATTTT
This sequence comes from Cupressus sempervirens, assembly GCA_028749045.1. NCBI lineage: Eukaryota > Viridiplantae > Streptophyta > Pinopsida > Cupressales > Cupressaceae > Cupressus > Cupressus sempervirens. The sequence continues at coordinate 1,287,675 of CM053793.1, read as the reverse complement.
TAGTATGTCGAGGGGTTGCAAATAGTGGATGGTTGTATCTAGAGGTGGCCACGGCTGCGTTATTGCATTCATTGGTGTCCATTTTGCAAGCAAAATAGAGGAAGTTGCAGTTGTGGTGGATAATTGTTTTCCTAGATCATTCAATAACGTTGTGGATTCGGCCTTTGGCTACCAATCTAGGATTTACAAATGCTTCATGTGTACACTACCATGGCAGACATATTTTATTATGACAATGTTGCTAGACCTCTTTCAACACACGCAATTTCTCTTCTAATGAATTTATTTGTAGATCTTGCAATCAAATATCCCTTGAGATTTGTTTCTTAGAAGTATTAAATATCTCATATCCTTTACTTATGATTCCACATTTTGTATATATGTCTACTATGATATTTGTTATTATTTTTGAATAAAAATCAAAATATTTTTGACAAATCTATTTTAAGCACATTGTTCCATCATCTCATGGCATTTGGGACAAGCAGATTACATGTCTTAAATAGCATTCACAACTCTGAACTTCATTTAACTTGTCACAAAGCTTCCAATATTCTTGAGGTCCTTCCATATCACTTGCCCAACAATTAAACTACCCACCTGGTTCCCCATGATTTTTTTTGATATTCATGTTCTGGTATTCTAAATATCGATTCTTGTGTTAGGGTGAAAAATCTCTTCAACAACTGAGGGGAAGTGTAACTAAATCTTCATTATTTTTATCATTAAATCTATTTAATATTTACAATTTGTTTTCTCCTTACAAAAGGTAGTATATCAATATTAATAAAAAGTCATAGATTTTTCTCAATAAATTGTCATTGTATTCTTTAATTTTAAATGTGTTTCTATATTTTTTTGAAGAGTTATAGTTTGTTTTTTTTGACATTTCTAGTATATTAGCAAGGTCAAAACTATGAAAAAATAAGAATGGTTGCTCAATGGTAAATATTTGTACCATTGCACAACAAATCAAATATTAAAAGTAATGTTTTTAATGATATTTATTTGAATAATTGGTAATGGTAACAAAATTTGTAAAGTAATGAATCACAATTTAAAAACACAATTGAGAATGATATGGATTTAAAACATTAGAAACACAATTGAAAATAATCAAATTTTAAAAACATTGACAAATACACAAATTTTAAAAATATTAGCAACAATCAAATATAAAAAATAATGATATCAATCTGAAAATATTAAGAAGAATCAAATTTGAAAAAGTGATGACTTCAATCTAAAATACTGTTAACATAACTGGGAATAATGATATGAAATATACTAATATTAATTTGAAATATTGGCAATACAATCTAGAAAATATGAAATTTGAAAAAACATTGGTAACATAATTGAGAAGAATTTAATATGATAGGTAATTATAATAAATCTAATAGATTGGAAGCACACCTAAGAAAATAAGAAAATTTGAAGAGCAATGACAATAGTCAGAATTTGTTAAGTAATGATGTCAATTGGAAGCATTGGCAACACAATGGGGAGTAATCAAATCGAAAATCTAATGATATCAATATGAAACATTGGTAATACAATTGAAAATAATCATTTCTGAACCATTGAAGCCTAATTATAATAAGCATATAACTAATAATTTTATCAATATTAAACATTGCCAACCCAAATTAGAAAATATTAAATCTAAAATTAATGATGTCAATATGAAAGTGAAACATTAGTAACACAATTGAAAATAATCAATTATGAAAAACTTAGATAACACCTTTAAATTTAGACCTGTCACAATGGGTTAACACATGAGGTATGTGGTAGTTAACCTTCATGTTATCCCTATTTCTCTATTTTGCGGGAGGTGAATTTGCTAACCTACAAAATGGTGAAACCTTTCATTATTTCATTGGGTTCCCATTTTGCCCCTAGCAAAATACCAAAACCAGTTAGGATCTTTCATTTTGCAGAGTTAACATTGCATGTTATCCCATCCCACAGTGACTACTATTGATTGGAGTTAGTTACACAAAAATTAAAAATTAGAAAAGATCATCAATCTAAAAGATTGAGTGACACTAGAAAAAGTACACATTGGCTATTTTTCCCCAATTTAGCACATCATAAATAATCAATTTGAGAAAAAATTAATGGGTTGAGATTTGTCACAATGGCTTAACATGTCAAGTTTGTGGTGGGTAACCTTCATGGTATCCATATTTCTCTATTTCAATGGAGGTCAATTTGGTAGCTTACAAAATGGTGAAACCTTTCGCTATTTCATTAGGTCCCCTTTTTTGTCCCTAGTGAAATAAAGAAACTAGTTAGGATCTTCCATATGGAAGGGTTAACATTGCATGTTATCCCATCCCATAATTACTCCTATTGATTGGAGGTAGTTACACAAAAATTACAACTTTGAAAGAAAAAGTTAAATAGATCATCAATCTTAAAGATTGAGTGACACTGGGAAGGATACCCATTGGCTATTTTCCCCCCATTAAGCACATTGTAGATGATTGATTTGAGAAATTTTTAATAGGTTGAAATTTGCATAGTGGGTTAATGCATCAGGTTTGTAATGGTTAACTTTAATTTTATTCCCATTTCTTTATTTCACATTCAAGGTTGATTTGGCAGCCTGCAAGATGGGAAAACCTTTTGCTATTTCGCTAAGTTCCCTTTTTGCCCTTGCATAATGGTAAAACTAGTTAGGATAGATTCCATGTGGTATGGTTAACATTGCATGTTATCCCATCCCATAGTTACTCCTACTGATTGGAGGTAGTTACAAAATAATTACAAGTTTGAAAGAGAAATTTAGAAAGATCATCAATCTTAAAGATTGAGTGACACTCAGATAACTACTTGTTGGTTATTTTCCCCCATTAAGTACATCACAGATGATTGATTTGAGAATTTTTTAATGGGTTGAAATATGTTATAGTGTGTTAACACATCAGGTTTGAGGCAATTAACCTTCATGTTATCTTGGTTTCTCTATTTCATGGGAGGCCAATTTGGTAGCCTATGAATGTCAAAATATTTTGGGCCTATTCACTAGGTTCCATTTTTTCCGTTGGAAAAATGGCGAAACCTTTCATTATTTTTTGGGTTCACTATGTCCCTTCAGTTCCCTTCCTCATTAAAACCCTATATCACCTATCTCTCCCTTTCTAAGTGTGTCATTTCTCTTTCACTCTATCTTATTTCGTGTAGGTCTCTCATACCCTCTAATTTTACCTCTCCATTTCATATTAATCTTCTATCTCTCTTTATTCTTTTCTCTCTCTCATCTTCTCCCTCCCTTGGATCTCTCATTTTCTTTCTCTCTTATTCCTTTCACCCTCTATATCTCCCCTATAATAGTTACCTCTCTCTATCTCTCTCTCAAAATTAAAGATATTGAAAAATAGGATAGGAAAACATAAAGATGTAGAGAGAGGGGGAAGGGAGAGATGGGTAGAGTGATAACAATAAAGAAAGAAGTAGAGCTATAAAAATGAAAATAGGGGGAGAGAGAGAGAGAGAGAGAGAGAGAGAGAGAGAGAGAGGGGGGGGGGGTGGGGGGGGAGGAGATAAGAACTAAACCCCAAATCCTTTCTCATTTTTGGCCACATTCATCCCATTATAGATAACTAATCTAAGAAATTTTCAATGGACTAAAATATCTCATAGTGAAATAATAGGTTAGGTTATCTTTGCTAACCTTTATGTTATCCCATCCCCCTATTTCATAGAGGGTCAAAATAGTATCCTGAAAAATGGATAACATGACATGCTAATCAACAATTGTGTGTGTTAACCCACCTATGACATATAAGGAAGGACACTTTGCAAAATATAAAAACTTCTCTATTTCGTAAAGGCAAGGAAGGAAGCTTCATGAAATAGAAAAAAAATTCTATTTCATAAAGGGCATGAGAGTGGCACTATGAAATAGTGAAAATGAACAACATGACATGTTAACTACCAATTGTACATGTTAACCCACCCATGACATATAACAACCCATTGAAAATATCTCAGATCTATTACTGTGATTGGTTGAATGGGGTTGGAAATAGCTAATAGGTTCTTCATCAACTCTTTCACTACACAAAGTTCTCCTTACCATCAAGTTTTCTCCATCCTTAGGACCATAAAAGATTATTAAAATTATTATAGTGAATACAATAAACACGACATGTTAACCACCGATTGGGCGTGCTAACCCACCTATGTCATATAATGAAGGAAGAGTTCACTATTTCACAAAGGAGAGGAAGGAAGCTTCATGAAATAGCAAAATTTAACTATTTTTTTACAAAGGCATGAAAGTGACACTGCAAAATAGTGAAAATAGGACACCTTACATGTTAACCACCAATAGTGTGTGTTAACCCACCTATGACATATAAGGAAGAAAGAGACCAACTAGTTTCACCATTTTTCTAGGAGTATTAATGAGATAAAATGAAATGTTTACCCAATGTCACATGACACAAACCTATTGGTTGGTACATTTCCCAATGTACAATGAAAGAGGCAACATCAATTTCATAATTTCATGGGTCACCAAAAATGACCCTTGAGAAATATAAATAAAAAGAGGATAAGATGCAAGTTTTCCCACCGTCATGTGGCACAACCTCATTTTTCATAACCCAATGTCACTATTTCATGGAGGCAAGGAAAGAAGCTCTCTAAAATAGCGCAATTTCAGGAAAGTAAGCCTTCCAAAATAGCAATTTTTTCTATTCCAGAAAGGGCATGACAATCACTTTCCAAAATGGAGAAAATGGGGATAACATGAAAGTCTTCCCATTGACACATGACACAAGCCCATTTTTCATAACCCAATGTTGATATTTTGTGGAGGCAAGGAAAGAAGCTCTCAGAAATAGTGAAATTCACTATTTCATAAAGGCAAGAAAGGAAGCCTTCCAAAATAGTAAATATTTTAATTTTGAAAAGGGCATGACAATAACTTTGAGAAATAGAGAAAATGTCCAGGATAACATGCAAGTTTTCCCACTACCACATGGCACAAGCCCATTTTTCATAACTTGGTGTCTCTATTTCATAGAGGCAAGGAAGAAGCTCTCTGAGATAGTGAAATTTACTATTTTGGAAAGGAAAGAAAGTAAGCCTTCCGAAATAGTGAATTTCATTATTTCAAAAAGGGTATGACAATCACTTTCTCAAATAGGAAAAATGGTTAACACAAAATGTTAACCTCTAAGAAATCATGTGTTAACCCACAACAAAGAATCCAACCCATTAAAGATTTCTCGGATTGGTTATCATGGATAGGCTGACTGGGGGCGGTAATGACCAACAGTCATTCTCATAGCATATAATTTCCAAATGCACTTGATGATAGGTTTTAGGGTTAAATATTTATGGTACAAGGTTTAGGGAATATAAATAATTCACTAATTCATGATAGCATATAAATAATTCACTAATTCAACATAGCATATAAATAATTGTCAATTTTAAAACAAATCCATCGAACCTTTGTATTTGAAATGCATAGGAAATAAATAAGTAGACATAAACATATACAAATAGAGAGAGGGAGAGTTGAAAAGGGAGAGATAATAGATATGAAGAACAAGAGATATAGATAAAGATATATGGGAAGGGAAAGGGAGAGAATTATAGATAGAGAGATATATAAGAGGATAAAGGGGTATGTGCACCAAGATGGTGTACAAAAAGGGGGGTATAAGTGGACATCTTTTTTTCTCTGAAATCATGTAGACCTAAACTTGGACAAGACATTTGAGGGCCAAAACCCTCGAGACTCACTCAATTGTCTCAGCAACAGGGAGTAATGAAGAAGGCTCCTTACTAGTTTCATAGAACCATAACATTTACACATTTTCCTTCATTGTGGAATCATTTAAAAGAGGTTCTCCTTGAAGGTGTATCTGGGAAAAATTTCCAAAAGAATATTCCCAAAAATCTGAGTATATTTATCACCATTGGGTCACTTTGTAGTTTTATGAAGTTTAAACAAAATTGCTTCTCCTTTAACTGGAAAAGAAGTGAGAGAGGGGGAATTCCAAATAGTGCCCAACTTAGGAATTTTCCCTACACAACCACTTCAGAAGAAGCAAGAGCACTGAAATCCCAAAAACCCCCTCTTGAGCCTTTGGAGTCTTCAACTTAAGCTTTAATATGTAGAGTCTCACTACACCATCTATTTTCCTAAATTACAGAGTGTGCCCATAGAATCTCCACAAAATATTCTTGTACACTGACTTAGTCTTTCATGACCTAGGTAAAATTTGTACCCACAGATATGAAGTTTCTTCAACACTTGTCTGGTCTTACAAAAGCTTGAACCATCATATTTTGACTTCTCAAAAGTGAATAAAAATATTATACTTGACCAACTTACTTCTCATTGAGGGAAATCCTAAGGACCTATCCCACCTAGCTAAACTCAAGACCCTCTCTCATGATGTGTAAATAGACCTTTGACTCGATCTATGCAATGCAATGAGAAATGCAAGGAGAGAAGGAAAAACCCAAAATCTCAATGAGAAGAGACTAAACTTAAACAAGATATGGACTTAGACATTTTTGGGCTCAACTAAGACAAGTTGTTAAATAAAAGTTGATAGGGGACTAAAATTAGGGAAACACATGAAACATCAAATTTTAATACTATTTATCTCACATAAATCTTCAAATACATCACAAGTAAATTCTTCTTATTTTTTAGATCTCAAACATTTAATATATTCAGAACATTCATTTTGAACTCTAGAATTGAATATTTTTTATTTAGATCTCAAATTCCTTTTATTTTTCTCTTACAAATGCAACCCAATTCAACCTTGAATTGTAAATAATGAAAATTATAAATACATCTCACCTTGTAAACTTCTTGTTCTCGTATGAAAAAAAGTTTAGTCTAAACTAGTTCTAATAAACTAGTAGATAAATAGTCTTTTTTCTTGAATAATTTCTTCTTTTTTCCTTCCCAACATCTATTACAAAAACATTTTTTTAGTTTTCATAGTCTATGTAATTATCTTACTACATGTGATAAAATTATTCTCACTAGATTGTCAATATTGGTGTGGCACATCCTCTAGTGCCAAAGCTAGTTGTCATCAATTTGAGATAGTAAAAATCCTTCTATATTGATTCTTCAATTTGGTACATGTTCTTTCTATTTCTTTTGATTGAACTAAAATTAGTGATAACTACATGAGCAACATCAAATTCATAGTCTAACATACTATTGTGCATATCAAATAAAAAAAAAACACCATAAACTTATCTATCCTTAACACAATTTGTATAATTTACTTACATGTCTATGTTTTATACAATATGGGACTTCACTAGACAAGTCCCTCTATGTTTTGATCCTTAATATGAAACCAAAATAATTTGGATCCTTTAGTATCAATCTCAAGTATAGTTAATTGGGTGACAAAATCTTTCAACATCTGCAAATTAAGAACTAAGATACTGTACTTGTCATAGCGTTTATTGATTTAATGTGTAATATTCTTAATAATATAAAACTAATAGTTTCCACTTAAAAACTATTAGTATAAATTAGAATACCAAAAATTAAATGAGATGTATTACTTCCATAAAAAATAAATAATTCTAAGATGCAACAATAACAACAATAAGACATGATTAGTGTCCAAATAGTTACTTAAAGTTTCTTTGAATCTTATTTACGTCATAACAAAATTAATGTCCATATCCTTATTTGCTACCTCTGTTGACCTAATGTTTGGGGTGGGGCCACCTCTATAAGTAGCTAGATCGGAACAGGTTCCCTCTACTAGTAGTTTAAGTGGGACCTGATGAAATGGATGTGATGGTGGTAGAGCTCATAGAAGAAACGAGGGAATCAATTATTTTCCTTACATTCCTTGTTTGATTCCAACCATTTTTCTATCCTCTTTATGATGCTAGCCATCAATTCTTCTAGGACCCCAATTTTAGGTCCCATAGGTGGTGTGGAATCAATAGGAGTTCTCTCAATATCCTTTAGATTTTTGGATGGTTTCATATGTAGACCACCATCCTCAATACCATCCACATCAATGTTTACACCATATAACATTATTTTTTGAATGGTTAGCCTTGAGTAGAACCTTTCCCTATTGTTTGATTCATCTACACAATTCACCTAGTAATCTTATAGTGCAGGACCTGCTAGAAGCTCAAACCCAATTTTAAATTGCTCTTGATATAGTCAACATGATAAAACCTAAGTCTTATTACCTCATAAGAGCCCAAATTATATTTTTTTGTCGAACACCTTCAACATATTTTTTTCATTGGAATGAAAAGTACATGAATATGTTCAAACTATGATGGGGAAAGGGATACCCACCTTTCATGCATATGTAGATAGAGTGTTTACATGTAGAGTTCGGTGGTAAAGCTCTATCGAGATCATCCAAGCATCTGGAATCTTTGTAGCTTCCAAGGGAAGTTGTCAAGTCCTTTTATCCTTGTGTATGTGAATGTGGGGAATGTATGAAATAAATTCCAAATTGGGTTATGAAAGAGATGACTTGTTCTAACAATCTCCTCTTTGGGCATCTCTGGATCTCTCTACACAACCTCATGTTGAAGGCATCATTCACTTTGACAAACTCTACATAACTATGAGGACTTTAGAGAAGGGGTAGAAGTCATTAAGAATCTTAATTTTTTGCGTAGTATGGTAATAATGAGAAATGCACTCCAAGATAAACTCAAGAGATTGAAATACCATGGGAAACCCTGCAACCTTTAAAAGACCATTGTCCTTCACTTTTTGTGTAACGGGTTGGATAGAATGAGACCTCAACCTCCTATGTAGTTCCCCCAAATTATAATACTTGAGTTGGGTCTCCCTTAATTCTGTCCACTTGTAGTTAATCCCATTTAGATTACCATATCCAGAAAATGTCATCGACATGGTTAAATTCTTATACTAGTAGGCAAAGCTCTATTTTAGTTGTGGAAATTGAAGGTATTCATTTTAGAGCTATGATGATAAAACCCTTTCCAAATACACTTGTATGGATTTTCTCTATGATCTTGGGTCGTGGAATTTGTGCCGCACAAATGAATGGTGTTGCATTTAATGATGAATGCCCTTTTTTTCAATGATAAATTTGAAATAAATTCCCAATGGTTAACAAATAGAAATGAAATTAGCACATCTTGTTCATTGTAGTTTATTTCCATAATATCCAAAACTCCCATTTGCAAGCAATGACATTTTCAATTTTGTATTCCTAGCTTTATGTTGTCAATAGGTGATCTCTTTAAGTTAATGAGAAATATGTATGCATGTTGTTGATGCCTCTTAAGTGAGATGTCAGACCCAGAGAACTTTTTTCAGTTGTCCCACAAGCCTTGCATTATGTTACCTTTCCTTCTTTTTGGGATTATAGAAGAAGAGATTCTTCTCTAGAGAAGCATCTTTAGGAAATCCTGGAAAGAATATTCTTGCCCATCTCATTATTTTCTTGAATTGTGTAGTATGCATGATGTATCACAAAAAGAATATTCCCACACTTCATGTAACTTTACCACCTATAATGTGATAGCTCCCTCTTTTAGGGGTGAAGCCATTTGACTATTTCTCTTACTAGAGTAGTAGCATGAACTGGGAGAGTAAAAAATGTTGAACAATATGATCTTTACTTGGACTTATTTCTCACTGGGGGGATTCTAATAACTTACATGTCCACTTAGATATGTGAAATACCCAACACAAGTTAAGGGCACTTTCTTCCATCCAAACCTACATAACATGATTGGAAGAAAAGTAATAGAAGGGAAATCTTAACAAACCCACACAACTATAAAGGGGGAGGGTAGGGGAACCTAATGAGAAATGACTTGACTCAAACTCTAACATAACTTAAGAGTTAAGATTTTCAAGGTTAAACTTAGACTTACAATATTATCACTTACCAAAGGATGGAGGACTAAGATGGGGGCAAGACACCTTTATTGATGGATAAAAACACAAACCTATGTCATCTTTTATAAATAAAAAAGATCTCGAAATTGAAATTGTTCAAATTTAACGACATAAAAGTGGCATTTGTGTTTAAAATTTGGAGATGATGTAAACTGATGAAATGTGTAAAATTGGATGAAATTTATGTCTATAATTTTTTTTTTAAAAATTGAGAAATATGTTTTTGCATTTTATTTAAATTTTTATAGTTATTTATTTATTTATTTATAATGCTGAAAATATAGAGCTTCATTCCTACCAAACAAATATATGAAAACGATCATATTTTTCTCTAATTTCATAATATGTTATAGTTGACATGTATATCTAGTGGACCAAAAAAGTAATTGTAATTTTTGATGTATATTTTTAAAGTTATAAGTGTTCAAATTTGAACTTATTAGAAATTGATATTATTTTTTCTCTATCAACTTTTCCTATCAAATCAACATCTTTTTAAAAGAAGTTACATATTCTTAAAGAGAACTCTCTCCTCTAAAGCTACATATAATTTTTTAAAATTTTTTGAGCACAATTTACTAGTTTATATTATTTTTTAAAGTGACATCTTCTTGAATCTTAAAATACCTGCGTCTAATATTTTAAAAGTATAACATATTATAACTACTCAAAACACTACAAAATTTATATGACAATAATCTTGACTTTGAGATCTACCAAAGGATATTTTTAGTTTTTGAAGGAACTTCATTTTTTATGGAGAAATTAACCTTAGAAGTGAGAAGTTTAAAAAAACTCTACTTTTTGTTTGTGTGTTTGCCACATAGGATGTCACATAGACAATTACCCAAGGTGACTTTTTATACCCACATACGTGACCTCATATAAGAGAAATACTTTTTGTCATTAAATTTCAAACAACCTCATATTAGATATATCGACATCAATGACAGCCATTAATGATAACCACATGATTCATAGTCTAACATACTACTGTGCATATGTAATAGCAAAACAAAACCATAAACTTATCTATCCTTAACAAAATTTTGTATAATTTGCTTACATGTCTATGGTTTATACAACATTGGACTTCACTAGACTACTACCTCTATGTTTTGATCCTTAACATGACACTGAACTAATTAGAAACTTTTAGTAGCAATCTCAAGTATAGATAATTGGGAGATAAAATCCTTCAAGAGTCTTTTCAACATCTTCAAATTAAGAAATAAGATATTTTAGTTGTCATAGCATTTGTTGATTTAATGTGTAATATTCTTAATAATATAACACTAATAGTTTTCACTTTAAAATTATTAGTATCAATTAGAATACTAATGTATTCCTTCCATAAATTTTTTTAAAAAAAAAAACTAATCTTGAAATGCTGCAGTAACAGCAATAAAACATTATTAGTGCACAACTACTGCTTTGAATCTTTTTCACTTCACAACAAAATGAATGTCCATATGACATCAATATTTGAAACTATAGAAATGAAACCTTGATTTTAAACAAGAAACTTTTTCAAATAAATAACTGTTAAAAATACAAGTGATTTAAATTTGTCTTATAAGATTTTGAAGGACTCAGCTACTGGATCTAACAAATATACAAAGGTGATCTCCCCATACTATCAGCGAGTTTGCCAAATCTTACTATCTATCTCTCTTATGGAGAATCTGCAGACAATAATTTCAGGAATCAAGTCTAGAGTGTGATGTTTAAGCTGTCCCATCTTCTTCACCAGCCTTAAACATCACACACTAAGGAAGAAATTAAGGTTGGAAAAATAAGCCAACTTTGACTATTTAACACTTTTAATGTAGGAATCAAACCTTAGAATGTGATGTTTAGGCTGTCCCATCCTGAGACTCATCAGATCACATTATAGTTTTCTACACCTTATAGTTTTCTACAGAGATCTATGAAACTCTCATAACAATGGAGAAATCAGTGATCAGCAGCCATAAAAATGCTAATACATGGCTTGCCTTTGTACATTGTTAAGATTCGGTCGAGCTGGCGAGCAGTAAAACGAGGTAAACCAGAGTGGTGGGAAGCTCCCTTAAATTTTGAACTATTACATGCGTCACATTCGGAGGCACTGCAAGAAAAATGGCTGGATTCACCTGACACTCCTACCCTGCGTTTGGCGATGGAAGGAGATACGTAATGATAACACTGATGAAAAATAGAAAATGAGTATGAATGTATCATAGATGCAAAACAGTCAATGAGAATCGAAAAACACTTGGCTGCTACACTGTGCACCTCAGATTTGCAGAATCATGCCGACAGAGCTAATTTTAGATGGGTTTTCCATCGATTGTGCCAATAAATATCCGATCTTGGATTAGCTAAATCTGTCTTTCCTTGGCATTTATTCCTGCCAGAACGATATGGCCATGCATAAATAATAGAATAGAATGAGAATGCCATATAACTCACTTCTCGCTGTCTTAATATTCATACAAGGAGCTTATGTTCTAGGATTCCCAACCATTTATTTATTATCTGATAGATATAGTAATTGTGTATGCGCATGCAATATATTTCCTATTGGAGAGAGCTTAAAAATAGGACTGTATACACTAGTTTGATAGGAATAGGTTTTTGCAGAGTTGTATATGTGACATATGTTGTTGAGGATAGTGGTGGTTGGGAATATCGATGTGGCTGTGAATACATTGGATACATGTTGTGTATACGTTCAGAGAGATATATCTTATGTGTATGTGTCCATTGACTTATAGGACAAGTTAGGCTGCTATTGAAGATAGTTTTTAACTTCTGTATAGCTCAAAAATATGTGTATCAGGTTGTCTAAGTTACAATATGTGCATCTCCTATTTGAAAGTACAATCTTTCTAACTTATGAGTTCATTGATTGTTTTCCAGTGATATATTTCGATTCATGTATGCTTCCTGGCTTTACATAGATAATCGAGTGCTCGTTTTGAATCATAACTTAGGGTTCCAATACAAAAATAATTGAGTGTTGGTTTTGAATCATAAATTAGGGTATCCAATAATGTCTTGTGCTTTTGCTGCATGATTTCAACTAAGAGAAAAACTTCATCTAGAGTCGTGTTTGGGATTTGAGAACTGGTTTTGTGAAGTGGGATTGTGAAGCTCAAGGATATGGATTGCTGGGACAAGGATGAAACAGAGCTTGAACTAACGCTCTACTGCCCCCCTGTGAAGAGAAAAAGAAGAAGTAGTTGCACTCTGGATTTGTTCAATGGGAGTTCCTGTGAGACTATTGAAGGAACTACAGAGAATCCGAATAGTAGAAATAACAGAAGCTCTAAGGAATTGAAGGAACAAGATCTTATCAGGAGTCTAATGAAGAGTTCAAGTAGCTGTAAGGACAATAGTTTAGTTTCTTTCATTAGTGGTGTGGATTGCACACTGTCTCTGGGCATGCCCCATAATGAACTATCTCCAGAGGAACAAAACCCCATGGACATGCTAAAGCAAAGGACCATGAAAGGTAGCTTCAACTTCATTGAGAAAATGCAGTCTAAACTTCTTTCACACAAGGTAGCACTCTCATTTCATTTCTATGTTAGAGAATGTCTTTGGGAATAAGTTATGTTTTTGGCACTATCAAGGGTGAAGCTTGTTGAAACTGAAAACATTAGCAATTTTGTTAGCTGATTTAACATATTATGTTTGACTATAAAAAAATTTAAATTTAAATTTGTTTTCCTTCTCACGTCCTGCTTGTTTATCCATTGAAAATGAAAATATTTTGGCATTGTTATGAAGATTTCATTCACTTTGTGACCAAGATTTTGATTAAAACTTGTACATGGCAGTTGTTTCATTGATTGTTTAATTACCAAATAAGAGTTGGAATTATGTTAACCGTTCTTTCATTCACTGATTAATTGTCAATTAAGAGTTTGAGTTACAATGTCATGCTGTTAGGTGCACGTAAGGTTTCTTTGTGAGGGCTTATCAGTCACAGATAGTTATAACAAAAAATATAGCCTCTTTACTACTTGTCATTGAAAAAACATCAGGATTTGATCAGACAAAGTTCAAAATTGGAGAAATTGCAAGCATAAAGATTACTAAGTGGAACCATTTAGTATTCATTAATTTCTCTACTCAACTAAATAGATCTATGCACCTTGCATTAACAAAATGTCGTGATAGCCAATCTAATTTGGATTTTGACTACGAAACAAAGAAAATCAAAACTTATCAATAAAAGTGCTTAAAAGATTTACTCTTTCTTTAAGAAGAAAAAAAACTATTCTTTCGTGAATATGATGAAGGTTGTTCTATAAAATATATCATATAAATTTTTTAAAATTCTTTAAAGGAAATTTCATCTATGATAGTAGCAGCCTCAAAAAAGTTATATGCGCCTTTATAGTCTATAAAAGAAAGTCAATTTGCACTAGCAACTGTGTGAAAATGTAAGTTTCTTGTCAACATTAACAAAGAAACATAAGGCTTCAATACACTGATTTTCTGAAAATCGAACTGATTATTAAATAAAATTTACTGACACATGAATAGATTGGTCTTTTGTCTCCTCTTATCATTTTGGTTTCTTGTTCTCATAACAGGTAAAGAATTCTGACATGGAAGCTTCACACAACACATCAGCCACATTTGGTGGTTTGTGTGAAATATCATCATCAGTAAACAACAATGTTAATAGATCCCAACTCTACAAGTCTCATTGGGGTGCCATAGCCAATGCTGCTACCACTTCCTACCCTATAGCTCAGTTTCCAATAGCTCATTCCAGATCAAAGTTTATGGATTCCAAGGACATTTTGACACATAGAAACCATGCAAGAGATTTCGGACTCAAGAAGACAAGTGACAAAAACCCCATGAGCAATAATAATGGCAGCTCCATAAGAATAGTGCAACAAAATCAGCGAAGTAATAATACTTCACATGGCTCAGGAAGAAGGTGTTCTACATGCCACACCAATACTACACCATTGTGGAGGAACAGTCCAAAGGGTCCCAAGGTAAATTTCATAAAACTTATGTCTTGAAGATACAATCAAATAATTCATTATCTTTGCTCTTAAGTTTCTAATTTGAACACCTTAAATAAATGTTCATCTATACACACAAACTCTAAATAAATGTACATTAATACCCACATCTAGGGATTTCTTTTTTTATACAATCATACTCATCAATTCAGTTACAATATATGACTTTAACAATCAATACATATTATCTCTCATTAGATATATGAAGATCTCTGCAAATTAATATTTTTTTTCTCTGATGGGTTGATTAACAGTCTCTATGCAATGCATGTGGCATCCGGTACAAGAAAGAAGAGAGACATGTTGCAACCGCCATGGCCATTGCAGTAGAGAATAAAAATGGATTTGTAAATCATAATAATAAGATTGCCACTTCTTAAAGGCATAAGTTGATCTACAACCCTGAAATTATTGATATTCCATTTTTATTTATTGATTGAATAGGTTTACAAGGAGCAGAATTGAGAGTTAATTGTTAGAGAATCAGTTCACAGAGAAATTGCGACTTAGATGGGTGTCTTGGCTTAAAATTTTATTTTTAAGCTGCAATTTTTCATGAACTCTTCCTCTTCATTTCTATATTCTTACCATTTTAAAACCAATTGAAAGGCCATCTCTGTCTTGTATATAGAGATGGAGAAACCTTTCTCAGCAATGTCTTATAGATTTTTCAAAAATTCCTTTCAGGCATGATCTGTGTTTTATTATAGCCTATAATGGATCATTGCACTCAAAATAATTAGATACATGTGTCATCTATAAATTTTCTATGTCATGATCTGCAATGGAGGGAAAGCATAAATTTTTAACCTTCTCCTTCTTCCCAAATCAAAATGTTATCGCCTTAGCTATTCAGAATCCGATGATGTTTATTTCATTTTATAAATGATATGAACTGATATTATTTCAATATTCTTTCATTATGAGATTCAGCATTATATATTTTTCAATATTCTGTTGATTAAGTATAAGGACAGTTAATCAATAATTAACAAGATGCTGATGGAGTTAAGAAGAATGTTATTTCAAAATGATTGGCATAATTTATGCTCAAATTTCAATTGAAGAATTATTAAAATAGTGAAGCTAAATAATTTTGAATAATCCTACCATATATCAAGTCTTGTTGAATGCATAATGAGGCCAAGATGGTTTATATGTTCCATTCACTATTAAAATCAACCTTCTCAATATAATTATAGAGAGAAATAGTATAAATTTTAAAAACAAATCAACCATACATTTTGTACCATCTCTAATGTTTGTTTATAGTAAACATGTTTTGAAGTAATTATGATGTCTTCAAAGTGTGAATTATGCAAAAACACTTCATTTCAATAGGACATGACTCCTCAACTAAATGGTTAAAATTTTATTTTTCTCAAGTAAACATAATGTATTTGAAAACATTAATGGAATAATTTATATTACAGATATAATGATAAACAATGTTAATTTTAAGAGAATGGAAAAAGTTAAACTTTTCTTTTTCCAACTAATTACTTTTCTCCCTAAATGTTCCTTGTCTTTTTTGGCACACACAGACATCCATCCATCCATCCATCCATGCATCCATCTATCTATCTATAGGGTTTATGGAAGAAAATGTTTATTGAGGGTATTAGAAGGGGTGAAAAGTTAGAGTTGGGGCAATATTTTTTGAAAATAAGGCATTAAGTTAATTTCCCCTAGGAGAGATTCAGGAAGGAGCCCTAAAACATCTTCCTCATAAAAACCTTTCACTTAATTCAACTTAGAAAGAAGCATAAAAACTTAATAGTGACTTTCAAAAAGCTTCATAAAATCTAGGAGCACAAGGGCTACCTAGACAAGACATGGAAATAGACTACTAATACAATAAAAAATAATCTTTTTGGAAGGTATTCCAAAGCAATAAATGTTCAGAGCATTGTTAATTTCTAAAAGAGCACTGAAAGAGCGTGGAAAGGATGGATACCTAACTATAGTGAGTTAATCTAATCCCCTACCATCCACCCTATCACTATCCCTAGAATGGTTCTATGCCTATGGCTATGGTACTGCCTATAGATAGTAGGACTTTCATCTTCATGCCCTACCCCTTGCATGAAAAAACCTATTTATCATTCTGGTAGGCATGCAAGATGAGGGTAGGGATAACACAACTTTAAGAAGTTCTGCTAGTCAATCTATTTTGCAGCAACACAAATTTTAGATGATAAGTTCCGCCTATTACTGCGATCTTACCTATAGAAAGTAGGGCTACCCTTTAAAATAGTAGTGCTATCTCTCCCACTTTTCAAAATTGTACTTCATATCAATATAGTTGATTAGATTCATGTTACATAAGTAACATGGTGATGCAATAAAAAAGAAATATAACTTTCAAAAGCCATCCTAAAACCTTTTTCCAGTGAGACCACCTATTACAAGTGTGCCTTCTATAAATAAATGTGTTTATAGGAGTGAAAAGGGGTAGAAGAGTTCCTAAAATCCTTTTTTTAATATTACCAACAACCAACATAGAAAGGACCACCTTAAAAATCTCAATACAAGAAGAATAAGAACTAATGGGAGTCATATCTCTAGGATCCCTAGGAGAAAGATGAGTAAAGGAGCAAATATAGAGACCTTAGAAGAAAATAGAGACGCCTATTAAAAACTAAATATCTTATGATAAGAAGTTACATAAGAAGAATATCCCTCTTTGATATAACACATATAAAGATACCAACTTTTTGCATGCCATTAATAACAGTAAATCACTACTAAACTAGACCCCATTCCAATAAGGATTCCATCATTCATCAAAACATACATAACACTAATCTCCTAGAATACCCACCTCTAAATTAAATAAGAAAATCAAGCTTTATCTCAAGGATGATAGTGAACACTTCCAAAGAGAACCCACTAGAATAAATTATAGAACTTAAAAAATAGTTCCAAAAATAACAAATCGAGGAAAAACCAAATATAAATAGGAAGTTCCCAAGTTAAACTCATAACTTCTTAAGATATAATATTTATAGCACTAGATGATACAACTCAAGAAACTATGTAAGAGAGGCGAAAAATACCATTAATGATTGATGAGATACAATTAAACCCTGATATCAAGGGAGAATAAATGCTCATCTCCAAGAAAAGAGTAACCCCAACAACATAGATCCAAAGAAATAAAAATCCTTGGGGAAAAACTTGTAGTAAATCAAGGAAACCACCTATGAATACCAAAATAAAGAAGTCATGATTTGACACATTGATACAAGCAGATGTGTAAACAAAGTAATAAAGTGAAGATCCAAACAAACAAGAGGCATAGTAAAATATTCCTAAAATTAAATTCCACCTAGATATTTTCAAAGAGCCTCAACTCTAGAAGGTAAAAGTATTTAGAAACCTTCACTACTTAATCACTATTTAGGGGTAAAAGAGAGATTCTTTAATAGGATGTAGATCTCCACTTTTCACCACTAAGCCATTCAAAGGACATGTAAAGGGAAAGAGATAATCCCCAAATATGATTCATTTTCATAACAAAAATTAGATTAGCAATACCCTAAAAGAGAAAGGGTTCTAATTCTAATTTTGAATTGTAAATAAGAATGTACTATAAGAAAACACACTCTTTGACCCATGTGTTATAATGTGTATGCAAAATTGAATTAATTGATTGAATAATATAAATATAGATGTTAAGTGTACACAATCAACCCAATTAAGATATAGATTCCACCTTAAAGTTTTCACTAATGATAAGATTAAGTTAGAAGACTCTAGAAGCCCTTAGTCAAGTGGGGAGTTATTGCAATTTTTAGGTAGTTAAGTTAGGAGCCTATTTAGTGGTAGATTTGAGGGTGAAAGAGTGTTCACCCAACCTCTAGATTTAGAGAGTAAAATCGAGATTGAAGGAAGAGGAGGGATAGCTCTTCTCAAATTTTAGTTTTCCATAACCAGTTGTGAAGGTAGGAATCCTACAAGTTTGTATCTTCATGTTGTGTCTCATTTCTTAAAGTAGGTTGTTGCATGTGTGTATTCATATGTATGATGAACATGTTAGGGATGGGATTGTGATGGGTTCTCTTAAATTTTTTCTTTCGTGTTTTACATTTTGATTTTTGAAGAAAACTGTAAGGATTTTGTTGGCATCACTCACCCTCGGATGGGGTAGAAGTGGCCATGTATGGGAGGATGGCTTGAGTTGGACTTCAGACAGTACTGAGTCTCTCCTCATGATGAGGAGAGGGAGAGAGTAGGGTGTTATGGATCCGTACTTGTCAGTACAAACCATGTTTGTATTTTGAGAAATTGAGAAGTGAAAGAACATAAGTTCTTGTGATATTAACCTCAAAAGGGCATATTTGAAAGAATATAAGTTCTTGTGATATTTGCCTCGAAAGAGCATTTGCTATGGTGTTGTGATCAACTTCTCTTGCCTTGGAAAAATCCACCTTCTCCCTAGTCTGGTTTAGTAATGAACCTATTATGCAAACCTAGGATGGGATTAAATGGTTGATTGTGTCTTCATGTTAAAATTGTTTGTCTCCTAGTTAGTTTCATTTTCTCGATGGCTACCTTGATGAAAATTTTATATTTTGTAGTGGCTACCTTGTTATGAAGCCAAGCATGAATTCAGAGTTGTTGTTTTCAATTCTAATGTATGGGAGACTTCTCCTTGGGATAGTGATCCTATTGTAAACTTCATTCTTAAACTTATGTCAAAATGACCATGGTGTTAGGTTTTCTTCCCTGGTTCTTTCCCAACAGAGTCTTTGAATTATGTTGTTAATAAAAATGATAGTTTCTTACATAAGAGAAGTTTCATTGTCTTATTAAAATTTTTTCAATAGTTCTCCCATTGTAATTATGATCTCTAAATAAAAATAAAACACACAGTTGTTTAAATGTTGATTTACATTATAGTGACAAATTTATTCCCTTGTAACTTTTATAAATGATGAAGGAATGAAAGGATTTGATCTTAAGTATATTTTGTGTGAATTTTCAATACAAGTTCAAGTGCAAATTGTAGTGCCTACCCTCGTTCACATCTTTCTGGACACATTGTTGTTATTCTTATCAGACTATGTTAGACTAGTTTTATGGATTAGTGGTATTTTTTTGAGACTATTAGACATTATGTTATGGATTCAGTGGATATATGATGAGATCATTTAGACTTTACAATTAATGTATGGATCATGATCATTACATTTCTTTCAGTTATTGATGATGATTAGTTAGATGGTTTATTATCTCATGTGCTTTATTATGGATACTTACCCCATACATGCATGTGTATGGTGTGTGTGTTTGTTCTTATTGTATGGCATTTCTGATGTGGTTAAGGAAGGGAGTCATAGTCACCTGCTAGTCAGGATCTACACAATGCACCACTTCCTGCCATTGCATGTTTAGCTTAGTATTATATATATATATATATATATATATAGTATGTACATGCATGGTTGTTATGCAGGTTGCAGGTACTAGGTATCGACTTCCCTAAATTGCCAGGATGAGCATACCCTATTATACTATCTCAATGATAAGAGGGAGATAAATTCTCAAGTCCAAATCCCAAACCCTTAAACCATTTTTCCTAGTGAGGTAGGACAAGTATCTGGGTATTTTACCCACCGAATGTGTCGGATGACATATTTCGTAATTTTTAACCCTTTAGACTGATTTTGTGTGAATTGTTCTATGATGGGTTTTCATATTTTATCTTGGAGGTCTATGGTGAATTTTCTATTAATTAAGTCTTAATAAATAGATTTAATTAATAAATTAATTATTTCGAGAAAATTAATATAATATCATGATCTTTGATATTTTGATTATAATTAATTAAATGAGAATTAATTGAGTAAAAAAGATTTAAATAAAAGAAAATTAGAAATTAAAATTAATAATAATTATAAAATAATAATAAAGTAATAAATAAATAATAATAATAAAAGTTATAAAAAATTAAAATAAAAGTTATACAAATTAAAATGAAAGTTATAAAAAAATTAAATAAGAGTTATAAGCTTGCATAGGAGTAAACACACCTTTTTATTTCTCATATGTCAACAACATGGGGGTTAGTGCACCAATTAAGCACATGGTGTCTACAACCTAATGACTCATCTAGAAGGTTGGAATAGACTCATGCTTAGTTGTCTACACCTTCTAGTTGTTTCAAGAGACATTCTAGGTGCTTCCTAAGAAGTCTTTATATTCAGGCATTTCCAGAAGCTTAGACACAATGTGAAAGAGCATTTTGGAGCATTGGAGGACTCAGGAACTTTGGAGAAGGGAGGAGCTTGCTCTGCGGGTCTTCTAAGGAAAAGTGAATTAGCATCAAAATTCAGGTAGACTCTTGTGATTTTGCTTATGCTATTTCCACATCTTGCACTTCCTGTCTTCTTGATGTCTTCCATATGTTTTTTGAGAGATTTTCTTATTTTGGTTGTATGCTTTCTCAATACGGGTAGTTAATATTTAATTGAGAAAATTTTATATGCATAGATTTCAAGAGAACACGGGACTAGGGTTTAAATTATAGCCAAATCCATTAGAAAATTTATTGAGAATTGTGTTGCTATGCATATCTTAATTCAAATCTGCATACATATATATATATATATATATACATATACATATATATATATACATATACATATATATATATATATATATATATATATATATATATATATATATATATATATATGTATATGTATATATATATATGTATATGTATATATATATATATATATATGTATATGTATATATATATATATGTATATGTATATGTATATATATATATATATGTATATGTATATATATATATATATGTATATGTATATATATATGTATATATACATACATATGTACATATACATAAATATATCTTATTGAAGAATCAAATGTCATATCGCTTTGTGATTTGCATTTTTTGCAAAACATTTCAATTAAAACCGAATAAAAAATCGAATTGTATATGATACGATTGTTTTGTTTTTTAAAAAAAAAATTGAATGCAAATTAAGGTGGGTGGGGAAGGATGAGCCCATACCCCCACCCCACTATGTATACATGGCAGAGGTTGGGGCTCTGCGACACTGTCGCAGGCCTATGACAACATGCCTACACGGTACCTCCTCTATGCGGTGACGTTTTCTCATACAAATATATGTAATCGACTTCAAAGGTTATGAAGCGATTTGCGACTTGATTATTATATTTCATTTTATAAAATGTTATTTTTATATGTATATATGTATATATGTATATTTATGTATATATATATATATATATATATATATATATGTATGTATGTATATATGTATATATATTATTAAGTTATAAATAATTATTATATTTAAAAGATTGAATTAATGGATCATTCTTTTAAAAGATAAATGATTTAAAATATTAATAATAGTTTGTCAATTATTATATAAAATAGAGAGATATTAATAATTAACCTAATTAAACTTGGTTTAACTAAGGTTAATCAATTTAAATGTGTTTAATCGAAGTTTTAAATCATGCAATTATTGAATTATTAATTGACTATTGGAAGTCGATAGGAGTCATTTCTAGACAACGTTTATATAAACCATATAATGTTAGAACAATTGGAAAATTGAATCTAATAGTTTTGGGAGAGAAAATTTAAAACAAATACACGGGATTAGGAAATATGTAAAAAAATTCCTCCATTTATTATCTAAAATTTGGAAATGAAAAATTGAAAACCTCCACATTTAATTCAAGTATGTAATTTTAGCAAACCAAAACATGTGCTTGCATTGTACATTTCTTTATGCTTCTATTTTGGGTTTTGGGTTGACTAGTGTTGGCCAGTTATAGGACGTTTACCAGAGGCTTGGGGATTATGATTGTGATGTCATGATGATGTCTTATTTCAGATCTTTATAAACCCAACTATGGTTATGTGATGGAATGCTCTATGTAATGTTTGTAATTACTGATTGTTATAATTGAGATTCATATGTATGAGACACTTGACTTAACCATTTTTGAGTCATCGATTAGTTATCCTTGGTTATTTTTTAGTTGCCATGATGGGACTGAAATGTTATTTTATGATGTCATGTTGTGACATGTTTTGACTCAACCATTTTGGAGTCTTCAATCGGTATGATTTGAGATATATTTTGGTTATTGAGAACCAATGGATACTTTTGATTATCAGTGATGCTTCAGTTGCCAACAAAGAGCTGTTGTGGTCATGATTTTCTATGGATGCTTGGTCATGGAGATTTGATTCTTTTATTGTGCATATTTGATGTTCTTATTAAGGATTATCTTTATGATTTTGAGTTTTATGATTCCATGAGCTTGGGTTATGTTATTTTCTTGTAGTCTCAAGAAGTGGCTTGCAATGGGGGTCGGGGTCCTAAGAGGCTGCCAGGGTAACTCATTGTAAGTTGGTTAATAAGTGAAAACATTCACACCTAATACTAACTAAATGAACCTAAAAAGATAATTGTTTTGTTCTCGTCCATGCCTCGAGTTCTTGTACAGACTAGGATGTGAGTAGAGAGAATGCATGGTTGCGACCTTGCATTCCGTAGTATGCCTTTTAAGTATGAGAGGATACTAGTGGCCGCATGAGGATCAGTAGGGACCTGTGGAGTTTAGCTAACTACCAAGGTAACTTCTACATGATATATGTGATGACACTTTCCTACTTGCATAGTAGGTTCTTACATGTCTTTGTGTGCCTCTGGGAATTAGATGTCGAGTTATGTGTTGGAACCTTTGAGTTAGTATACTTTTAGGATTCCTGAACTTATAGCGATTTATGCTTTGTGATTTTGGATAGCCTATTTGGGACTTGAGATTATCTCCTCAGCATGGTGGGAGTGGACCACTTAGGTACCACGCGATCGGGTGGTAGTGTTTTTCCACTCTTATCATTTGAGATAAGTTTGAGACATCATTGCTGATGTTTCCTTCATGATGGTGGATATATATCCTTTCACTAATGACTAGCATATGTTAGATGATGTTATCTTATGTTTATATTTGCATGTTAGATTACTTTCTACATATGATGTAGTATATGTTAGGAGTGACATTCCAACTATGTTAATAGTGATGATCTCCTCAGTGATTTGGAATGTTACGCACTGAGGGATGGCTAGGATCCACGAAGGTCTAGTGATGCTATTTACAGTTGGGAGGAACCGTGCACTTAGTTTATTATGTTTGATCTTTATGATGGATGTAATTATCTTCTATGATCATGTATCATGTGCATCATGTTATTATCTTTACTTTGATCTATCATGGATTAGACTAGGATGATGTACCTTATTTCTCATATGTATATTCTTTTAAGCTTTTCATACCCTGTGACATGTACAGTGGATGATTGAGCATTCAGAAATGTAATGTATAAACATTGGACTTATCATTATTATTTCATGTGGTTGATGGGTTCAATAATGTTAGTTGATTTAGATGTAATTCAACGTTAAGGGATCCTTAAAGAATGTAATCTGTTATGTATTTTATTTTTATGATTATTGCTATTGCTTCTGTTATAGTGCATAAGTTATAAGTGGTATTAATTTTCATTTTAATTTTTTTTTTTAAATGCTACCAAACTTAGCAAAATTCTAGGTTAATTCTTTGGATCCCTTGGCAGGGCATTACACAAATTAATACGTAATACGGGAACATAATCCTTGGATTAACCTACATTGGATATGATAAATTGCTTAATAGACATGTTGATAAATCATTAGATTTAGATATAAGTCAGAATACATTCTTCTTACCTCTCAAGTTTCCCTTAGAATTAAGGTAAATGTTCCTAATATCATCACTAAGAAGTTAAAATTAAAACCATGTAACTTTTTCCTTTTACAAAATAAAGAAAGGAAAGAAAAAAATACTGAAAATGAGCATCTATAGGATGCTATTTAATACAAAAAAGCTTGTTAAATTCAAAAAAAATCATACAAAATATTCCTTCTATATTCTTTTCATTGGAATATTTAACCTACCTTATTGTATGATTAGTGCAAACTCCCAAATGTTAAGTAAGAAAGGATATTTATATATCAATGGATACCAATTTAAATAAAATTAGTAAAACAATTAAGCTCTAAAAAGTAAGTGAATGAAAAAGGGACACCCCATGGGTCCCACCTCCACCACACCACTTCACCCTTAAAATATCATAAGGACATGCATGAGGTGACATGCCCTTCACTTTACAAAAAAAAAAGTAAAAACCCCATCTTGTAAATATCCCAACCTTCCTATCACCATAAATGCATTTGGAGCAACTCTCTCATTGGGTCATCCATCCTCCTTGGCCTTGGTGCAACTTTTTGAATATTCTCTTTGCCATGTGTCCATGGGTGCTTATGATAGTCTTGACTTGGAGAGTGGACTTTTGAAAAAGGGGCATTGATATTTTCATTTTTTTTAAAAAAAACTTCTTCAAACTTTACGCTTAGAACTTTAATGCTCTTCTTCCTTTCTACTTCCTTGGGATTCATGCGTACCATACAAGGGTTTCCTTGGGCAGAAAAATGCAGGCCTAGGTCAGCATGCAAGCCTTGGAATCTGCCCAAGACTTTGGGAAGAGGAATGATAAGTTGCCAAGTGGGAGGTAGGTTAGGAGTAGTTAGATAGTTAGTTAGTTAAGGGCTATAATAAAGTGTGATTAGTACTTATTTAAGTATAGTTAGTGTTTGATAAATAAATATTAGTATTAGTTAAGTAGATTTATTTAGTTGTTAATAAAGTATAGTGTGGCTTAAATAAAATGCATGGATAAGTAGGTATAGTAAATTATATAATAAAAAGAAAGGGGTTCCTTGGTTTAATGTGTTGAAAGGTATTGTGTGTATGGGTTGGATGGGGTGGTTAGAATTAGTTAGTATTAGAAAGTGATTAGGATGTTAGGAAATTGTTGTGGGTTAGTAAACTTTATGTTTGTTAGTTTTTTTTTTTTTATAAGTGAATAGAGTTTTGGTAGTCAATAGGTAGTAATTTTTGTTTTAATAGAAAGTAGTAGTTAGGAATGTTTAGTGTTATTTTTTTAAATTTCTATTAAAATGGTATTTCATATTGGAGTTATATTACTAGAAGTTTTTATTTATTTATTTGTTAGACATGTGGAAGTAATTTAATATTTTAGAATAGTTATTTTCAAAAAGTAATTTAAATGCTTAAAGTGATAGAAGGGTTTCCATGAATGTTATTAATAAAGATTCTAGGTATGTTAGAATTGTATTGAGACTTATTCGATAAGGTTAGTGATTAGTAAATATGATTAGTATCTTATGTTTTGTTTGGAAATATTTATTATTATTATTGATATGTTAAAACAACATTGTGTATTTAAATTTCAATGATTTTATATTGGAGTTGGTGTTGGCACTAGCTAGTGGTTAAGTATTCGAACTAGTAGTTATGGTTATAAAGTAAGTGTATGGTTTAGTTTATAATTTAATAATAAAGTATTGGTTATTTAGTTCAAATTATTATGATAGGATTCAAAGGTAATTGAAGAGGTCCTATGTAGGAAATTCATTAGGGAAGTAGGAGGGTGTGTAGAGATGAAATTTTTATCGAATGTAATTACATGAGGAGCATTCAAATGCATTGATTAAGTTTTATCATTAAATTATGATTGATTGGGAATAAATATTAAGGTTCTATCTCACTTCCTAAGGGATGCAGGAGTAGTCCTCCTAGGAAAGTGAACCAGCATAATGAAATAAATATATATGGAATCGTGTCAAGACTAAGGTGTCTTATGTAATTTGTCAAATATATTAATCCAACTTAAGAACTTGGAAAACCTAGAAACTCTTGTAAACTAATCGTGACTCAAGAACTATTTTTATCATGTTGTCATATCTCTGTATCCTTTTTCAATGTGTTGTATGTATTAAACACAGTGGATATTTAACTTTTTAAAACAAAAAAAAAATTGTTGTTATGTTTTTGCCTCGAATTTTGGGCATGACATTTTTGTATCAGAACCTAGGTTCATAACACTTGCGTAATGATGGGTCCATGTTAACTGTGGACTTTTAAATATTATTATATGAAGCATGGATTTCTCCTTGCAGAATTTTAAGAAGCTAATGTAATCTTTATAAACAAGGATACTAATGAGTAAACATAAGAAAAACCTGAAATTGGTATCAACAATTATAAATGGACACCCATAAATAGATGACCCAGTCTTAAGGACTAAAATAACTAATTTGATGTAAGAATGTTACATTTGTATTAAGAAAATTTGTGATCTCATAGAGAATTTGAAATTATATTGAACATGATCACCTTTGGGAAAACTAAATTAAGAACCCTAAAACATCTTTCAATCATGTGAGTGGAGACAAGTAAATAACCTAGTAATCAAAGATAAAGTGTTTCACACAACTTGTAGTAGAAGTCAGATTATGTTTGACCATATCACTCATGGAAGAATTGTAGTTCATATCAAATATGAAAGTGATCAAGTAGACTAGTATTGATTTAGACATTACTAAAATATCTAAAGGGAACCTACAACCTTCATAATTAAATTTTGTACCTTTGGATTAAAATGTTGAATAGATAAAATGGATGGTGAGTAAATAGGAAGGTAACACTTGAAAATGATGCCATGTTATCAAGCTATCGAGATACCTCTAACCTATTTCAATGTTAAAATGTATTGTTCCAGTAATCTTTGGAAAGCAAAAAAGAGCTCAATTAAAATATAGAAGTAACCTTTGGAAACCTCAAACAATAGGATTACTAATGAAGGAAACTATTCAACAAACAAGTTATCTAGGAAAACACAAGGAATGGAAGTATCTCAGTCTACTATGAGGAATAGAATCTTAATCAGGAAATAAATCTATCTAAATATATGGTACTAGGAATGAAATTAAATGGTGAGAAGTATGTAACATATAGTTTTGAACAGGTAAGATAGAAAATGCAAACTTTTGAGTTAGGTTTATATGTGAGTCTATTTATTTTAGTAGCCTTATTGTATAAGCATGAGTAATAATAAATTGTAACTATCAACTGAATACTCGTAGACTCTGGTATTGAAATTATTAGATAAATTGTAACCCTAAAAGAGAATGTAAAGTCATGAAGAGTCATCAATCTAATATGAACTAAAGGTTTAGGTATCGAAGTTAAGTAATAAGAGGATTATAAGCCACCAGGCATGATAAGAACAATGATGATGACCTATATCATCGATAAGGAGATAGTTGTAAGAGTGAATAAGTAAACCATGACATTTGGATAAGTAAACATTGACAACATCTTAATAATGGTCTTATACCTACGTAGTTGCAAACCTCCAACTTAAGGATGAATTCATAAGTCATTTATGACTAGGAGAACATGAAGTATGGATTATTGATAAGAACAATAGTATTTAGTACATTCTCAAGTGATAAATAAAACTTGTTTAAATGATGGAATAACATGGACAGTGATATATATGTGTGTGTGTGTGTGTGTGTGTAGAGGATCATACCAATTTAGTGAGAGTGATAACACAACTTCAACTAGTATATTATGGAAAATTTGACCTAAGAAAGTTATGGGTAGCATCCCTAATGTGAAATTATAGTGAATTGAGGATAAGAGATTTGGTATTGTAACTACAACTCAAAGTACAACTCTACTGACACTGATGTCCCCACATGTTTAGATTCTTCAAAAAGAAACCAACATAACAACAAGAGGATAGAAGGGGACTCATTTTAGTATCCTCACATTTGTACTTTTGAGTGAGTTCTAATAGGGAAAACCCTATAGTACAACAAACTCTAATTATAGGGCAATGTTGATGAAGATAGGTATGTAGTTAGTATGTGGGATCAATCACAATTCGAGCAATATGGTCTTTAGACTGCCATCTTATTTCAATTCAAGATCCCTCCAACGTATTTAGAAGACCTAAGATTTCTCCTTTCCTTCAGAGACCTTGGTATGGTCACATTATGTCAGTAATGTAAACTTTGTAAGTAATTGGACTTGTTTCCTTAATTGTTTGAATTTAGATGTTGGTATTTTAATGTTCTTTCTTTTTTTTGCCAACAATGTGATGTAGGGCTGTTTAGCCAACTTTATTATTGATGATTCTATTTTTCCTCTAGGTCATGCCTTTATTTCTTGATTAAAATCTTACTATTGTGTCCACCCTTTATTTCTTTTGTTTTAGACTTGTGCACTGGATGTTTCATCCTTGATGCTGAATTTAAATTTTGAGGCATCTTCTTCTAAATTTTGTTAGCAAAGTGACATATGATGGGATTACCAAAGGGAATTATTGAAAATTAAGTGGTTTTATAGCATTAGGGTATGGGGTTATTAGTGAGAGTATTCATGCCCCACCCTCTCCCAAGACTTCAAGAATAGGACTAGTGATACCCGTGGACTATTATGAGCAATGGGTTGCACCCCAACATAAAATTGGCTAAGATTATGAGTTAACCTACTAAAATTTTAGATGCAAAATTTGCATGTGTAGTGAATAACTTATTTTATTTCCTATCATGAAGAGATATGCAATGCAAATTCTAGAGTAAGAGTGATTGACCATACATAATGAACCAAGTCGATTAATATAAAATCCCATTTAAGGGAGTCTCGTACAACTATTACCCCAATAAGTGAGTATGTAGAATTTGGAACACCTTACGATATTATTATTTTTAGAGACTCTATAAGTATTTTATACTAGATTAGAATGGCATTTATATGTGGCCAATATGTTTTAAGAAGTGTTGACCTTGGAAAATGTACCCATGTCAAAATTATGGACTGAACTTCTCTTTTAGTAATGGTAATTAGGAAATTTGGTTATCACCCCTTACTATGTATAATAATTCTTTTAATAGGAGTAAATTTTGGATTAAGTCTAGACAAGGTCTAACATAGGACGAAATTTTTTAGTTGTACGACTTCAAAGAGAAAATCAAAGACTAGTGGGGGAGGATGTAAGGTCCCTCCTCACATGTACTTATTAAATATGAATTTCTTTGTTAAATATATTATAAGAAATTGGAATTGATATGAAGTAATGTTTTATGGTTTAGATGTCCTAATAGAAACTGAGATCAGCTGATACATTCATGTTTTAAATACGTAGTTATTCAAGAACTACTATGTTATCTTGAATGTTTAAACATCAAATTTCACTAACAATGATATGAGGTATTTCACCTTATGATGAAAATGTTAATTATCGTACCTTGATTATTAGCTTATATGCATTTAGATAGTTTAGTATGCCCTATTGATGATGTTTATGATGTTTAGGTATATGCATGTTTAATGAGGATTATTCTACTATTTTGTTTCAAATTAACAAATAGGTTATGTTATACTAATTATGCAACTTTTAATGGTTAAATATATGAGTAGAAATGAGATAACAGTTATTTATATGAAAAATTGATGTTTGATTAATGTGATTTTCCAAATAAGTTTTAATTATATATACATGTACTTTTTCTTGAACTACTGATGTGTGAAATGAAGTGTGCAGGATTAATAGTGAGGAAATCTAATGGAGAATCAAAACTTGACTCTATGTATAATTTCTAAAAACCAAGCTATTGAAAGATGTAGACACTCTTGTTTCATATTTTATTTGTATTGTAAATTGAATGTGCATATCATTCTATAACCGTTATGTGTTAATGTTTTGTAACAATGATCTTATAGTGTCACTTGAAACTCCTGATTTGTATATGTATATCAACATCATAATTAGGGTTATCCAAGAAACCAATTAATTTGAGTTGGACTAGGTTAGTAACCTAATACTAATTAGTTAGTAATTAAGGTTAATTGCCCTAATCAAGGTTTAGTGGTAAGATTTAATTCCTAGGGTTTTTTAGAAATTTCAAATATTTCAAGCAATTTAATAGATCATTAAATAGTACTAGAGGCCAAAAATTATGAAAACTAAATGCCTAGGGGGCATATGTATGGGTTTGGGGCATTTTCCACTACTCTAGCCCCTTTTGTTGACTTTTGAGACCACCCAAATATCCCATTTTTTCTATAGTTCGAAAATTGGAGCTTCCCCATGATTTTGACAAGTTTATACTCCCCTTTAAATTTTTCCTTAACGATGAGGTTAAGTTAGAAGACTCTAGAAGATCTTAGTCAACTGGGGAGTTATTGCAATTTGTAGGAGGTTAAGTTAGGAGCCTATTTAGTGACAGATTTGAGGGTGGAAGAGTGTTCACCAAACCTCTAGATTTAGAAAGTAAAGTCAGGATTGAAGGAAGAGGAGGGATATCTCTTCTCAAATTTCAGTTTTCTATAACCATTTGTGAAGGTAGCAATCCTTCAAGTTCCTATCTTCATGTTTTGTTTCATTTCTTAAAGTAGGTTGTTACATGTGTTTGTATTCATATATATGATGAGCAATGTACGGATGGGATTGTGATGGGTTTTCTTAAATATTTTCTTCATGTTTTACATTTTAATTTTTTAGGGAAACTATAAGTGTTGTGTTGGCATTACTCACCCTCGGATAGGGTAAAAGTGGTCATGTATAGGAGGAGGGCTTCAATTGGACTTCGTGCAGAGCAGAGTCTCTCTTCATGATGAGGAGAGGGAGAGAGTAGGGTGTTATGGGTGCCTACTCATCAATACAAATCGTGTTTGTGTTTTGGAAAATTGACAAGTGAAAGAATGGAAGTTCTTGTGATATTAGCTTCGAAAGGACATCTATGAAAGAATAGAAGTTCTTATGATATTTGACTCAAAAGGGCATCTGTTACGGTGTTGTGACCAACTTCTCTTGCCCTGCAAAAATCCATCTTCTCCCTAGTCTGGTTCAGTAATGAGCCTATTGTGAAAACCTAGGATGGGAGCAAATGGTTGATTGTCTTCATGTTAAAATTGTTTGTCTCCTGGTCAGTTTCATTTTCTCCATGTCTACCTTGATGAAAATTGCATATTTTGTAGTGGCTACATTGTTATTGAGCTAAGCATGAATTTGGAGTTGTTATTTTCAATTTGAATGTATGGGAGACTTCTCCTCGAGATAGTGATCCTATTGTAAACTTCATTGTGAAACTTATGTTGAAATGACCATGATGTCGAGTTTTCTTCCTTGGTTCTTTCCCAACGGTGTCTTTGAATTAGGTTATTAATAAAATGATAGTTCCTTATATAAGAAAAGTTTCATTGTATTATTAAAAATTTTTCAATAGTTCTCCCATTTTAATTTTGATCTCTAAATAAAAAATAAAACATACAATTGTTTAAATGTTGATTTACATTATAGTGACAAATTATTCCCTTGTAAATTTTATAAATGATGAAGGAATGAAAGGATTTGATCTTAAGTATATTTTGCATGAATTTTCAATACAATTTCAAGTGCAAATTAATACAGGAACATAGTCCTTGGATTAACCAACATTGGATATGATAAATTACTTAATAGATATGTCGATAAATCATTAGATTTAAATATAAGTTGGAATACATTCTTCTTACCTCTCAAGTTGCCCTTATAATTATGGTAAATGGTCCTAATATCATCACTAGGAAGTTAAAGTTAAAACTATATAACATTTTCCTTTTAGAAAATAAAGAAATTTTTTTAAAAATACTCAAAATGAACATCTATAGGATGTTGGATAAAACATGAAAGCTTGTTAAATTCAAAAAAAATCATCTAGAATATTCCTTCTATATTCCTCTCATTAGAATATTTAACCTACCTTATTGTATGATTAGTGCAAACTCCCAAATGTTAAGAAAGGATATTTATATATCAATGGACACCAATTTAAGTAAAATTAGTAAAACAATTAAACTCTAAAAAGAAAGTGAATGAAAAGGGACACCCCATGGGTCCCACCTCCAACTCACTACTTTACCCTTAAAATATCCTAAGTACATGCATGAGGTGAGATGCCCTTCACTTTACCAAGAAAAAAAGAAGTAAAGACCCCATCTTGTAAATATCCTAACCTTCCTATCTCCGTAAATGCATTTGGTGTAGCTCTACCATTGGTTTGTCCATCCTCCTTGACCTTGGTGCAACATTTTGGATATTCTCTTTGCCATGTGTCCATGGGTACTTATGATAGTCTTGACTTGGAGAGTGGACATTTGAAAAAAGGGCATTGATATTTGGTTTTTTTTTTTTTAACTTCTTCAAACTTTACTCTTAGAACTTTAATGCTCTCCTTCCTTTCTACTTCCTTGTGATTCATGTGTACCATGTAAGGGCCAGCTTGGGCAGAAAAATGCAGGCCTAGGTTAGCACGTAAGCCTTGGAATCCACCCAAGACTTTGGGAAGAGGAATGACAAGTTGCCAAGTGTGGGGTAGGTTAGGAGTAGTTAGATAGTTAGCTAGTTAAGGGCTGTAATAAACTGTGATTAGTAGTTATTTAAGTATAGTTATTGTTTGATAAATAAATATTAGTAGTAGTTAAGTAGATTTATTTAGTTGTTAATAAAGTATATTGTGGTTTAAATAAAATGCATGCATAAGTCAGTAGAATAAATTATATAATAAAAAGAAAGGGGTTCCTTGGTTTAATGTGTTGAAAGGTATTATGTGTATGGGTTGGATGAGGTCGTTAGAATTAGTTAGTATTAGAAAGTGATTAGGATGTTAGGAAATTGTTGTGGGTTAGTAAACTTTATGTTTGTTAGTTTTTTTTTTTTATAAGTGAATAGAGTTTTGGTAGTCAATAGGTAGTAATTTTTGTTTTAATAGAAAGTAGTAGTTAGGAATGTTTAGTGTTATTTTTTAAAATTTCTATTAAAATGGTATTTCATATTGGAGTTATATTTCTAGAAGTTTTTATTTATTTATCTGTTAGACATGTGGAAGTAATTTAATATTTTAGAATAGTTATTTTTGAAAAGTAATTTAAACAATTAAAGTGATAGAAGGGTTTCCATGAATGCTATTAATAAAGGTTCTAGGTATGTTAGAATTGTATTGAGACTTATTCAATAAGGTTAGTGATTAGCGAATATGATTAGTATCTTATGTTTTGTTTGAAATAATTTATTATTATTATTAATATGTTAAAAAAACATTGTGTATTTGAATTTCAATGATTTAATACTGAAGTTGGTCTTGGCACTAGCTTGTGGTTAAGTATAGGAACTAGTAGTTATGGTTAGAAAGTAAGTGTATGGTTTAGTTTATAATTTAATAATAAAGTATTGGTTTTATTTAGTTTGAATTATTATGATAGGATTTGAAGGTAATTGAAGAGGTCCTATGTAGGCAATTCTTTAGGGAAGTAGGAGGGTGTGCAAAGATGAAATGTTTGTCGAATGTATTTACATGGGAAGCATTCAAATGTATTGACTAAGTTTTATCATTAAATTATGATTGATTGAGAATCAATATTTAGGTTCTAGCTCACTTCCTAAGGGATGCAGGAGTAGTCCTCCTAGGAAAGTGAATTAACATAATGAAATAAGTATATATGGAATCATGTCAAGACTAAGGTGCCTTGTGTAATTCATTGATTCATTAATCCAACTTAAGAACTTGGAAAACCTAGAAACTCTTGTAAACTAATCGTGACTCAAGAACTATCTTTATCATGTTGTCATATCTCTGCATCCTTTTTCAATGGGTTGTATGTATTAAACTTAGTGAATATTTAAATTTTAAAATTTTAAAATAAAAAAAATTGTTGGTGTGTTTTTACCCCAATTTTAGGGCATGACAATCTCCACTTTTCACCACTAATCCATTCAAAGGACATGTAAAGGGAAAGAGATAATCCCTATATATGATTAATCTTCATAACCCAAATTAGATTAGCAAGACCCAAAAAGAGAAAAGGTTCTGAATCTAAATTTGAATTGTAAATAAGAATGTACAATAAGGAAATACACTCTTTGACCCATGTGTGATAATGTGTATGTAAAATTGAATTAATTGATTGAATAACATAAATCTAGATGTTAAGTGTACACAATCAACCCAATTAAGATATAGATCTAAGATAAAGATATGAAAGAAAATAAAGTATGGAAGAATGACCTTGAAATGTGTAGTAGAAGATGTATTTTAGCTTCAAAAACCATGGATCTAGATCTATTACATAATATGATTATAGATTACTGAGTAAATTGATGAATCAGTCAAAACCCAGAAATTATTTTTCTGGAAAAGAAGCAAGGTCTTGGTCAACTTTGTTGTAACTTAACTATTTAGGTTTCTTCAAGGTCACTGTGTACTACGAGAAATGTAAAAAGGTGATACCAACTTCTCCAAAAATCTCTTGGGTCATTATTTCTGAATATGTCATCACATTTCTACTATCCTACTCCTACATATATAAAATTATGGGTTTATGTTGTTTGTTGCATTAAGGCTTTCCTTGGTCAAGCTCTAGATTAAGGAATCAACCTTGAAATAATAAATGTAAATATAAATGATTGAAACAAGATAAGTGTTAGGATTCTCTTTTCTTAAAAACTTTTTTCAATAAGGATTTTTCCATGTAGATTGTTCAAGACCTTGAATTTGATAAGTGAATTTAGGGTATCTCCATAATATACAATGGATCTATCATAATTCCATTGTGGTCTCATGGATGTAAGTGTACATCAATGTATATGGTGATGAATTCTTCAATATAGATCTCACGTCTTGATGTCCAACAATGTGTTAGATCTTGAAAATGAAATGCCCACAAAGGATCCTTTAATGCTTGTTAATATCTCTCTTGCTTGAATGCTTGAAAAATTCTATGAATGCTTGAAACCCTTGAATGTAAGGTATAAAAGAAGAATTTTAAATCTTGTGTCAGTATGCTATGAGATAATAAAAATTATGCATTGAAAAATGAATTTTCCAAGTCTCCTTGTATATGATTTATTTGGCGAGAAAACAATACAAGTCAACTAGAGAGAGGGTGTCAACTAATCAAACCCCCAAGGATTTTTGAGCTCTAATCGTCACAGTATTTTGGATCAAAGTTAACTTGGGACAACCTTGACTAGTCTAGGTCAACCTAGGTTGACTTGGTCCTAGAGAGAGGGATAGGGGAAGCTTAGAAAGCTTATATGAATCATAGAAGATCCTAGGAAGAAGGTGGAAGGAAACAAGGAAAAGAATTCACCATGCACATGTCCATCCATGGTCTAGAAAGTCATTATGGAATAGGTGATAAAAGATATTGAAAGGAAAGTGTGTCTATTTTAAGATGGGACAATTAGCCCCAATGTTAACAAGAGTGTGATTTTCCTCAAACTCATGATAAAGTAGATCAAAAGAAAAGATTTGATAAGGTTTGTGTAACTTATTGTGAACTACATGTGAAGGGAAAACAAAAGAGACGGGAAAGGTCTATGTAAAAGGGATGGCATTGAACGATCTATAAAGTGTGTTTTCATGTTATCCAACCCATCAAAAATAAATTGAATGGTCTAGCAAGTGTATGTGGAATGCTACTTAGTCCATTAAAGGATCCAACATTAATGGAACTCCATGTCTCAAAAAGAAGAGTCCAAAAAGAAATCTAGGCATAAGAATGTGTGTGTCCTTAATGGATCAACAAAATATTAGGCCTCCCAAATTATCAATAGTCAAAATAAGGATTAAAAAAAAGAATTGGGCCTCCTAAACTATCCATATTTTAGAGAGAGATCTAAAGAGACCAAACCCCGAAAAACTACCAATAGTTATAGGAAACTAATAAATCATGGAAGAAGAGAGAGAGAGAGAGAGAGAGAGAGAGAGAGAGAGAGAGAGAGAGAGAGAGAGAGAGAGAGAGAGAGAGAGAGAGAGAGAGAGAGAGAGAGAGAGAGAGAGAGATTTGGGGATAAATCTGAAATCATACCAAGAATACAAGGGTAAAGTACTGAAAGCTATACTTAGAATCCATATTTTTTACTCAATGATAAGAAAGGATGAGTAGTGTGTATGCC
Organism: Cupressus sempervirens; assembly: GCA_028749045.1. Lineage (NCBI taxonomy): Eukaryota > Viridiplantae > Streptophyta > Pinopsida > Cupressales > Cupressaceae > Cupressus > Cupressus sempervirens. The sequence continues at coordinate 1,250,783 of CM053793.1, read as the reverse complement.
TCTATGTTAAAATGATTTCCAACACCTTAATGGGGACATTGGCTTTAATGGAAGCACACATGAATCCACTAAAGAATGTTTCCACTATGAGATTCCCACAAGAAGAGAAATATATCGAGGGAAATGAACATATGACAAAAAGAGAGAATGCGAAGGGGTCTACTAAATTTAGGGTCAATATGATCATATGGCAATATGTAATATCAATTATGAAATATTAGCATTCCCCAAGGAAGTAAAACTACAACATATTAGAGGAAAATACATGTAAGAGTTACAAATAAGTCTTTTTGGGCCAATAACATGGAGACCAAACTTAATTGGTGCTACCATATCATGAGAAACCAAGAAGACTATACAAGATCACTGGTAAAAACAATAGCATAGGTACAACATAACATGTAACAATATATATAAGAAAAGAGGTAAAAGTAGACTAATATGTCTGATAGTTTCAATTACTTTATCCTCTTGTGCTTGACAAAGAAATGAGGATTATCTAAATAAATCTAATCAAAACATATAACAAAAGCACAATAGGAAGGAGAGCACAATATAATATCACAAGGACTACCATGCCAAATGGATTCCACGTCAAGAATTTCGCATGCCCCCCATCTCATTCTGAAATGATAGGGGAACATTGTAGGAACCACAACTAGGTTCAAGAAACTAATTCCTTTTGTGTAATATACCCTTGAGAGTACTATTTGAAATGAAATTTGTGAAGTGTCAGTTGTATTCTACAATGGCCAAATAATTGCTTTCTTCTCTTGAGAAGAATAAATTGTATTAAATTCACACTCCAAAATCACATTAGATAATTCAAATATTTTATGGAGGAGGCTAGCGTATATCATAAAAAAAAATTTATGAGAGGTTCTTTTATGGTTAATTGTTCAAAACTAACATTAATTATTATTTTTTATAATTAATTATATTATTTGTTAATGGAAAGTAGACTCTAGCCGAAGACCTCCTAGGTACAAGGTTCATAGTTTACTATTGTGTTATAGTTTCCTTTTAATGTGATGCTATAATCTCATATTTAATTGTTTAGGGGGAAAAGGGAGACACTTTAATAGGACTATAGATATCCTCTTTTCTAGGGCAACAAAACCATTCAAATATATATGAAAGAGAAAGAGGGGAATTTCTAGATATGATTCCTCTTATTAGATTGGATATAACCCGAAGGAAATGGGGAGCAAATACTAAATTTGAATTATAGAGAGGAATGTGATACAAGGAAATGTACTCTTTGGTCGTTGATAGGATAGAGTGAATATGAACCTGAAGTAATCGCTTAAATAATGTAAATTTAGATGCAATATATACATAATTAGCACAATTAAGATATTAATCTAGTGTAAAGATATGAAAGGAAATAAAGTATGAAATACTCACATTTAGATGCATAGAGAAATTTGTTTTTAGCTCCAAAACTCATAGGTCTAAATTGTTTCAAAATAATAAATAAGAATCCTTCAATAATAAATAAGAATCTCCTTGCTTGAATGCTTGAAAATATTGAATACTGGAACTCCTTGAATGCAAAATGAAAAAATATTCACTTGAGAGAAAGAGCTTGTAATCTTGGAATTTAATTGGGAAAAAGACATGAAAATGAAGCCTCCAAGTCTTCTTATATATGAGTTTTTAACAGGAAAATAATACAAGTTGATGGAAGAATGAAAGAAAATTAATTAAACCCTTGAGGCCTTTTAGGCCTCAAGCCCCAAAACCACTAAGGACGAGGTCAACCTGGGTCAACCTAGTCCAATCCAAGTTGACCTAGGTTGAGCTGGTCCCATAGGTTAGGTTAGGGGAGACACATAAATCTTTGGTAGATACCACAAGATATCATAAACATTCCACATCTTGGAAGTGGTTTTTAATTAGTGATATCTTTGTAATAAAAAATCCTAATTTAAAGGAATAGATTTTATTTGAGGTAGATCTTTCTTCTTTTTTTGATGTTGGTGGTTTTGATTTTGGTTCCTAAGTTTTAAATTAAAAATTGAGTCATTTCAATTTGTGAAACATGAAAGGCCTAATTCAGTCTCATACTAACTCCTTTTCAAGTACCTTTTTTTTTAAAGTGTATAATTCTTTGTACTTCATAGTAGTACTATTGGTTTTTAGTCATTATGATAAGAAATTTGATATTTCATACATGGCCTTATTTGACATTTTTAAAGAAGTTTTACTATGTATATCTCATACTTTTATTTTTTATAGTGATCTAAGTATGATACATTGATTATATCTATTGTATCTAGAAAAAGTAGAGTTATGTGTTTACTCTTACTTTAAAGACATCATTTCACTGACACTAGTTTGAAGTGATAAATCATTGCTTTGGGGGAGAATGGGGTTTATTTATTCAACTAAAATTAGGGGATTATTGTATATTTTGTTGAAAGTTAATTGGGAAAACTGAGATACAAAGGGGGGGCGGAGGGGTGAATCAAGATCTATAAAAAAAATTATCCTTCAAAATACCTTTACTATATTCACCACATTAACCATCTCATATCTATCTTATGCATAATAGAACTTGAAAATGTCAAATGCTGAAATAAATCTAACTATTCATCACATCCATGAAATGTAAACACATAGCGCAAGAGATTTGGTAACCCATGAACCCTCCAAGGTGAAGGTAAAATTTAGGTGAGGATGAAAACCATAAATATTCATTACTATAGTAACAAAGTAAGCTTTTTAGGAATACAATTTTGATCACTTATGATGATCTAATAATGAGGGGTATGCTATGTTAAAAGCTTTAAGACTATCAAGTTTACATTTATTAAAGGATTTTACACTTAAAATGAAGTAAGAACTCTGTTAGGATATTTAGAAAGGTCTATTAAAACTACCCTAATTCAATCTATCAAAACTAATTTAGTACCTGATCCTTTGGTCTAAACTTACAATTGTTGATTAGGGACCTTTTCCATCTAATCTCTGATCTGATCTCCAATCTAGTATGTCTTTACTCTATCCTTCACTACTTCATTATGTCACTAACTCCGTTCTTCACATCTTTCTCTTGCAGTATCCAAAAACTTAACTCCTTTGCTTCCTTCACACAATTTTCACTCTCTTATGCATTTCTCTCTATATATATGAAAATAAGGTTTGGATCTACCTATTTAAAGACATCTATAGAGTATTCTAGACACTTCCGTTTTTGCCTGTTCATTTGATTGGTTGTTCATCCCTCATAGGGATCGATGATCCATATCAAAATGTGTAACAACCTTTGTAAAAAACTCTACAATCATTAAATATTATTTACATATCATCTTGAAATGGTTTACCTCAAAGTTTATACTATTCTAGAAAAAATTATGTTCTCTCTATGTTAGGTGGCACTACTACCACTGATGCTTGGTCATAACTAGTCTTGCTATTGTTGCTTGACCTTAACTTTCTCAGCTTCTTCTATATAACTCGACACTATGTGCTCTTTCTTCTTTGCATTAACTATCCTCAACTTCAAGTACTTAGTGACCAAATACTTTCTTGACTCCTATAGAGCTCATCTTATACATGGCTCAGCCTATATAGAGTAGTTCAGTCATAGTGATGACTGATTGATTGACTCTTCCTTATATATGACTAAGTGTTTGACACTAATATACAACAAAACTTAGAGATACCAACACATTTATGCCTTAATTTATCTCTAGTACCTTTTTTATTATCTTTTCATGGGTAATACTAAATTTCAACTTTTAATTCCACATAATTATGCAATGTAGAAAATCAATGTACAAAATAAACTAATATAGAAATAATTAACTTACTACACTTCTTGAATTATTCAAGAAACATGCATCCTAGTTTGAAAATAGATGAGATCATTAAAATTGTTATGGCTCTTAGAATATTAAGGATATGTGTAACAATATGTCTTATCTTTTACATTGTTATGTGTAAAATTGTTACTTGTATGTTTGGGATAAACTTGTTCACTTGTATGAAAAACTTGATGACTATGGAGGATTAATAAATTCCAAATTTATATCCTAAGCATTTTGATACAATATAAGAGTGTGTTAGTATGTAAAATGAGATAAGAGCCCAATTCCAAGATTGTGGCACTTAGAAGGAGGATGCACATTTTGTCCTCAATTTACTAGGAAATCTTCCTTTAGAGGATACAACTCTTATTTCTAGTTTTTATACTCATTGGTTGAATATGGGAATACATGGCTATGTAGCATCATTTTATTCATTCATATCTATTTTGATTCTTTAACATGAAGTGTTGGTCAAAATGAGTAACCCTACGTTGATGAAGTCACATGGTTTGGTGGATTGTCATGAAAAAGGATCCAACAAGAAGAAAAATCAATCAAAGCCTAATATATATATAGGGACAAAGTACAATCTTCCTCTCTCCAAGGAAAGTATACATATTCTCCATTATGTGGGGACCATAAAAGAGGGATAATTATGTGTATTTATATTTGAAGAAGCTAGGACATTAAGAAAATTATTTTCATAAGAAAGATATTTATGAATATATGTATCTCTAGAAGAAGAATATAATCAGATTTCCTCCAAGCATGTCTAATATAACTTATTATTCCAAATAAATATAATATTATAAGGACAAGAGTCACAAATTTTTGACAAGTGATAATAAAGGAAAATATCATTTCAGTACTACAATTCATGATAAGTGAGACATATTCTAGATTATGGTGTTTCTCTCACATACAATCTTTGCATGTGTGTGTGTGTGTGTGTGTGTGTGTGTGTGTGTGTGTGTGTGTGTGTGTGTGGGAAAAGATATCTTAATGATTATGATGAAACCTAAATAATGATGTGTTCTATGTACCTCAGTTGACAAAAAATCTCCTAAAATTATCAATCAAATCACTCATGGAATAGTAAGTAATAGAATGGATTTCACTGGACTAATTCTATTATCATTGGAATATTATAAAATGGAGATACTATATCTATTGGGGTGGTAGATTAGACAATATCCATTATAATCCTTTTATATGTTGTTCCTATTGATGACTACAATATTTTAGATGATGATAATATACTTCTAGTGTGGATTTTAATCTTTAGAAAAACATTTTTTAGTGTCATTTGAAGGTGTCAAAAATGAAAAAAATTTAGTGTCAATTTTACTTTGTGTCAAAAACTGGGAATCCTTTTTGGGGGCTAACCAATCCTACTCCCATAGATGCTCATATTCTAAAATTTTAGAAGTGATTCCCTTTAAAAAGACATGAAATTACCATCAATGAATTTGTATAGATTATCATCTAACTAGGTTAGATAATAAGTACTTCTTGGAACTAGGTACAATATCATGCTTCTTATCCTCCTGTAATGGTTACATGAGATAATATGTAAGTGTAAGGGAAAATGAAGAGACAAAAAAAATTATATCAGAGTAAAGAGAGACAAAAGTGAATAGATTATCTTAAGCCATGAGAATGTACAATGCGATCCACACACCCCTAACTATATTCTTATAATCTTCTCTAATAGCACGAACCTTCATTTGTGACCTAATCTATTTTAATAATATCTAAGATATTTATCAAAATTTATTATTTCATATTTTCAAAGGTCAATGGGTTCTAAATGACTACAAAATTTTGACCATTTTGATAAAGAAAATAAAAATTGATCAAAATCATAAAAAATCATGTAGAAGGGGAAGTAGGCTCTAAAATATGTATACAAAGCCTACTTTACTGCATTTATTTCTCATCCCTCGGAGATTACATGGATCTGTATTTGCAAGGATTTATTACCAAAAGTAGAGACATTTGTTCTAACTAAAGAAAAAATTATTCTAATGTATTATGTCCTAATTCATCATCTAGAAAATATCTAGTAGCTCTTGGCCTCCCTTACTTCAAAACCTTTCAAAAAATAAACAAGATTACTATGAACAATTAGGAGGGTTTAAATATTTTAGAGAAGTGATCAAGGGGACTACTTATATACAATATGGATACAAGTCTATTCCTAAAGAGTAGAAGAGAGAATAATTTGGCACAAGTAAAGGTGATGTTGTTAATGATCATTTGCCTTTTAGTCTATGTATCAAGCCTAACACCAAATTGGGAATTGTTATTAAGTAGGAGATGCATAGGCTTGGGGGTTATACTATTTTGTTTTATTCCTTTAAAATTTTGAAGCTTTCTTCTAGATTTTTTCAAACAAATGGATTCATAATACTTAGGAAAGAAAAAAAAGGTTTTAATTTTCATATTTTTTCTATAACTGTCATTTACAAAAAAAAATTATTAATACACAATTTTGGAGACTTAGGTCTTGTGATTTTAATAATACCCTCTAGTCTCTTATTCCTATCCATAGTGAAGTACTTTCTCTTTCAAGCTCCCCATGGCTTATAGTATGGAATCTTCCACCCTTCCTTTGGAACCTCATATTTTAGTCCTTAGACCCAATTGGTAGACTGCTCTAGGTTAATAGGTCTAATATCCTCATACCTAATATGGATTTAATAGTTCTAGTGGACCTATCAACCAAGGTGTTAACCTCCATAATAATCTCTCATTTGATTTAGCTTATTCTCATTACTTCTTCCCAAAGGTATTAATGTCTTCTATTTTTGTAGAAAAAAGGGCCACAAGATAAATTAAACTACTTTTTTCTTTCTAAGAAACCCCTGTAATTTCAAAAATTCAAAAAATGAACTTATATCCCCACAATTTTGAGCCACAATTGCATCCAACTCACCTCTCTTGTGTTGAAACTAATACAAAAGACCCCCCTATGATCCCCGCTCTCCACTTGGAGAGTTTCAAGGATATTTGTTCTTCCCTTGATGGACTTAAGCTTTATTTAGCCTTTGATATGATGACACTCCCAAGTAAGAGCCTATTTGAGATTGGGAAGCTTCCCAAGATACATAATTTTGACATTTGTTTTAATCGAGACCAAAATAGACAAAAGCCTAACAATAAGAATGCTCAACAACAATCATTGGAAAATATAATGAAGAGCATTGGAGGTGGGAATAATAATTGTAAATCTCATAGGAAATGTCTTTTTTTGTTAATCCCAATCTAAAATATATGTGGGACTAGATTAGAAATAAAATAAAACTATAAACTCAATAAATGGAACAATAGATTCTTATCCTTGGTTGGGAGGGTTAAGATTTTTTAGAAGGTTCCATCTTCTTATTCTATATATTATTACTTATCCTAATTATTTAAGCATAGTCAATTCAATTGCCTTCAAAAAATTATTCATGATTTCATGTGGTCTAATACAGCGGGAAAAAAGAAAAGACATGTTGTCAGTTGGGATTTATGCACAAGAAGTAGAGAGCTAGGGAATTTTATTCTAAAGGATTTGAGGACTCAAGGGCTGTCCCTAGCAGTAAAGTGGAATACCAAAGAAAGTCATGAGAAAGAGTCTTGGAAGATCTTTACTAGGAGCAACATCTTCAGGGTTGCACCAACTCATGCTAAATCTTGGAAAGAACAAAGACTAATTTTAAAATTGTTGTCTCTAAAGGTACACATCAAATTTGAAGGGTCCAACATCTTTAAATCCATTTGGGGGAATTGAAACACAATTAAAAATATTTTTGATGAAAATCATCTTATGAAGAAGGATAGAAGAATGTTTAGTGACAACTATCCTACTCTAGTAAGCCATTGATATTATTGCAAGATTGCTCTACCAAAAGCTAGGTAGCACTAGTTATCCAAAACTTCAAGGATCTTTTGTGCAACAATGAACTAAAGAGATAGGAAGAGATTAATTTTTCAAGTTCTACATTCCTTCCACTCAATGGAGAACATACTAACTTCTGAAAGAAAGATGTCTTGACCTTGTACTTCTGAAACCATGTTGTGAACTAGGAACCTCTTCTAAAATATTGAGGTCATTAGATGGCACAAATTTATTTTTCTGTCTTCAAACTAAAAAATTTGATATCCTGTATCACCTCAATTCTAAGTACAAAATTAACCTAGACTATGATACTTGGGGGAATTTCTTAACAGTCTACGGTGAAAACCTATTGAGCTAAACATTTCTTACTTCCTATATCATCTTTTTTTTCATAAACTACCCTTCAAGAGATTAAGGGGTAAACCTAATAGTTGCTCTATGTGAAAAAATATTGAGTCTGTTCACTATGTTTTCTTTGATAATATTTTTTCTAATGATATCTAGAGTATGTTTTATCTATATTTAAACTATTATTTCACTTTTACCAATATTCTCTTGGGCCTTATTATTGAGAGCAACACAATATTTAAAAAATTTTGATCTATCATATATGTTCATGAGCTATGGATCATTTAGAAAGCTAGGAAGGATGACATATTTAATAGTAAATCTAGGCACCTTACTAAGTCTCTTTGAAGACTATATATTCTAATATCTCTCTAAAGGTAATAACAATATTCAAGCTTTTAGAATTAAAGTTCCTCAAGTTGGTAATAGAAAGAAAGGGTAAATGCACCGTTAAAGAAATTTTATATGGTCATACTAAAATGATCACTAAAGATGAATTTGATTGAATAGTGGGGGAATTAATCTAGAATCTCAAAGAGGATGGAAAATGGGAACATTAGAAATAAAGAGGATAGGTCAAAACCATAGGTATTAGAAAAATGGCACCAAAAAGGCTTAACAATAAAGTTTCTCCAGGCCATCGATAGAAGGTAAGTGGTACCAATAGAGGGTAGGTGGTAATGATGGTTCAAATAGTTATAAAAACTCATATGGAAGTGGACCCATTACTGGGATCAACCTTGACAACTACCTAATGGAAGATGACTTTGATGATACTTGGAATGAGTCACTTAGATAATATTATCTCCTATGAATAATTGTAATGCAAATATCATATATTTTGTAATATCTTTCAACATATATTTTTCTATCAAATCTCAATGAGATAAAACAACTATGTTCTCCCCTTTTGTCTAACCGATAATTAAGGTCTTGGGAAGAAAGGCAAGCATAGCCATCTACGCGGTCTTTATTTTTATGTTGATTAAGGGGACTTATAACAGCAATTTCTATAAGGGCTATTGTTTTATTTTATAGTCTATTAAACATATTAGTTTAAAGATTGATAGTATTGTTAAGTTGACTATGGACATATATTTGTTTTTTGAAGTTTAAAGTTGGTATTGGTTAGTTGATTAGGAGGTTACCTTCAGCTGATTTATCAGCCTTTTCGTACTTCAAGGTCAGCTCCCTATTATTATTTTAGTTTACTTATTTTTATTTTTATTATGATACTTTAATTCTTTTAATTGTTACTTTAATTATTTTAATTTATATATATATATCATTTCTATAATAAATATTACATATAATTTATGTCTGCATATATATAGTGAATTAAGATATATCATCAATTTTATATCTACATACAATTAATAAAGAAAAATATCTGATAAATACATATAATAAAAATATAATTTTAAATTATTGTTAATTAATTATTAAACAAATAAAATGACTCTAGATTAATATTATTCAACCTTTATATATAACAAACATATATTAGATACATATGCTAATTTATATTCATGAAAATAATTAATATGCAAAAGATTTTTAATCAATGAAGTGGAAAAGATGTTTTCTTTCTATCTTAGATTTCAACATTCTTGTAGGTTAAGATTTTAAGATTTTTCCATAGGCTTTGCCATGTATTTAATAATTGTAATGTAGATGAACTCCTTGCAAAACCTCGTACTAACAACGAGAAGGCAGCTCTGATTAAAACCTAATGAACACCAATAGCCAAACTCTACCCTAATGAAAATAGGACATACGCCTCCTGTCGTTCCTTTTGAAGTTAGCAATGGCTTCTCTGACATCATCATAGAGATAAGCCCCCTTACACAACCCCTTTAGCTTACATAGCTCAGTATCCAAACTATCATCCTCCTCCAATGGAGTTACCAAAAACCCATTAAAAGGATGATGTTTAAAAGCCGAAGCATCACAATCCACAATCACAACACTCTTCACACTTGCATATTCCATGTTTAAATCTTTGTTCAGAACACCAATATCCTTACACAGCCAATAATCTTGGCAAGAGTCTCTGTAAAGTCTGCGGTTGAGATGAAAACCAATGTCCAGCTTATCAAGAATAGGATCTACCTATTCCTGAGTATAACGAGTATAGAGAAAAATCTCATAGTTTTTCTCCAGCTTAGCAGAAAGATTGTCCAAACCAAGCCTCTTCTTTACATAAGTTGTGCAAAGCTCTTTTGAGATACGAACCGGAATAGTGAAATCATGCTTCATAAACTCCTTGCTTCTCTTCACCAAAGTATTCATTAGCTTCAGAACAATAATCTTCTTTTGTAGTGCTATTACATGTAATTCACATTGGCGTCCACGTACAAACTCATACTCCAAATTGTGACAATCACCTAGAAGAAACACATATTTGAATACATATAAATTAATTTGAGATATTACAAGATATAAATTTAAGTTAGTCTATTAGTTCGAGAGATCAATGAAACCCTAATTATTAAGGATGAAGGAAAAAACTAGCATCTAGAAAACCAAATCCAAAACATTGTGCAAGTAAAAAGAATTATTAATGTTATTCCAACACACCTATGGCCAGATATATTTTGATGGTCTCTCTCACATCGCAGGATAGCACTGCAATGATGGAGAGGTCTCTTACCCGGCACAACTCTCTATCGTTCAAGTCCCCAGAAAATGGTTTCATGGGGAAGGCATTTTTCGGGTGAAGTTTATAGCTCGCCAGATTATCGTCCACAATTATGAAATTTTTGAGGTCTCTTTTGCGGATTGTGATGTCTTTGACGTACCAATTTTTGTTAGTGGCGGCAGGAGTCTCTGTAGAGGCAGATGTCTATGTTGGCTTTGTGAATAATGTCGATTTTTAGCTTGTCGAGAATGGCGTCTGCGTATTCTTTGGTGGCTGAGGTGAATATTATTATCTCGTATTTGTTTTTCACTAGTTCTGCCATCAGAAGGTTTATTGCGGGCCTCTTCTGTATGTAGTATGTGATTGTACTTGGCGTTGAGTGCTCCTGATGGCCTCTTAGGGAGATTGTGTAGTCATATTGGGGGATGACTGTGGAGCTTGAATAAACAAGGGTGTTCTCCAGATCTAAGACTATTGTTTTCCATTTGGGCTTCTTGTTCTCGTTCTCGTTGCTGACCATGAGTTTGTACGATGAGTGCTCCATTTCTTAGAGTTTTTTTGTATCAATCAAAAAGAAGCTATCTTCAATGGTGGATGGGTATTCTATGCTGACATGAAACTCTGGGCTTATGTTTATATGGATCTAAACGGTATGTTTATATTAATCTAAATGGTAGGGTGATCAGTCGCAACCCCTCCTAACTTTTTCCAATACCAACATCTATCATTATCTTAATAAAAATGATAACAATGATTTGAGCAAGTTAAAAAACATGTACAAATATATAATGTTTTGTCTTGTTTTACTGTATTTTACCTAGATTGAGAACTGTTCCTTCTAACGTGAGAATATTGTATTTTACGAGGAGCAAATTTTTAAAAATTAGGGTCTGTTTGGTTGGGGGAGTAAGAATATGGAATAGGACTACGCATTCTAGAATTGTTATTCTAGAATAGAAAATAAGAATACATATTCATATTCTTGTTTGGTTTAGTCAAAATTTGATGGGGAATTTGGATCCAAAAATTTATATATTCTAAAATAAATGCACGGAATTGCATGTGCTCATTTTTTAGCTAAAATTACAATACGTATTCCTATTTACAATTCTGATTGGGTACACCCAAACAAAAATTTTAAAATTTTAAGAATTTACATATGCTTATTCCACTCATATTGCAATAAGGAATTTTTAGGAATAATGATGATAATCTAAAATGTCAAATGATGTAGAGGTATTTGGAATTGGAAGATATTAGAAACAATGAAAGTACTCCAAATTTTGAAGAAGAGATGTCACTTTCAAGTTTGAGTCACCCATTCGGGCCATGCATTTTTTATGGGTACCAAAGAAGAGTAAGTGGGGTGAAATCAAGCTGGGATGGTGTACATAAGAGTCTTCAGATCCACTGCTCATCGTAATACATTATGCATAGAAATTGCTTAAAGGTGAGTTTGGAAGTGATGACGTGCTGAGGAACTCTGAATTGTTCACTCTCTTATGTAAGACCAAACATGATCCAAGTGGCCATGTAATCTTGCTTCTAAATTACTTATCTACTATGCCACTCAACATGCTCATAGTGGCACCCTTCATAGTAATTGATTGCCTCAAAATTATTAAACCTCTCCTAAACATTAGCGGATGAAATAAAGATCATGGAACTATCATGAGAAGCTAAGGATTGGGTAAGTTGGTTATCTCTACAGCACACGACATTGATGGATATGAGAAAAATGAAGATGAATTGTGCCTCACCTTGATCATGAGAAACTAAATCCACAAAAGAATGGTTGTTGCTTACTTGGATAAATAAGGAGATTAGTACATGGATAGTTCAAGACCATATAATAAACACTAAAGCATGGCACGAATCACCAAATATCAACAAAGAGGAACAATATGACAAATGGTAATTTCCTCAAGGATGCCAATCTCGGTTAACCCGAAAAGATAGGCTTACCTCATACCTATTAAGGCACTTGATTTGCATATGAAATAAGATATATCCTTATCAGTTGAAGGATGAGTATATTAGATGTAGTTAACTCTATATATATATATATATATAGGATTAAAATTAATTATGAATTTAGTATCAAGTTTCAATGTTCTTATTATTATTGAGAATATAATTAAAGGTATTATTATTATTATTATAAGAATTATGTTATTGTAGGAAAAGGAAGATTGAATTCGAATTCAGAGGGAGATTGGTAATCAAAAGGAGCTTGCCATTTCAATAGATGCAACATTGAAAGAAAGGGAGTAGATAGAGGAGATGGTTCCATTAACCTTCAGTGATCTTGGATGTATTGATTAAAAGGGAGTAGACTATATTGAAGATGGATTCTCCAATAATCAATAAAATTATAGCAGTCAAGAGGATTGTAATTCTAGTCCTTAGAACTATATGGGCTTACCTATGTATATCATGAGGAAGTGACTACTTCCAAATGACTATGCTTTGTATTTGTAGAAGTCATTGAAAGGTGATGATCTTCAATAAGTTAATCTATTATGATAGATATCTTATGATTTCTATGTAGATCATGATAGATTATACTTTGTATGGTGGATGTTTATATGGTACACATTATGCAAATGTGAGTGAACATACCTTATAAACACTTTGAGTACATGGTGAATGGTATGCAAATTGATGTTCAGGAGGTCATTACATAGAGTACTTGGTGAATGTTAAATAAGTTGACTTTATGAGGTCATTGCTCATATTACTTGGTGAATATCTTGCAACATGACATTCAGGAAGCCATTACTCAAAAACACCTAGTGAATGTCAAATGAGTTGACATTAGCAAATGTTGAAAGAGTTGGCATTCTAATATAAAATGAGTTGACATTTTAGAAACCATTTTTAACATTGAGGTAATATGTTGTTCATGTTCTTGTTTATCCCCCCTAGCTCAGAGGGAGTGTTGATATTTGGTAGCTTCAGTCGGTTAAACCTATGAGACTATAGTATAAATATTCATATATGGGTCAGTGCAAGAAGTTGGGTCTCACTTTTGGCCAAAAAGTGGAAGTGTTTTTCCTATTTTTGTAATATATTGTCAAATGATGCCAAAATAAGAGCCACTTAGAGATTAAATATAAAAGAAAATCAGAGATAAAAATTGTAGTGCCTAGAATCTTCTTTTTGAATATGTAATTTATTTGTATACCCATATGATAGATTATATTTTTTGTATGGATCTTTAAAAACCAATTTTTCAAAATGTTTGTTTTAGGACCATACCATGCTCGTGTACTGACACCATAATTTGACACAACTAAATGATTTTTTTTTAATCCTTTTAAATGAAGTTATTGGACACACCAAATATTGATGAGAATAATTTTCTTGAATTTTTTAGTGAATTTTTTTAATTAGTTTTTAATGGAGGATTAAGCTAATTTCTAAAACTTCTCATGTATGGACAACATAATTTAATCAAATTTTAATTTTTTTGGTTTTTCTTTTGAACCTCAAAAAATCATGTGAGGATTGACGACATGTAAATTAAATTTTAAAATATGAAAAATTAAAAATGTTATTAAATTTTAGTGAATGTCATTATTTAATGTTTAAGAGATACTTTTGATTAATAAATAATGGGAAAATAGAACATGAACTCATAACACTATAAAATTTACACTTTTGAAATCAGAATAGTAAGACCTATAATGGGTTTTAATTTTATCAAAAAATTCAATGGGGATGACCATATAAAAATTATAAAAATCCCTGAAATTGTCAATTAAATGCCTTAGTCAAAAATTGGTTCATAAAGGCATAGGCTTGGTCCCACCAAGCCTATGCCATGCCTTTCCCCAAGGCAAAATCTGATGTGAATTCCCACCCATCAAAAATTCTCGCCCATGTCACTAGAATCAGGCGCCTAATTTGAATTTAGCTATTAACCAAATCGAACACTCAATTTTTAAACAATTAGGTACGCAATTATTTAACAATTGGGTTTCCAATTTTTATGTACCCCTTGGGCCCCAAAAGATGCCCCATAGAGTATCTTTCAATTATTGCAATGGTTGAATGATAGTTTCAAACTGCAACAACAAATATCTATCATAATTATTCTATTTTCTTGTCTCCTTCTACAATTCACAAGTTGTTCGTTTGAATTCAAAATTGGTGCAAACATGGGATCATAACACCAATGAGAGAGAAGACAAAGAATTAGAGAGTTGAGCAATTTTTCAGAGGAGAAAGACATTAAGGATACGATGATGGATGAAGAGGCAAAAGAAGAGAACCCAATACAAGGAGATTCAGGTGCACATTCTAATCAAACATTCAATATAGGTGTGTCTCCAAACCCTTGAGTTTTTTCTCGTGATGAAATTGTTAATTTTTTAGAAGCAGGTTACGATTTAAACAATTTAGATTTTATTCATTAGAATAAATTTCCTAACAATCATGCACAACAAAGTCCAATGGAAATGCATGCCCCAAAAGAAATACTAAGAAAAAATGAAAATGAGATTCAAATTCCAATAACATTGAAAATGAAATGACAATTGAAAATAACAATGGTATGAATATAGACATGGAAACACCAAGTACTAAACAAACATGTCAAAATGATATTGAAGTGCGTGAACATAATTTTCATGTTTCTAACAATGTGCTAGATAATCTTCATGGATTGGTTTTGTGGAGACAAATTAGGACACATGCTAATAGATTATATAGACATTTTTTTATTATAAGAAATTTGGGTTTCAATGTCAATTGATGTTGCAACTAATTAAAATGTCTAAAACATTAAAAGTAATGAAAAGGTTACGAATGTATGCAAAACCTAAGAATTAAAATGAGTCTTTAAAATAAGATGTATCCACTATTGCTAGTGCCTTTGATGTTATTGGAAAGAGAAGTCGCTCTAAAGATAAGAATGTAGCACAATGAGAAATAACAACAACTTTAGTTAACAAATCAACAACTTAAAAAAGATTTATTAGTAACATAAGTGGATATCTTAATGTGAATCACAAAACTTTAGAAAGAGATGTAAAGAAAGGGTTACATTTGAAAGTGATCCAATAAATATTTTGTGGACTTCTAGTGGTAGACTCCCGAGATGTGATATGAAACTTACTAGTGAAGTCAAAAGTTTGGTTGAAAAAATTTGGCATGATAATACTATTGGATAAAATTATCTAATTGTGTGTTGTCTTTGATGTCACACAAATTTCATATCAGTTAATAGAAAGTGCTTACTAAGCTTACTTGGTCAACGAGATAGTTTTCCTTGTCTACCGAGCATTCCTAAAGTTCACTCTATAAAGTTAGTGTCTACCGAGCTCACTCGGGCATTGAATGAAATTATGGTTGAAAAAAGTATTAACCAAGTTCACATGGTTAACAAAGGAAAGTTGGATAGAGTTAGTAATAATTGAGTTCACTCAATTTCCAAAGGATTTTTTCAAGTTCATAATGTTAACCAAGCTTCTGTTGGTTAACATAGGAAATCATCTTGAAACCAGTGTTTACCAAGCAGGGTCGACTAATAAAGGATTTTGTTGTTTTGGCATGAGAAGCTTAATTATTTTAAGTATTAGTTCTATCCGACAATGGTAATGATTAGTGGAAATTCTAATTTTTATTGAGCCAACTTGACAATCTGGATGATATAAATATAAGGTCAAGTTGTGATTTTCATGTAAGTGTACAAGTGTGTTGATTGAATTAAGAAGTAAAGAGTGAGAGCAAACTTGAAGGATAAGCAGATACCCTTGTGGAGTAGAAAATTAATATTCGATCAAGAAGGATCAAATTTAAGTAGATTAGATATTTGGATTTAGCATTTCAGTTCCATCACAATCAGGTCATTTCATTGTTACTCTGTAACCATTGTAGTAGTGATCTAAAATCTCTTAACAGAGTTGGTTTAACAACCAGTTGTAAATCCTCTAACAAGGTGACAGTTCCATTGAATTTTTTTAAGACCTCTTAGAAGGCCACTCCTAATAGGGTTATTAAATCCTCTAACATGGTCATACCTAACAGTGTATTTTTTAACCTTTAACAGGGTTGGCTCCTAACAGGGCTCACTTCAAAAGAGTGAAAAACAGTAACTAGTTACATTGGTGGTTTTTCCCATATTAAGTTTCCATGTTAAATTTAGTGTCTCATGTGTTCATGTTATTTGTTTCATGCTTGCAAATAATTACTAATAACATCTTAAGATCTATTAAAGTAAATTACACTCTACATTTACCGAGTTACAACATTTTCTATGTGTTTACCAAGTAACAGCAGCAATCAATTTTCTCATTCTAAATTTTATTGTTGACATTTAAGGGATCTAAGATTTATTTTAGTGGTAACTGATTCACCCCTCTCTTAGTTACTCTTATATTTCGAACAATTGGTATTAGAGAATTTGGTGCTTGCAGGAAAGGTTTCAAGGACCTAAGCTAAAGACCAGGATGTCTTACAAGAGAGAAATTCCAAAGCTAAATAGAGACAACTTTTCAACATGGTAGGGACTCATGAGACTTCATCTAGCCACCATTAGTTATTCAAGCTTAAAATACCTTGATGAAGAATACAAAACTTCTACTGGTACATTCTCTATTGGAGATCTTGCTGAGAAAAAGAACCATAACATCATGATGATTGATATTGCATCTGCTCTCAACTATGATGAATTTGATGAGATCAAAGACTGCAAAACTACTTTTGATATGTGGAAGAAGCTAAAGGATATTTATGGAGGTGATGAAAATGTAAGGAGAGCCAAAGAAGAAAGTCTTAGAGGATAGTTTGATCAAATCAGAATGAGAGAAGATGAAAATGTTATCAAATATGTGCAAAGAATCAAAGCTAGTGTCAGTAAAATTAGAGCTTCTGGAGGAGAAATCAAGGAATAAACTATTGTAAGTAAAGTTCTTAGAGCCTTGCTTCCTATCTATGCAATTAGAGTATCTACTAGACAAGAAAAGAGGTGTGATCCAAATCACAAGTTAGGTTTGGATGCCTTAGTAGGAAGATTGATAGCTTTTGAGCTAGACAACTTTGACAATTATGTTCCAGCTTCTAAAAATGTAGAGTCTACATTTGAAGCTAAAATTTCACTCAAAGAGAGGCAAAAAAATAAAGGACATTCAGTCAAAAAGTGAAGAGGAAATAGAGGAAAGTTCTGATAGTCATTTTGAAGTTGTTGAAGCTTTACTTGCAAAGAAATATTCTAGAGGTAGAGGAAAATACAAAGGTAAAGTTCCTTTAATCTGCTTTTCTTGTGAAGAGATTGGTCATATTGCTGCCAAGTTCCCAAATAGAGAAAGCAAGGATGAGAAGAAGAGTCACAAGTACAAAGGCAAAAAGGATTTCAAAAATCACAAATCATACAAGGACAAAGGTAAGAAAACTTGCTTTATGGCTAAAGATTCTGATAATAGTGAAGATGAGATAGTATACATTGCTATAAAAGATGAATTTGATGAAGAAGAAGATAAGATGGAACTTATCTCTCATGTTAGTAAAAATGATACATAGATCATAGATAGTGGATATTCACATCAGATCAGAGATAGTGGATGTTCACATCATATGACTAGAGATAGAACAAAGTTTGAACATTTTGAACACTATGATGGAGGTAGTGTAAGGTTTGGAAACAATGAACCTTGTTGTATAAAATGGAAAGGTCGAATCTCATTAACCAATGAACTTGTATGTGACAATGCTTATTGGGTTGAAGGACTAAAACATAATCTGCTAAGTGTGACACAACTAATCAAAATTGGATTCAAGGT
Organism: Cupressus sempervirens; assembly: GCA_028749045.1. Classification (NCBI taxonomy): domain Eukaryota; kingdom Viridiplantae; phylum Streptophyta; class Pinopsida; order Cupressales; family Cupressaceae; genus Cupressus; species Cupressus sempervirens. Next base: position 1,232,309 of record CM053793.1, on the reverse strand, counting down.
AGAATTCATGCATGGCAAGACAAGGTTGCTAGATGACAAAGGGAATCTAATTGGAATAGGCAAACAAACAAGAGGTAACCTATTTTATCTTGATCTTGGTGATTGCTCATGTTTTATTGCTCAAATGGAAGAAAGTTGGTTATGGCACAAAAGACTATGTCATGTAAACTTTGATAATATGGTCAAGATAGGAAAATTTAGAAAAGTAAGAGGTATCCCTAGTTTTAAGAAACCAGATGTTGGTTTATGCAAAAATTGTTAGATTGGCAAAATGGGAAAGACTAGTTTTAAAAGAAAAAACTATCAATCCAAAAATGTCTTGTAAATTACACATACTGACCTATGTGGACCCATTGGAATAGAAAGTTATAGTGGAGAAAAAAGATTATTCTTTTTGTTGATAACTATTCTAGAATGATGACTGTTATGTATCTTAGAGAAAAGTCTGAAGCATTTGAGAAATTCAAATGGTATTTGGAAAGAGTAGAAAAAGAAACTAGAAAAAGATTGAAATGCTTAAGATCAGATAGAGGTGGTAAATTCATCTCCAATGAATTCAATAAATTTTACATTGAAAGAGGAATAAAAAGATACATATTAGCCCCTAGTACTCTTGAGTAGAATAGAATAGCTGAAAGAAGAAGCAGATCCATCATGGATTGTGCAAGGACTCTGATGATTGAAAATAATATTGCTATCAAATACTAGAAGGAATCCATCAGCATTGCAATCCATACTTTGAACCGAGTTTAGTAGAAGGACTCACACAAGACTCCCTATGAATTATGGTATGGCTACAAACCAATGTAAATTACCTAAAAGTATTTGGCAGTAAATGTTATATCTTGAAAGAATCTAGAAAAGGTAAATTTGATGTGAAAGGTGATGAAGGTATATTCTAAGGATATTCTTGTAGAAGTAAGGCATATAAATGTTTGACTTTGTCTACTCACAAAATCGTAGAAAGTGCACGTGAGAATTGATGAGTTTGTAGAAAAGATTGAAGAAGAAAGCAAAAGGGAACTAGAAGATTATAAAAGATTTGTTTATTTCGAACCTGATACATTGCTAGGCACATCTAACAATAAGGAGACTTCATCTCTCAAGTCTTCCATAGCTACTAAGTTGCAAGAAGTACAAACCGAGTGATAGGGACCTGAGTCACATTCTAAAGCTACCAAGCCCATTCCTATCGAGTCTGAATGACCCAAGCCAGAAGTTGAGATTCAGAATGAAGACAATGCAATTCATTCAAAAGGAAAAGAACCTGTATTGGCCAAGTATGTCAGAAGGCATCATGCACCTGATCAGATTATTGGAGATAAATTAGAAGGTACTATGACAAGAAGTAAGCTAAAAGGTACATGTTTACTTGTTGAATTTGAACCTAGAAGTGTTAAAGATGCGGTGGAAAATGAAAGTTGGATTGAGGCTATGAATGAAGAAATAAAACAAATAAAGAAAATAAAAACTTGGACACTTGTACCTAGGCCTAAAGATAAAAATGTGATTGGAACAAAATGGGTATTCAGAAATAAGCTGAATGAAGATGGACAAGTATCAAGAAACAAAGCCAGATTAGTATGTAAAGGCTATTCTCAAGAAGAAGGAATTGATTATGGTGAGACTTTTGCTCTTGTTGCAAGATTAAAAGGCGTTATGACTCTACTTGCATATGCAGCACACAAAGTATTCAAAGTATATCAGATGGATGTTAAATCTACATTTATCAATGGTATTCTTAATGAAGAAGTCGACATTGAACAACCAAAAGGCTTTGTTGATCCAAACAAAAGGGACATGGTCTGCAAATTACACAAAGCATTGTATGGTTTGAAACAAGCTCCTAGAGCATGGTATGAAAGGTTACATAACTACTTTACACAAATTGATTTTCAGAGAACAAATGATAACAATAGTTTGTATATCAAGGAAGGACTAGATAACAAGATTGTATTGGCAGAGATATTTGTGGATGATACTCTATTTATAGGGAATGATGATCTATTAAAAGAATTTTTAGGACAAATGAACAAAGAATTTGAAATGTCCATGTTTGGTGAGATAAAATTCTTTGTTGGATTATAGATACAGTAGAACAAGAATGGTATCTACATGTCTCAATCCAAGTATATCAAGGAGATACTCAAGAAGTTTGGAATGGAAGATTTAAAACTAGTTGGAACCCCCATGTGTAATGGACTAAAACTTACAAAAATTGATGACTCCAAAGAGGTAGATCAGACCTTATATAGATCAATGATTGGAAAATTACAATATGTAGTTCATAAAAGGCCTAACATTGCCTTAACAATTGGAATAGTGGCAAGATTCTCAACAAAACCTAGAGAAAATCATATAATGGAAATCAGAAGAATCTTGAGACATTTGAAAGGCACTGAAGACTATGGTTTATGGTACAAACTTGGAGGAAACTTAGACCTAAAGGTATTCACTGATGTTGATTGGGTAGGAAATCTTGATGATAGAAAAAGCACAAGTGGTGGAGTATTCTTTCTTGGTACAAGGTAGGTATCTTGGACAAGCAAGAAGCAAAATTGCACATCCGAATCTATAGCAGAACCAGAATATGTAGCAACAATAGTAAATTGTTCTAACATTGTTTGGTTTAAACAATTGTTCGAAGGCATGAAGGTAGAGATCAAAGAGCCAGTTGTCATGTTTTGTGATAACACTAGTGCAATTAACATATCAATGAACCCAATGATGCATTCCAAAACTAAGCACATTGCTATAAAATATCATTTTGTCAGAGAATTGGTGCAAGACAAAGAAATTAGATTAGAATATGTTCATACAAAAGAACAAATTGTAGACATTTTCACTAAGCCATTACCTATATTCTTGTATCTAAGAGGTAAGCTAGGGGTCATTCCCTTATCTGAAGCTCACTAAATGAAGTTTTAGTAATGCATCAATAGGAACCAAGTTGAAGATTAATTAGTTGATGCAGCATAGTGAAGAAAATAGTGCATATGAATCAATACTCAAGGCACATTGATATTAATTTGATATGTGTTGTCTTTGGCATGTGTTGTTAAAGAGGGAAAAGATTACTACCATATCTTTCTAAAATTTGTTTACATCTTTCTGAGGGAGGATTATACTATCATACAAGTTATGTAATTCCTTCACAAAGCGATATTACTACATAAAAGAGAAGGATATGTTATAAAATCTGAGAGGGAGAAACTTTCTATTAGAGAAATTCTTGTTCTCAAATTTCATTGTGTTATGATATGTTGTGTTGCCATCAATGCCAAAGAGGGAGATTGTTGGATACAATTGTCTAATTTTGTGTTGTCTTTAATGTCACACAAATGTCATAGCAGTTGACAGATAGTGCTTACTGAGCTCACTTGGTCAGCAACACAATTTTTATTGTCTACTAAGCATTCCTGAAGTTCACTCTACAAAGTCAATGTCTACTGAGCTCACTCAGGCATCAAAGGAAATTATGGTAGAAAATAGTGTTAATCAAGTTCACATGGTTAACAAAGGAAAGTTGGACAGAGTTAGTGCTAACCGAATTCACTCAGTTACCAAAGGATTTTTGCAAGTTCGTAGTGTTAACTGAGCTTCTATTGATTAACACAGGAAATCGTCTCAGAACTAGTGTTTACCAAGCAGGGTCAGCTAATAAAGGATTTTGTTTTTTTGGCATGACAACCTTAATTATTTTAAGTATTAGTTCTAGCTGACTATGGTAATGAATAATGGTCATTCTAGTTTGTATTAAGATGAATTGACAATTTGGATGATATAAATATAAGGTCAAATTGTGATTTTTATGTAAGTGTACAAGTGTGTTGATTGAATTAAGAATGAAAGAGTGAGAGAAAACTTGAAGGGTAAGTAGATATCCTTATGGAGCAGAAAAGTAATATTCGATCAGGAAGGATCAAATTTGAGCATAACAGAGATCTAGATTCAGTAATTCAGTTGCATCACAATCAAGTCATTTCATTATTACTCTCTAACCATTATAGTAGTGATCTAAAATCTCTTAATAGAGTTGATTTAACAGCCAGTTGTAAATCCTTTAACAAGGTGATAGTTCCACTGAATTGTTTTAAGACCTCTCACAAGGCTACTCCTAATAGGGTGATTAAATCCTCTAACAAGGTCACACCTAACAGTGTGTTTTGTAAGCTTTAACAGGGTTGGCTTCTAATAGGGCTCACTTCAGAAGAGTGAAAAATAGTAACTAGTTACATTGATGGTTTTTTTCATATTGGGTTTCCAAGTTAAATCTAGTGTCTCATGTGTTCATGTTATTTGTTTCATGCTTGCAAATAATTACTAATAACATCTTAAGATCTATTAAAGTAAATCACACTCTACATTTACCAAGTTACAACATTTTCTGTGTGTTTACCAAGTAACAACAACAATCAATTTTCTGAGTCTAAATTTTGTTATTGACATCTAAGTGATCTGGGATTTATTTTAATGGTAACTGATTCACCCCCACACCCCCCCCCCTCCCCCCCCTGCAAATTACTCCTATATCTCCAACAAATACAAGAGTATCACCTAATTCAAGAGATGTTCTTAAATTGAGAGTTGGCTCAAAAATACATGATCCACATCTTAAAAACCTCTTCGACATTACTCAAACTAAATTGTTCAAAAAAATTGTAGATGGTAAGGTGTTAACTATCATATATTGTCATCACCATCAAATAAATTGATTCTTTTCAAATATTTAACTATTATGCTTAATATATTCTATCTAATTAAACTATTAAACTATGAAAAATACAAACCACTACATAGTAATTATGTTTGTCTTACAGTTTACTAAAATTTCTATTACTTGAATATTTTATATTCCGAGCATAATGGGCAACTCTTATAATCAGGGTAAACTTTAAGGAAGCTGCCTCCAAAAAAGATATAAATATTGGTGAACCTTTCATTATTTTGAAAAAAGAAAATTATTTCTATTAGTGAATCTCTCAATTTTTTATTCCAAATATGATAAATATTGGCGATTATTTTCGAATCATAACTTTTTTATATAAAATATTGATGAATCTCAATAATAATAGCAAGTTCATTAATTACCATGGAATATTACAAATTAAATTTGAACATTTTTTTACCTCATGGAATATTATGAGGATCATTACATATACTTTAAATCAATAGTGAAAACTAAATATTGGTGATATATTCTTAAAGCAACTAATAATTATGATAATTATTGATCAGTTCAATTTAATTTCTGCAATAATATATAATATTTAGGTGACTCAAATCTAATCATATATCGAATACTGTGGCGAATATTTGAGTTTAGATTTTTCAATAAAATAAATTATTGAGCTATTTTAAATATTCTAAAACTAAATTTTATAAAAGTATGGCAATTTAGGTTGTGCCAAATCTTAAATTATTAGCCAAACTACTAGCCAAAAATTTCTAAAAATAGCCTATTTGCGAATATTAGCTACTAAAATATACCTTGCTTATAATAATGCATTGCAATGTTAGGAGTCCTTCAAAATTTAAGATGTGGATAAAATATAGCGTTTGGCAAAATAAAATTTTCCATGAATGATAAATCATCAAAGAATCAAAGATATGCAAATTTTAGGGTTACCACCCAGCTCTTGCGAAACATCATTTTAAGAAAAAAAAAAAAAAAGTGTCATATATTTAAGTATTTAATATGTTAGATAATTTTTTAATCTATCTAAATTGAGAATTAGATTTTTTAATATAAAAGTATATCAAAAATATTCAAAAATTAATAAAATATTTAAAATTTATAAATATTATTAAATATTTAAAAACTATAATACTTCAATAAAATAAAATAAATTATTAAAAATAATAAAATATCTCTAAACAAAAAAATGAATTTAGATTCACTAAATAAATTTATAATATTTTATTTTTAAATAGCTAAAAAAAAATATTTCTGACAATATATAGATTGCTAGTAATCGTCTCCTCAAACAAATAATAGGTCATAAGAGAAACCTAAATAGTAGGATTTTGTTTTTACTAGAGCCTATGAGAAATAGAAATAAATAAATATTTCCCAACTGCAAACCTCTTATTGTTGTTCCACCTAGTTCCATGTTAATGATATTGAATTAAGATTCATGATATATTAAATTATTTCTAATATTCTATTTGTATATTTAGAATTTCTTCACAAAGAATAAAATAAATTCTTCTTGTTCTAGCTAGATTCATAAATAGAAATGATTATACTCGTAGAGTATATGGAGAAACTTTAAAAAAAAAACTCTTAAATAAAGAATCTCTTCTTATTCCAACTAGGCTTACAAAAAGAAAATATTAGTAGAGCATTCGAGAAATTGAAGAGTATAAATAATTTTTTAATAAAGTATTTCATCATGTTCCAATTAGTCTCACATCATTGAATATTGAACACTATATTTTATATTTCATTTGTATGGTAAAAATTTCAACTAGTTGCATGTTTGAGCATACAAATAGACCATAAAAGAGACCTTACCAAAAAGTTAGTTCCAAAATAAGAATCTTTTCTTGTTCAGACTCACATCATTGAACATTAAACCCTAAGATTTATATCTCAATTTAACTTTTACTATTTCATTTACATAGAAAGAATTTCTTTTTGCTCCAAATAGTCTTACAAATAGAAAATATTATAGTACTAGACTACATGAAAAATCAAAGTAAATAATTAATTTCTAAATAAGAATTTCTTCTTGATTCAAATAGTTTGCATCATTTCATACTTGATTAAGTTCTACATTTCAAATTTAACTAGGGCTCAGATTTCACATTATTTATAGTAATCATTTAAATAATATGAATTTTTTCTCCATACAACTATTCTCATATCATTTACTATTAAACCCAATGCTTTCATCAAGAACATGTACAAGGGTACAACCTATAATTATATGAAGTTATTATCATACAATAGCTATGATAAGAAACATCTTTGTATTTATTTACTTATTTATTCGTGTAAGTATCTATCATTGGAATTTATATAAATTGAATAGAAATAGTCATTGTAATAGAAGATTATGAAAGGCTACACTAGCCAAAACAAGAGATGCATGTAGTAGGAGTCCCACCATTTTATAAGAGTTGTGTCATTGCAGTTATAAATCACCCCAAGTAAGAATGTTATTTCAATTTAGCTTTACACATTTGTTTACATTTTCTATGGCTAAAAAATACCAATGATATGGTTCTATTTAATAGATATACCAAATATGAGAGAAATGTGAACTATTTTCAAAATGCCCACTAGAACATCTCCTATCCCATTACCAAGATAGTTGTTTATTATCAATTATAGAAGATTGTCATGAATTCATTCTTCTCTTGCACAAAATAATTCTAACAATCTAATGTCTTCAAAAGTGTGAATCTAAACTAACTTACTAAACTACAAAGATTGAAGTAAATAAATCCTATTTCCTTGAAAGGGAAAGAAAATAGAATGTATCTTGCAAATAAATGCATGTCCATCTTCTCCAAGAAGTTGAATTCACAAAGTTGGGAAGAAATAATATACTGTGAATGATCTGCTTGAGTACCTTGGAGATACATTATCAAGTGAATGAGCAATATTCATCTTTAAGCATAAGCAATGTCCCCAAACTAAGTGGTAGGTTGTCTCATAGCAATATATTTTTATCAAAATCTAATGATTGCATTATATACACAAAATGACAAGAAGTCTTGACTATAGAAAATAGCACTAAAAGTGATCTATTTGATGGAATTCTTCAAGAGATTTGAATTATTAAAGCACTTTCAAATTGCACTATGACATTAGAGTAAATAGATCAGTGACCAAAACAAAAAAATTCCAAAAGTGATGGACAAAAGTAATAAAGACCTTTGTTAAATATTGTATTTGTAGCCACCTGCATCACATGCATATATAAGGTAGATTTATTTCACTAATTATGAACTATTTTGAAAGATGCTACATCTATCTATATATCAAAAGTCCCAGTCAAATATAAGGATTTTGAATGCTCTAATAGACATGCATGCAAAATGACTTGAAAATTAGAAATCAAGAAGAATATTTTTCATTCATGTATTTACATAAAATTGTATAGGTACATATATAGTTGTGTGCCAAATATATAAAGCTACAGGAAAGGAAAAATCTACAGGAAAAAAAGGAAAGAATCAATTTAGGAAAGAATAGTTTAGGAAAGAATTAGTTCAATATTAGAAACAATCCAATATTGCAACACTCCCCCTCAAGTTGGTGCATAAATATCCCACATGGCCAACTTGCCCAAAAACTTTGAGAACACTCAACGTGAAACTACTTTGGTAAGAATATCATTCAGTTGATCTTCTGATCGAACCTTAGGTAGCTCCACAATCTTCTCATCCAACTTCTCCTTAATAAAGAATCTATCTACGTCCACATGCTTTGTATGATCACGTTGAACCAAATTATGAGCACTATCACATGTTTCTTTATTGTCACAATATATTTGAATTGGCTACCTAGGCAAATAGCCCAAATCTCTTAGGAGAAGTATTAGCCACAACACTTTACATACTCCAAGTGCCATATCTCTAAATTTTGCCTCCACACTTGATCGTGCAACAACGTTCTATTTTTTGCTTCTCCATGTAACAAGATTACCTTCTACAAAGGTGAAATAACCTAAAGTAGAATGCTTGTCATCTACTGCTCTAGCCCAGTTAGCATCAGTATATGTATCCACACTTTGATAATCCTCATTTTTAGTGAATAAAATCCCTTTTCCAGGAGCAGACTTCAGATGCCTCAAAATGCACATAACTGCATTCATATGTTGCTCTCCAAAATTATGCATAAACTGGCTAATAATACTTAATGCATAGGCAAGGCATGGCCTTGTGTGTGCTAAGTACATCAATCTTCCTACAAGTCTCTAGGATCTGCCTTTATTAATTGGTATCTGATTAGACTCAATACATAACTTCAACACTTATTCCATGGGTGTATCAGCGGGTTGACATGTTGATATACTAATTTCTTGTAACAAGTCTAAGGCATACTTTCTTTGAGATAGAAAGATCCATTTATTAGATCGAGACACTTCGATCCCAAGGAAATATTTCAAGGGACTGAGGTCTTTCATTTCAAATTCTCTGAACAAGTAATCTTGTAGAACCCTCCTTTCTTTAGGATCATTTCCTATAACTATCATGTCATCCACATACATAATAAGTGCAGTGATATTACCCTACTAATTCTTTCTGAATAAAGTATGTTCTTAATTGCTCTGATGGTAACCAAAGGCTTTCATTGACTTTGTGAATCTTCTAAACCATGCCCTCGGAGATTGTTTCAACCCATATAGTGACTTCTTTAATCTACACACCTTCAGACTATTTATTTCTGGTATCATGTAGCTGGGTGGGAGTTCCATGTAGACTTCTTCAGACAACTCTCCATGTAGAAAGGCATTCTTCACATCAAACTATTGTAATGGCCAACCCAAGTTTGCAATTAGAGACAACAAGACTCGTACTATATTAATTTTAGCTATCGGTGCAAATGTCTCTATATAATTGATCCCATAGGTTTAGGTGTACCCTTTTGCTACTAGTCTCACCTTAAAGTGTTCAATTGTACCATTTTCTTTGTACTTAATAGTATAAACCCACCAACATCCAACTGGTTTCTTTCCTGGTGGATGGTCAACAAGTTCCCAAGTATTATTCTCCTGTAATGATTTCATCTCCTCATTCATAGAAGCTTTCCACCTTGGATCAGCTAAGGCTTCCTACACATTGTTAGGAATAAATACAATAGATAATTGATTTACAAATGACTAATTTGATTCTGATAAACAATGGTTAGACACATAATGACTCATAGGATATTTAACTTTACTAGAAAGTTTGAGTTCATATGTGGATCTAGGAATACCTCTAGTGAGATGCTGAGGTAGCTATTTTCTAGATGGTTCAAGAACATCCTTGGTAAGTGATTGGTGTGGTGTGAGGGACTCGGATGGAGGTGGACCCTCAGCTTCAATTTCTGGATGTTCATCACTACTTTGATCCAAAGTTTCACCTACTTCTTAATTAACAGTTTTAGAGAGTTCCCCTTCTTTAGAGATGTCCAAGCTACCCACAACTTCAAGGATGTGAACATCCACATCTTTAGAGGTTTTATCCACATCTTTAGAGATGTCCAAGCTACCTACATCTTCAAAGATGTTAACATCCACATCTTCAGAGATGTGATCATCATAGTCTAGAGTCTGAATTTCCTTCTGGTGCTGCCCCTGAAGTTCAAGCTCAAAGGAAAAATACATCCAGTCTTCATGAAAAACTACATCCAATGTAATAAATATTCATTGGGTTGGAGGATGATAGCATTGGTACCCCTTTTTATAAGCAACATATACTAGAAAGATACATTGCAGCACTCGAGGAGATAACTTGTTGTGCTGATGCTTATGGAGGTGTAAAAAAGCTACACAACCAAAGATGTGAGGAGGTAAATTTGGGATAGTTGGAGCAACAACTACCTTAGTGAGCTCCTGGGATGGTGTCTAGAAATCAATAGTGCTAGAGGGTACCCATTTGATCAAATATGTTGCAGAGGTAAGCGCTTCACCCAAGTAGGCTAATGGCATATGCACTTCTATCAGAGAAGCGTGCACAACCTCTAAAAAGTGATGATTTTTCTCTCGACTATCCCATTCTATTGAGATGTATTAGAACAAGTAGTTTGATGAATAGTTCCATGTGCTTCCAAATACTATTGAAGTTCAGAACTCAAATATTTTCCTACATTGTCACTACGAAGAACTTGAACTTGTGCATTATATTGAGTATAAATCATGTTATAAAATTTTTGAAATAACAAGTTCACATCACTTTTAGACTTCATTAAGCATACCCAATTCATCCTATTACAATCATCAATAAAAGCAAAAAACCAATGTGATCCACCCTAGGTAGTGACTTTGGACAGACCCCAAACATCAGAAAGTATGATCATAAATGGAACTGGACTTTTATTCAAAGTTAATGGAAAAGAAGCATGATGGCTTTTTGCAAGTTCAAAAATTCTACACCAGAAGCTAGAAACATCAAATTTTTCAAATAAACTAGGAAATAATTTCTTTAGGTAACCAAAGGAAGCATGTCCTAGACATCGATGCCATAACTAGATTTCAGATTTCTACTTGTCCCCCTCAGAGCCATCCATCACAAGAGCTTGATGCAACTTGTCTAAACTCTTTAACACCAAGTCCAAGTAATACAACTTCCCTCACTTAAGACCACAACCAATTTTTTTCCTTGTTTGGATGTCCTTAAGCGCACAAAAATTAGGCCAAAAAATTACAACACAAAGTAGTGGTGACTTGTGAAACAAAGAACAAATTGTAATCCAAAGACAGAACCACTAAAACAGAATCTAGATTCAAAGTATCAGTGAGAGGTAAGGATCCTACTCCAATAACTGGGATTAGAGAGCTATTCGTAGTGGAAATAAATTTTTGTGAGGACGGTTAAAGGGATGAGACCTATCTAGAATCAAATTTCATATGATCCATATCACCAGAATCAATTATTCATGCACTATTAGAAACAAGTGTAGACCTATTTAAAGACTTACCACCATTACCTACTATTGTTGATAATGCCGAGATTTGTCCAACAACATTATCCTCTATCTTTGTTTCAACAAAAAATGCACTAGATGTATTCTTGGAATTCTTCTTCCATGAGTCAGGGCTACGATCCCACAATTTTGGATACCAAACAAGTTCAAAATAGTGACTTTTGGTATGACTAGTTTGATTGCAATGGGTGCATTTCTAGGTGGATTTATCAGCACCATTAGTGATCTTAGGCAAGTTTTGAGGAGGCCCATTCTGATTAGATCAGTTTTGAGTCACTGTGGCTAAAGCTTCAATCTTTTCTAGTTCTCCAATCATTGTTGTGTGTCAAATATATTCACGACAGACCAATGCATAACATGCTTCTAATTCAACAATAGGATCCTTTCTCAAAATTTCACCATGAACTTGTTCGAAGTCACCATCTAATCCGGCAAGAAAAATATGTACCCTTTGTCATTGAACTAATTTTTGGTAAGATTCAACATCATTCTCACTTTCCATGATCACTTTATCATGATGATCCAACTCACCTAAAATCTTGGTTAATTCCCCATAATACACAAAGAGTGTTCTACCATTTTTTTGGCAGGGAAAGCCCTCTAATTCAAGACAAACATCTACAATTATCTACTCCATCATAAAAATCCTTAGAAAGAGCTTTACAAATATCTCGAGTAGTGGGTAAGCAAATGTATCACTTCATAATTTCTGGAGACATAGATATAAATAGCCATCTTTTGACCTTTTGATTGTCTGCATACCACTTCTCATATCCATCATCCTTCTCGATAGGTGGTTGTGAGTTACAATGAATGAAAGAGAGTTTCTCCTTCTCAGCAATATGCATATCCATGATTTGAGATCACAAATCATTGTTTGTTTCATCAAGTGTAATCCCTACCTTGAACGATGAACCTTCGAATTGAATAAGAATGGGAGTAGATTTGCTCTCAAATACTTTTGAATCTAAATCAGTCATGGTTCAATGAAGGGATTCAAATGGTTCAATCTTGAAAGCTCTGATACCAACTTGAAAATCAAAAATCAAGAAGAATATTTTTCATTCATGTATTTACATAAAACTATATAGGTACATATATAGTTGTGTGACAAATACATAAAGCTACAGGAAAGGAAATAGCTATAGGAAAAAAAGGAAAGAATCAATTCAATATTAGAAACAATCCAATATTGCAACAAAATGTAGGATGGCAAGCAAGGAACGCTAACTATTTCATAAAATGTTTCAAAGAAATGGGAGATTGTGGATATAAAGGATTGTAAGTGTCGAGCTTAAAGCCAGTTCCTCATTGATACAAAGAAAAAACATGGAGAACCATAACTAGTACTTTAAACTATTCAACCATGTCCCTTGTTGATCACGGGTTAATTTAGTAGATATGTGTACAAGAAAGAAGTGTGGCGGTTGCTTGACAAAAGCCTTCAAAGAAACATCCATTAAAAATTATGGTATAATGGCTTTTCAAGTTGTGAGAAATGGGAAGCACAGAAAAAGGCATTTAAATTTTTTATCAGAATGGCTCATTATATCATGATGATGTGGAAGTTTTCTAAATAAAAATTATTGGTAAAGCTAAGGATATTTAAAGCAAACATAATTGGTGAGGTACAAAATTTGAATAGATAATCAATGTTGAGCTTGACCATATACCTACAAATTGTGTTGGGTCTATGTTTATAACTCTTAGAAACTTTCAAAGCAGATGAAAAGTGGAATCATTAAGGATGCACATCAACTAATTGATAGAATACCCAAGTATATAGAATGTGGTAGAAGTGTGTGTATGTCACTGAATATTAGGAAATATTTTGAAGAATATAAGAAAATATTATTGATAGTGATAAAAAGGAGCCAATTCAGTAGAAAATCTATAGAAAATATTCACTCTGACAACACGATAGTACAGATAGATAGCACAAGATTAGAAAATACGTAGATTTAAAAATGTATACAATATATAGTTGGGTGGATTATGAACATCATAGATGACCTACTAGTTCACATATGACATAAGTAGAAATAAAATATTGGCCTAAAACATAGTAAATTACATATATATATATATATATATATATATATATATAGTATTCAACATTAACATTAAGATGAAAAGACCATGGTTATTAGGATAGAAAGGACTATCTTTACACAGATAGACATCTACATATACTATAGAGTTAGGATGTTTGAGTATTATGGAATAGAGTATTTTATCTATCCAACTATTAATAATTCCAATTCCAACCAAGAGAAACTCCTACTTCTTATGGATTTTTCATCTATAAAATCTTATATTATTCTCAGTACAAGTTTGAAATAGTTGATGAATAAACCAATGAATCTATAAAGCACAATGCAAGAACAAAGCCTCTTTCAACATGCCATAAATGTAATTCTAGACAATTAACTACCAAAGAAGTTATAAAATCACATATTCAATCATGCAATATAAAAATTTGTAGAAGCCAACTTAACAACTATACCTTGTATTGGTAATGGAAGAAACACTTTATTTTTTAGTGAATCTTGGGCTACTAGTGTCACATTCCAAGAGATGACTATTAACCAAGACTTACAAAATTAGCTCTAATCTATTATATGTATCAAAGTAGAAAAATACCTTGCTTGGAGGAATAGAAAGGTTCTATGGATTGACCTAGAAAACCTATGGTTGAGATAAAGGGAGGCAAAGGGAGTCACGGAGAATTGTTCGCATTAGAAGGGAGGAAGTGTGCACTTTAAAAAGTTGGCTTCTTGGAAAATTGCTGGCATTAGAAGGGAGGAAGTGTGCACTCTAAAAAGATAGTTTCCTTGCCCTTCTCTATTAAACATTATGTAGGAAGAAAAATGGATTTGGAAACATAACAACAACGGTCTCTTCTTGGTCAACTCTACGCACTCTATGATATAACAAGTGGGAGAAGATTCTAATTTGTGGAAAGAAGTTTGGGTTGCTACCCCAAAAATTAGTTGCTTCTGGTGGGCAATTGCTCATGAGAAAATCTTAACTTTAGATAATCTCAAAAAAAGAGGTTTCAACTTTGCTAACATATGTGTTTTATGTGAGAACGTCACTGAAACTATTGACCATTTATTTATTCAGTGTTCCTTTAGTAGAGATCTATGGAGCCCTATGCTTTAGGAAACAAGAATTAGTATAGTGACGATGAGATCGATCAATCTTCTTATACCATAATGCATCAAATATTCTAAACTCCACCCTATCCTTAACAACCTATTGTCTCTTATTCCCCCCATTATTGCCTAGTCTATATGGAAGGAAAGAAACAATAGAATCTTCAAAGAAGAGAAAAAGAAAATCCCTCCTATTTTCTATATTAGTAAGAGAATTATCAAGGAGAGAAAAAATAATTGTCTGCTTCCCTAAAGGATTATTCTATCCTAGACTGATAAGAATCAAACAAAAT
Organism: Cupressus sempervirens; assembly: GCA_028749045.1. NCBI lineage: Eukaryota > Viridiplantae > Streptophyta > Pinopsida > Cupressales > Cupressaceae > Cupressus > Cupressus sempervirens. The sequence goes on along the minus strand of CM053793.1, from coordinate 1,217,214 downwards.
TGGAATGTCACACAAAGCTTGGTCAATTTAAACTAGAACAATATTTGGAAAATAAAGTAGTATAAAAGGATTCCTCCTTAAGAAAATTGGATAGTGCAACATGGAGGGTTGTTATAAAAGAAATTTGGGCATGTCGGAAGTAGGTGGTATCATAAGAAACAATAATGGTCATATTCTCACGGGATATTCTACGAACGTTAGAGTCAACTCTAACAATTTTACTGAGGAAGTTGCTATGTGGTATGGAGTTAAACTCTTACAGGACTATGGAGCTGAAAATATAGAATTGGAAGGAGACTCAAAACTTATAACTGATATCATTCCTAATGAAACTAATTGTCCATGGTGCATTTAGAGTCTTATGGATGATTGTAAAAGACATCTCCAGTCCTTCCAAAATGTTATAATAAAACATACCTTAAGAGAAGGAAACAGAGCTACTAATTTTATGGCTAATTGGGGGCTTCTTTTTTAAAATTGGATATAGGATTCTGATATTGAATGTCATGAGGAGTTAAAGACTATAGTATTAAATGATCAAAGACACACTCAATTTTAGAAAGAGAATGAATGGAAAATATTACTCTTTTTCCATAAATATCAATGTTAAGAAGGAAAAGATATTTGGTGTCTTTAGTCAATTTCGTAATCTCTCAAAGAATTGGAATTTAGTTAGAAGGATGAATAAAGTGTTGAGTGAGAAAGTTGGTAGAATTATTTTTTTCTAAATACCATGTTTTAAGAAAAAAATTAATGCTAAATTTAGCGGAGATACCTTTTGCATTTTAATCATTAAACTTTTGTGGAAAAAATCTATAATAAGGAAGACTATGACACATGATATTGTAATAATTTTGAAATCTAAGGAGACCTCGATGAATCATTGAAAGTAAAACACCTATTTATGGAATGGAGAATGTGGCTTAATGCATCATAATGACCGCTATCATTTGAAAAGTTTGAAAGCTATCATTTTTTATGTCAAGGATTTCTCAATTAATGTGGTAAAAAGTTAAATTTTGTAAGAGTTCTCTTTTTTCTCTTTGCCTCTATATTATCATTAACTAGTATTGCTTGGTTTTAGGAGTAGTGAGGAGGATAATTAAAATTTAGAAAGACATTGAAAGTTAGGTTAGGTTTAATACTACTCCTTTTGAAGAATCTTAGGTTTTTTAAAAGGCTTATATTATGCGGGATCCTCTAAAATGGGTCAAGCCAAGAAGCTACAAGAATTTGTTGCAGAATGAGGAAATATGGAACTACTTTGTGAAGGCAGGCTTGAGAAATTGCATTGTAGTTATGAAAAGTGACAACTCCATGCTTTCTACTAAGTTTCCAAATTCTTGGTACAACGGTGAGGTGCCATAGGTAGTGTTAAGTTTGTTGTGACTCCCCAACTAATTAGTGAGGTGATGAGATTGAGATGCAAAGGGGATAAGGTGGAGAGGAAAGGGATAGGAGATTATAGAAAATTCAAGAACAAGTTTTTTGAAGGTATTGAATAGCCAGTCAGAATTAAGTCTAGTAATGGGTACGATCATACCTCTCTCCCTTGCCCTTTGCAATTGTTTCCCTTTGGGTTATGCATTATTTTACTTTAGAATGATGGTTTACCACTTATCATGGCTACCACTTCCTACTCCCGAACATGTTAAGACATGGTGAAAAGATAAACATTGCTTTCATTTTATTTTTCCTCTTTAGCCAATAGTATTAAAAATGGGAATAATCGGCTCATTCACCAGGATTTGATTTGCATCCTCTATCACCATGTGTTTTCCCATCATCTGGGTTTAGGTAAGTGTCTTATTGGTAAAGAGAGCTCTCTAGAAACCCCTAGAAACTCTATGGTTATTTAAGAAATTAAGTTAGGTAATGAACTAGAAACCCATCTTCTTGAGCTTGGAGAATCAGTTAATCGTAAGCAAGAATCTAAAAATCCTAAGGGTAAAACCAAAACACTTGAAGAATCCTTTATGTTGGAAACCCCAAGTAAATGGAAAATGTCACCAAATTGAACCTTGTTGGTACCCCTATGAAAAGTAAAATCCTTAGAGAAGTTATTGAGGTGGATAAATAGGATTCTGAGGATTTTGATAGGGAAGCTCTGGCGATGAGAATTTGAAAGCTCGATGGTACCATATTGAGGCCAGTTTTGGTGAAAGGAGGTCAAAGAGATTGAGTTTTGAAAAGGGCAAGAATTACAAGGAAGAAAGTAGAGAGGAAACCCAAGATAAAAATGAAGAGGACACCTATGATACTAAGGTCAAAGAAACACCTAAGAAAGATGAGAATAGTACCGCTGAGCAAGAATTCAAATCCAATGCTGATAGAAAAGACTCAAATGAGGTCAAGAAGGATTCCTAGGAAGCTCATATTGAGGTTGTTTTAGGGCCTGATGTTAAGATCCCCAATGTTGATAACCCTGTTGAGGAACAAATTAAAACCTTAGAGATTATTTCTACTAATGAGGAAGGAAAGGTTGGAAAGATAAAAAAATGACCTAGAAGACCAAATTAAGGCCCTTAATGAAAAAGTGGTGTCTTTGAACAACACATTTGATAATGCACTAAATTGCATTGAAATGGGTGTGGTCATCTTTACTTTATGCAAGGTCCAAAAAGAGACGATGTGGAAGGCTATCTGTTACTAGACATAGGAAACTTTAAAAAGTTGGAATGTAGAAGAATAATGTTCAAGTAGAAATGAAAAGTGCAAAGGATGTTCACAATTGGGCTAAAGATCTTAGGTACATAATCGAGGAATGGGAGAATATAACTTGAAGGCCTAGCTTTCTACGCCTTGGGCTTCCTTTTCTCTTTTTCTTTTAATGTTTTTTTTGTTCTCTTTAGCTTTGGTGTGGGTTATTGTGCTCTTTATTATAATTTTGGGACATAGTTTTAATATTGTTAAGTCTAAACTAAATTATGTTAATCCGTAGTACTCTAAGACTCAGTTATTTTTTGTTATTATCAACAACATTTTGGCTCATTAGTTAGACTCTAGAATTAGTAGTTATAACTCTAGTTTTTTATTAAGTTTTGTTTGGTGGTGAATATCTAATAGTTGGTGTTAGTGATGGTCTTTTATGTGGCTTGGTTGCAATGGCCCAATGCATAAATGTTTTGTAGTTCCACAAGTTCAGGATTGTCTTCCCACCTCCTTTAATAAAAAACAACTATAAATAAAAAGCATTTTTTAATTGAATGATTTTTGGAAGATCTTTTATAGGAATTTGAGAGAAAATGTCTCCCATGTTGAGATACATCTTGTAGGCTTGTAAAATATTATTACATCTTGAGATACTATCAAAGTTGTTAAGATTAAACATAATCTTTAAAGGATTTGATGAACCCAATACAATGGTTGAAGTTTAAAATATGGAAAAAATTTGACACGTCAATGATGAACAATATTTCTTATACTTCTTGTTATTATTATTTATTTAAAAAATAGTTTAATTGTTAGTTAGGTTGGTGTGATTGATTTATTTATGAATCTTATTGAAAACACTAAATGTTGGCAAATAAATTTTGTTTTTTATTTTTGTTTATAATTGATTGCAAAAAATATTTGAAAATCAAAATGAAAAACATAGTATTTAATACATAAAAAATAAAATAAGATAATTGCAATGGCTAATAAAGACATACTATTCGTAGAAAATGAAGTGAAAACATAAGTCTCCACTGAATAGGTGGAACTAACAATATGTGTGTCAAGGTTTTATTTTCATCTATCAAATAAAACAAAATTTGAAGAGAGTATAAACAAGTGTCATGTATTTGAAAAAAATATGAATTGTAAATAATAAATTGTATTAAATATGGAGTAATGTATATTTAATTGTATTTGAGTATATATATATTATATAACACTGGTAAATTGTGAGTCTCTTATCTGAAAGGTCTTGAGTTTAACTCTACACAAAATTAATAAATAATAATAATTAATCACACCACATGATAAACTAGAAGAGGAGGACATGAGAATTCATCTTCATAATGCAACCATAGTGCTCCAGCTCCTCGCAAATTAATAGATGGCATGGGTACTGAATTTTGTCTTCTCAGCCCAGCAATCTCTTTACCAGATCGAGGCGGTGTGCCTGATTGAGAGAAGAAAGCGTAATATAGTTGTATAGAGTTAAGCAGGACAAAGCATTATATATTTTTGTATATGTTTCTTAACGTGCTCGAATCATTCTTATTATTTTTATTATTAAGATGATGATATTGGTATTGAAAAAAGTTAGGAGCGGTTGCGACTAATCACCCCACCATTAAGATCCATATAAACATAAGCTCGGAGTTTCATGTCAGCATAGAGTACCCATCCACCATTGAAGATAACTTCAAATTGATTGAGACAGCAAAACCCTAAGAAATGGAGCGCTCATTGTACAAACTCATGCTCAGCAATGAGAACGAGAAGCCCAAATGGAAAACAATAGTCTTAGATAGAAGAGGCCCCAAGTACAATCACATACTATGTACAGAAGAGGCCTGCAATAGACCTTCTGATGGCAGAACTGGTAAGAAACAACTATGAGATAATAATATTCACCTCAGCCACAAAAGAATACGCAGACGCCATTCTCGACAAGCTACAAATCGACATTATTCACAAAGCCAACATAGACATCCACCTCTACAGAGACTCCTGCCTCCTCTCTAATAAAGACGGCTACGTCAAAGACATCATAGTCCTCAAAGGAGACCTCAAAAAAGTCATAATTGTGGACGATAATCCGGTGAGCTATAAACTTCACCAGGAAAATGCCTTCCCCGTGAAACCATTTTTCGGGGACTTGAACGATCGAGAGCTGTGCCGAGGAAGAGACCTCTCCATCATCGCGGCGTTGTCCTGCGATGTGAGAGAGACCATAAAAATATACCTGGCCATGGGTGTGTTGGAAGAACATTAATAATTCTTTTTGCTTGCACAATGTTTTGCATTTAGTTTTTGAGTTGTCAGTTATTTGCTTCATCCTTAATAACTAGGGTTTCATTGTATCTCTCGAATCAATAGACTAACTTATATTTATATCTTGTAATATCTTGAATTAATTTATATGTATTCAAATGTGTTTTTTTTCTTGTAGGTGATTGTCACAATTTGGAGTATGAGTTTTTACGTGCACGTCAACGTGAATTACATGCAATAGCACCGCAAAAGAAGATTATTATTTTGGAGCTGATGAACACTTTGGTGAAGAGAAGCAAGGAGTTTATGAAGCATGATTTCACTATTCTGGTTCATATCTCTGGAGAGCTTTGCACGACTTATGTAAAGAAGAGGCCTAGTCTGGACAATCTTTTGGCTGAGCTGGAGCTATGAGATTGTTCTCTATACTCGTTATACTCGGGAACAAGAAAATCCTATTCTTGATAAACTAGACATTGGTTTTCATCTCAATCGCAGACTTTACAAAGACTCTTGCCAAGATTATTGGCTGTGTAAGGATATTGGTGTTCTGAATAAGGATTTAAACATGGAATATGCGAGTGTGAAGAATGTTGTGATTGTGGACTGTGATGCTTCTGCTTTCAAACATCATCCTTATAATGGGTTTCTGGTAACTCCATTGGAGGAGGATGATAGTTTGGATACTAAGCTATGTAAGCTGAAGGGTTTCTGTTAGAGAAGCCATTGCTAACTTCGAAAGGAACGATAGGAGGCATATGTCCTATTTTCAATAGGGTTGAGTTTGAATGTGTGTTTGTCAACTCTAGGTTTTCATTAGGGCCATGTTTCCCTTTGTTATTAGTTATTATGAGGTTTGCAATTAGCTTATCTATATTGCCATTAGACCATCCATCGCAAAACTTGCAAAATAATCTATCTATTTGTGACTTTAATGAAAGGAAGAAGGAAGAAAGGAAGAAGGAAGCACAGATCTCCAGTTTACTGATTGAAAAATATTTTTATATTAATATATTTTAAAAAGCTTTGATATTTCCCACATAAACAAATTGAATAATATTAATTCCGAGCTATTTAACAATTAACTTATTGTTTTAAAATTATATATATGTATATTTATTTATTTAAATTTAGCATTTTAATAAATTTAATTGTACTTTAAATTTATACTTATTTGGTATTTAATATCAAATAATTTAAATAACACCTTAACGAATTAGAGTATATTTATAGAAAGAAAATAAGTAATATCAAAATAATAATTTATATTTATTGAAATTTATAAATATTATTTGAAATTGTTCATTTAAATTTTAGCTTCAAGTGTAAATTAACCGTGTTTGATTATTATAATTTGAAATATGTATGACTAATAGATTTCATTCTAGAAAATTATGACAAACAATTGAATGATATTTGTTTTGATCTAGGTAAAAAGTTTTTGATAAATAAAAATGGTCTAGAATTTCTAGTCACTTGGAACATATTTACCTCTAAATGTATTTAATAAGTGGTATTGATAAATACCTCAGATATTATTAAAATAGATTAGGTCAAGATTGAAGGGCCATTATGGGACAAGATTATAAGCACATAGTCGAGGATGTATGGATGGTATTGCATATTATCATTAATGAGAGAAGATTAGAAGTAAATAGTGCTATATTATACAAGAAATAATAGTTATAAATTAATTGTGACATTCTAGGTATCATATCCTTACAACTCAACATAATTTATTCATTTTTATCTCTCTTTACTCTCCTATAGTTTTTTTAATCTCTTCTTTCTCCCCTTTTCTTACATATTATCTCATATAGCTATTAAAGGAGGATAGGATTCATCAAATTATACCTACTTCCAACAAGTACATATTTCCTAGCCTCGTTAGATGAGAATCAATAAGATTTCATCAATGATGAATACATGTCTCTTTCAAGGGAAATACTTCTTTAATGTCAGATCTATGAGATCTATGGGATGAAGCTTAGTTAGCCTACAAAAGTGGTTCCCACTTTTATCCATAAAGTAAAATTGGCACTTAATTATTTGTTTTCATTCTTTACACCTTCAAAGAAATTGGAGGCTTCATTCAAAGTTTCCCAAGGAGATTTTTTAAATATGCTTATGTGAATGTTTGAACGAACCCCCTGGGTGGATTATTTCGTGAATTATGGTAACGAGGGTTACTTTCACCAAAAAATAAAAAAGACCTAGCTAAGATACATCTAGAGGAGATGAAAAGTTACCTATGACCAAAGGTAATGATAAGAAGTAATTACTACCCATTTATATAAGAAGATCCAATGAAAATATGTCAATTTCTTAATACTTAAAAGGGAAAGGAAGAGGGGAAATAATGAAAAATAAGATTATTGTGTTTATACTAAGGAGAATAAACACACACACACACACACACACACACACACACACACACACACACACACAATATTGTTAATACTAAAAAGGGAAAAGAAGAGGGGAAATGATGAAAAATAAGATTATTGTATTTATACTAGGGATTATAAACACAATACACACAAATAAATGCAATGATCTTATTTATTATCCTCGGTAAATAAATGCAATAATCCCTAATATCCCTAATAAATGTAATAAAAATGTTTAATATCCCTATTAAATGTAATAAAAATGTTTAATATCCCTAATAAATGTTAAAAAAATGTTTACTATCCCTAATAAATGCAATGATCTTATTTATTATCCTTGGTAAAGTATGAAATATTATACAATTTTTTTAATAAGGTAATTGTTCCCTTTGTAAGATCCTCTAGCTCAGTAGACATTGATGATAGCTATAACTTTTGGATAGAAATAGGTTATCTAACTATCTGCATCACATTTTGATCTTATTTTTTTTCTTATCTCTCCATCAACTTTCCATGTGTGTCAATATTCGGTGCATTCACCTTCTCCACAAGTAATGCTAAATGATCTAGCATTGGTGCTTTTTCATCCAAAGTTACATATCTAGCACAATTTGCAAGAGAATATCCTTAACATCTATCACCACTTGTTTTTTATTTAATTCCTTTCATAGTTTATCTTGTTTATCTTTCCTTCTACATAATTCACTATATTCCTTCCAAGCATTAGGATCTAACTTGTAGGGTCATAATAAGGAATTACAATTACCTCATCTAGAGTTACACGATATCTTTACGTCTTATTCTTCTTGACTTTATCCTTATAAGTTTTTGATCCTTTCTCAAGAATAATTTTGGTGGAATAGGAGCCTTATGCTCCTAATTTGTCTTTTTTGGCACATTCTTCTTTTTGTTCTCTAAATTGTTCTTCTACTTCTCATGGGATTCTTTTTGAGTGTTATTTTTGGGTGGCACTTGAGGTTTTTCCTTAGTTGTCTTACCTTTTTCTTTCTTCTTTAATCCCTCATGTTGAGGTCTTTGAGAATTTGGCCTTTTACTTGTTCCAATAGAAGAAGTATCTTCAATATTTGCATTGGTATATCCTTTATTTTGTATTGTTCCATCATTTCCTTTTGTAGGTCACTTGATCCCTTTATTTTCTTCTTCTTTTATTGCTAAGTATTAGTGTTTTCTACATCCATAGGAATGTTAGTGGTTAAATAATTGAAAGAATCATTTACATTTATATTTACAATTAGTGTTTTAGTGGGTTTTGTAGGAGCTTGATACTCTTGGACTAGTTTAATAATAGGTGCATAGCCAAGTATATACATAGTGGTTGACTCAGGAAATAGGTGATCATTGAGATTTTTCTTGGTAGTAGCCATAACATATTGATCATCACTTACTTCTTCATCTAGGTATTTTACTATTAAGTCTTCAATTAACACATTTTCTTCTATACTTTTTACTAGTGTTGGTATATCATCAATAAAATTTTGTATACATGTATCTTCATACTCATCATTTTATTATCCAATTCAAATTTTGATGTCAGCTCAATGTTTGACACATGAATTGTCTCATCAGTGTACTTTATGTTTAAAATTGTCTTCCACATCTTGATGTCATCTTCATAATTTTCATGAAGTCTTCTAGTTAACACCCTTAATGCTCTTTGCTTATGCATAAAGCTGCCCTAATATTTTTGCATTATCTCATTAATTTTCGGTACTAATAGGTCTAGTATTGTAACTAGAAGAGTACTCTCTCTCATTTTCTCTCAATTTTCACCACATATCTTCGTTTTTGTAATGATTTTTTTATTGAAATCTTTAGCAATCATGTTGGAAAATTCAATAGGCACATACTTGGATTTATACATCATATCAATAATATCTTCTTCAAGCTTAAGTTTATCTACATCACTTAATGTGTGATACTTAAAATGTCCAAGTACAACCAAACCTCTAGTTGCTCTTATTGAATCGATAATCTCATTAACTATTTTGGGCTTCTTACTTTCTTACCACTCTAAATTGGCTTATGTCATCTAAGTCAATTTTATCACTATCTTCCACAACAATTAGCTTTCTTATCCTCTTTGTCTATTTGTGAGTGAATGATTGACTATCCTTTCTCTTTTAATAGGTTTTAGTTTGAGATTGTACAGGTTTGGTAATTTGTACAACTCCTTTCTTGACATATGGGGTGGAAAGGTTAGTAGCTCTAGTCCTTGAACAAGTAGCTTTAAGACTCTAAGGTGTGGCAATTTGTTTAATTTTTTCCTTTCTTAGCCTTTGGTTGTTCAATCTGAACTTCTTCTTCTTCTTCTTTAGTTTCATCACCCCTTTCTCCATCATTTCTCTTCGTTGCAACTTTAACCAACTATCCTATATCCTCTTCTCCGCTGAAATTACCTTTAAGTATATCAATCATTTTCTTTGATTTTCTAGTGAACGTGGGTCCAACAATTTCCATCTTAATTCTTATTACACAATAAAGTTAAAATGAGGGTTCACCTTAAACCCATGTGGTTACATGTTTTTGAAACCTTGTCTCACAATGTTAAGAAAAACAAGAGGAAATAATTTTTGGAAGTGCAAAGTCCAACCTTTACTCTCCCGAGTGACATCCTGACCCCTAAGGCCAAAGATTTCAATTCCACTTAAATGAAAGGAGGAAGGAAGAAAAAAATCTTCTCCAGTTTACTAATTGAAAAGCATTTTTATATTAATATATTTTATATAGCTTTTATGTTTATCATATTTAAACAAATTGAACAATAATAATTTAGAGTTTTTTTTAATTTAATAATTAAGATATAATTCTAAAATTAAAAATATATACGTATATATACATAAATTTATTATGATATTTATTATATAAATAATACATTTATACTTAAATTTAGTACTTTAATATCTATATGGTTGGTTATACTCTTTTAAATTAAATTATATGTGAAGTTTATTAACATTATAAGTTGTAAAATAAAAAAATTCTAAAAGTAGATGACTCAAAAATATAAAATAAATAAAATTTTATTTAAACACTATAGTAACAAATCTTTTTCTTCACATTAAAAATTATTAAAAGAAAGTACTAGTAAAATACTAAAACAAGTATATAAAAATAGACTTGAATTTAAATGTTTGTACTATAGATATATTTTAGGAATATTTTAAAATATGATAATCAAAATAAAAATAATAATGATTTAAATAAATTTAAATTTATAAATATATTTTTGTGTTATCATTGAATTAAAATTTTATTTTATTTGTAAATTAATATTATTTTCTTATATATTATTATTCTAATTTAAAATATATATGATTAATAGATTTAATTCTAAAAAATTATGAAAAATAATTGGTTTTTTATTTTTCCATTTAAATCAAAGTTTATTTTGTACATGAAAATGGTCTAAAAACTTATAGTCACTTAGAACCTTTTTTTTTTAATATATAAAATAAGTGATCTTTATAGTTGATTTACAAATTATGAAAATAGATAGATTGATCTGTGGAGAATCTTATAAATTATCAATGATGAGAGAATATTAAAAGTATATAGCAATGCATTATTAGTCAAAAAAATATTATAACTTGTTTTTTGGAAATTATTGGATGTGTTATTTTTAAGCTGGTGTCACTTTCTTTTTTATTATGCTAGGTACAATATCCTCATGGTTTATGGTAGTTTATTCACTTTTGTCTCTTGTTAATATTACATGGTTTTATTTTTTCTTTATTCTCCCTATACTACACAGTATCTCATATAGTCATTAAAGAAGGATAAGGAGCACATGATATTATACCTAGTTTTAATAGATACTTATTTCGTAACCTAGTTAGATAACAAGAGTTGCACCCCAAGTTGGAGTCCCTACCTTGAATAGGAACAAGGTGTTATCATTTCGCTAGCATTGCATAGAGTAGTAATTGACATTAGAGGAATTGTTTCCAAGATTACAAAAATGAAAGATATGTGATGAATTAGGACAAGAAAACCTATCCAAAAAGGACACATATGGGGTTTTGTTTTAGCTCAATGTGGTGCTGTAATAAATAGAGGTGCATCAATGTATCATATTTTCTAAGAATCTATTAAATAGGGTGTGCATGGTATGTACCATTTAGTATGATGAGAGACTATATTCCACTGATGCTTCAAGCTTACCTTCTATTTACTATTAGTGTTTTGTAACATTATTTCATAAGTGTATACCATTTATTTTTTACCCTCAAATGTAAATTGTAGCTGAGAAAATATAATGCATGGTAGCCGTAACTTCCTTGCCTAATTTGTTAAATCATTAGTATCTTCCTTTTTGTTTCCTAAACATATAGTTTTGGCAGTGCATTTTCACTCTATAACCTTATTTTCACTCTATAACCTTATTTAGAGAATTTTTTTTAAAAATATGGTTAAAGGTAAATCTCAAATTTAATTTTCTTCATAGTAATAATAAATCATATAATATTAAATAAACTTTAATCAAAAGTAATCTAAATAGTCAAATCTACAAATATATTTGTAGAAATATCATTTTTCAAATATAGTGTCATTTGACATAGAATTTTTCATTTCTTCTTATTTATTTAAAATTGAGATTTACCTTTAACCAAATATACAACGATATTATTTAGTTACATGCATTAGAGAAATGAAAAACCAAATGTAAAAATTGGTACTCAAGAAAATGAGTACCATCATTTTTAAATTACACTACTTCCTAGTGTTTTGTTTTTTTATTAGTAAATGGACGAAGCCTTGTATTATATTGAATAAAATAAATTTAATTTATAGAATTCTTTATTCAAGTGGGCACTAGTAGAAAGAACGAAGCAAGAAAACCTCCAGTCTTGCCCGGGACCAAAGTCCTATATTATATAGTTTAAAAGGGGCATACCCCAGTTTATATGAAGCTTTATATAGGTAAATACAAAATTCGATGAAGAAAGTAATAACATATAGACATCCTTTGAAAAGGGACATAAAATTGGAGAGAGGCAAGTTTTCAAACATAATTTAGCAAGGATCCTGCCATGAAGAATTAATCAATTTGCCATCTGCATGACAAAATACAACTATCGTCCAATATGGGATTAGTACCAATTCAATGTGATCATAAAAATGGGCGCAAAGAGACCAATCAACATACTGAGAGATTATTCATACAATAAGAATCCTAAATTGTACCACTAGAGTTAATTAGAAGATTTTATAATATGCTTTATGTGAATCTTTATCTAGAATCTCATCCTATTACCTAATCATTTTACATTTAATTCTTAAAGTGGATTAGATATTTAGGGTTCTTATCTAGTTCAAATGAAAAGATTCGTCAAAATTATATTAACTAAATTTAATAATTTTAGATGTTCATTGATTCTTTTTATTCTTATCGTATACTTGTCAGTTTGAGAGGAGGATAATTAAACAATCTCTCCCCAATTACCAAAGAGATTGTAAACCTAAGAACATCATCTACTAGGTTAAGGATCCTATTTCACCTCTCCTATTTGACAGCCCCTCTGAACACCATTGTCCTCACTTCTAGAGTGTGAAAGAGGGAAATAGCAGACTCCATGCTCATAGAGAAACAATAGGGTTTTATAAGAAAGAAGAGTCATAAAAATATTTACTATTCCAAGCCTTAAATAAAAGATGGCAACTCACAGTTGTTAAGCATTGATGTATTCCTACTCATATGTGTGTGGAATTATTGAGATACTAAAAGAGACTATACTTAATGTTTCATGATTGTTTCTCAGATGTCTAATAAATGTAAGTAGATTTTCTTGCTACGAATTTTTGTCTAATAAAGTTGCATCATATTTATACTAAATTGTCCTTTGCTCTAATCTTAGTATTCTACTTAACTTAATTATATTCTGCTAAATATATAAATTCTTCTCCCTCCACTCCTTTATTTTCCAATTTATCAGCTTTTAAATTCCCTTCATGATAAATATTTTGTATTCTAGTCTCCTCAAATTGATCTATAAGATTAAGTACACTTTCTAGTTCAACATTTAATATCCAATTTGGTGTTTGTCACTTTCTAATTGCATTTAGGATAATTTATGAATAACCTTCAATAATTAACTTTTAAATATTATTTTTTATTCTTAATTTTAATCCTTATTTTAATGCTTCCAATTTAGCTATATTATTAGTTATATTACCTAATGGTTTAGTTCATTTTAATATCCAATCTTCATTTTTTGATCTAACTATACAGCCCAATCGCACTTTCCTAAAATTCCCTCTAGAAGATCCATCAAAGTTTAATTTATTCCATCCTATCGGAGTTGCTACCCATTTACATTCTTTCTTGGCTATATTATCCTTTTTAGGATTAACTAAGGGAGGATTAATCAAATGAAGCCATTTTTTCCTCATATTCTCATCCCATGTTGAGAATGTACCTTCTACCTTTGGTGTGTTCCTGAGATGGCAATTCATAACTTCTGTGATGACTGCCTCAATTTTATTGAAATTTTTTATCTTACTAAGTTATAAATTTTGAAATATTTGTCTATTTCTTTCCTTCCATATTTCCCACATAATGATTGTAGGTGTAATATTCCATAATTTCTCATAGACACTTATCCTATTCTTAATTGGCCAACCCTTAAGAAATCCCTCAATATCCTGAGGTAAAGGGGAAGTCCAATTGAATTTATTCTTAACCCAATACCAATAGTCTTGTGCAAAGGGGCACTTAAACAAAATATGCTCCATATCTTTAGATTCAATTTTGCATAGACTGCATCTGTATGGTCCTTCAAATCCCATTTTAGAGAATCTATTGGTTGTAAGAATCCGATTCTAAATTTCCACCCAAAGGAAGATACCAACCTTAGGTAGGCATTTTGAATCCCAACATAGATCCAAGGGCATAGCAATATTATCCCATCTTTGTGAGTTAATTATAAGATCATATCCTAGCTTAACTTTGTATATTCCATCATTAGATGCTCCCTAGATGAGTTTATCTACTCAATTATTGTGAGTCACACATCCACCCTTAAGGATATTTTCAAGGATAGTTTTATCTATACTTGGAATATTAATATTATCCAAATATTTCCATACCTAAGTCTCAATCTCATCAATCCTGATAAGTGTTTTGGCATAAGAAACCTTAGGTCCCCAAATATTAGTAATGACATTGATGTTATTTCTAGATATTCTAGAATTAATAATCAGGGGTTGACCATCCCATGAATCATCCCCAAATAATGCCTCAACACCTCTACCAAAATCCCAAGTAAGATATTTGCTAACTAGATCATAAAATTCCAATTTTTTGAACCTCTTGGTGGATTTCTAATTCTAAAGAGAGAGGAAGGATCTAATGGATTAAGATATTTATTATAATGTATTTTTGCCATTTTTTATCTTTTTCCCTATATAAGCGTCATACTAGCTTTGCTCCTAATGCCTCATTCTGCCAACTGAGATTTTTTATGCCCAATCCTCCTTTATTCTTAGGCCTACATATCTTATCCCATTTTATTAGTGCTTGTTTCTTTTTCTCTTTTGTTCCACTCTAGAAAAAATTTTAAGTTTTCCTTCCAATTTTTCATTTACATTATTTGGTAGCGAAAGGCAAGATAGAGGATAAATAGGAATAGTTGACACAACAAATTTAATTTTTGTTAATCTCCTAGCTTTAGTTAGTCATTTCCCTTTCCATGATTCTATTTGTTTTTCTACTCTTTGTAATTTATTGTCCCAACCTTTTCTTCTCCTAACTACTTTTTCTAAGTATATCCCTAAATATTTACATGGGAAGTTACTATTTTTATATCCAATATAATTGCATATACATTCCTCCATCTTCCTTGGTGTGTTTAAAAAGAAAATTTCTTATTTTTCTTCATTGACCATTTGTTCCAACACTGCTCAATAATCCAATATAATTTTTTTAAAATCTTTGATTTCTTCCTTCATACTACTTGCTAGAAGAATGGTATCGTTAGCAAACTGCTGATGGGTAATGTTTGGAACATTCTTAGTGACATCAATGCTTTTAATTAATAGTACACCTTGTTCCTTTTGAATAGCTCTACCAAATGCTTCTTCCTTAATTATAAAAAGAAAAGGTGACATGGGGTCTCCTTGTTAGATACCCCTTGAAATCTTGAAGAAGCCTTTAGGAGTACCATTAATAAGTAGTGATATTTTTGGAGAAGATATACAATTAAAAATTATATTTATCTATTGTTTGGAAAATCCAAACTTTTCTAGGAATTTACATAAAAACCTCCAATCTACTATGTCATATGCTTTTTGTATATCTAACTTCGTAAACATACAGGCTTCTTTTTTTTTAACTGTTGAATGTATAGTTTCCTTAATGATGAATATTCCATCGAGAATTGATCTACCAGGTACAAACCCAGTTTGTTCTTCTGCGATATTTTTTCGAAGCAAAGTTTTGATCCTATTTTCTATTGCTTTAGAATAAAATTTATATATTGTATTACATGATGCAATGGGGTGAAAATCTATTGGTGACTTTTCTGCAGTTTTTTTTGGTATTAATACTAAAAAGGTATGATTAATTTCAATTAAGAATGATCCCCCATTTCTAGCTACTTCTATTGCTTTCCATAATTCTTCTACTAAGATTTCCCAACATTTTTGGAAGAAAAAAGATTGGAAACAATTAGACCCTAGAGATTTATCTAGGCTAAGCTTAAAAAGAGCTAATTTGAATTGTTCTTTTATAAAAGGTTTATTAAGCTCCTTCTTATCAAATTTTGTGATAACTTTAGGTATATTATTTAGCATAATGTTTTGTTTAGTCAAATTGGATGAGTCATAATTGTTTAATAGACTCTCATAATATGTGATGAAAGTTTGAGTAATTTCTATTGGATTGTCAATAGTACTACCATTATTATCTTTAATTTGAGTAATAGTTTTAAAAGCTCTGTTGCGTATTATACTATTGTGAAAAAAAATTTGTGTTTTTGTCTCCTTGTGCTAGCCATTTTTCCCTCAACTTCTGTCTCCAAAAGGCTTCTTCTTTTGCTAAAATTTCTTCTTATATGATTAATAGTTCTTTTTATTCAATGTATTTTTCATTGTTTGTGCCATTTTTAATGATTTCATTATTTAATTTTTTAAGATCTTCATTATTCAGTTTGTCTTGGAATATATTATTGAAATGTGTTTTATTCCATTTTTGTATGTTTTCTTTGAGCATTTTAAGTTTTGATACAAAACAATACATCTTTGATCCTATAAACTTGCCTTCATCCCACCATTGTTTAATATTCTCCATGAATTTTTTATCTAAGAACCACATCTTTTCACATTTTATAGGATTCCTATTAGATTTTATAGGTTCTATTAATTCAATTTTAATGGGATAATTATCTGATCTTGCAATAGGTTGAATTGAGGTAGTGATTATGAAATCCACTTCAGCTAGTTCTTCTTTCAAAAAGAATATGTCCAATTTTTTTGTAATATAGCTAAAGTCACAAAAGGAGATATAAATGATGATACACATAGAGGAGATTAATAAATAAATAATTGTGTATTCTAAGTGAAAAATAGTCAAAATAACTATTAAATATCAAAAAAATGTTCCTTTATAGTTGGAAATCTTGTTAACTAAATAATCTCAAAGTAAAATTTGAAAAATAAATAAATGAATTCTATACATCTATTTACTTGTTTTCTATAGCAAAAAAATTAGTTGCAGTTGTTATGCTAGAAAAGGCACACACAAGTTCAACTAGTCACGATGAGTGGAGTCACATTAGTTGATGTTTTGGAGTGCACACAAATTGTGAATATTTGATTTTATAAAAAAGAAAAACCCCATAGTATAATAGATGTATAATAGATGTGTTATAAAACATGAGTATGCATTATTATTCTGATGTATTAAGAAAAAAGACTTGTAAAAATAAAGGATAGAAAATAAAACCCCTGTGAAAGCTAAAAGTATAACATGACAAAAAAGAAGGCTTTCCACCTATTATAATCAAATTAGATTCTAGTAAATTCACCATGTTAAAGCTCTTTTCCTTGGCATTGAGACAGTAGCTCATGACTAGATCAGACCTCATGGCTCTTCCTTTGGCTTTTGTAAGCCAGAAAAAAAAAAAAAAACATAAATTATGATAGGTCTAGAACTCCACTTAACGAAGAATTTTACTAAAAATTATATCACTTTTTGTAGGAAAAATTTCCAATTCTTTGCAATCTTATTTGATAATCTACAAGATAAGGTTGTTTTGAAGGCAATTCAAGGTTTCACAATCAAAGTGTAGTGATAATTATGAAATGTTGATTAAAGGGAGATAGACATGGGATTGGAGTGAGGAAGTCGTGATGAAGATTTGAGAGATCATGGGAAAATTAAAGGACAAATGTTAGAATCAAATATCAGAGCTAAAGAAAAATATGGTATTTAGTATAGTTTGCACAATCCACTCAAGGAAAGTTTGAATTAATATGTTTTACACATTTTTTGTTTGTAAATCATAAAGGAATTTTCTTTTAGAATACCGCTAATTATAAGGAGTGTTAATTTTGGTGAAGATGAATAAAAATAAAAAGAGGATATGCAAAGAAAATTTTTGATGTGAGTGTTGCTAGAGAATTTCAAATAGTACAGCTGCTAAGTACAAAGTTGTATGCTACTCTCCTGAGATGGATGGAAAAAATAAGGTTTGCAAGTTGCCTAATTACTTGCTTGAAGTTAAAAATTTAATTGCAATTTTTCCAGTGAGTTGTTGGGTGAAAAGTGAATCAATTTAAAACTCAATATATTTCCAATATTTTACAAACACATGTCAATCTACCTGCTAAAGACGTTTCTTTTTACAAACAATTTTGAGACTCCTTGCTAAAGGAGTTTTTTATCTGTATGCAAAGTGGGATTGATAAAATCTAATCCTACTCCATTACTAGTATGAGCTCCAACCCCATCAACAAGTCTAATATTTTTCTTTATTAAATTGGGATTTTTCCACTTGTCATGCATGCATGTGAAATGTGGACACATTGACAAGGTACATATTATCGTAAATTGTTCTATATTAAATTGGGGTTTTCCCACTTGTCATAGATGCATGTGCAATGTGAACATGTTGACAAGGCACATGTCATTGTCTATTACCGATAGCTTTCATAGCTGTCAAAGCTCAATTCTTTAGAGAATTGTTTTAGGAAGAAAAAGAAAAGATCCTTAGGAAAAATAAGTTGAGCCAATCAAAAAATAAGAATTTTCTAGGGGATTTTCAATAGGAAGTGGTTATGAAACTATAGGATATACCACATATTAGAATATTTTCACCATTATCGAGTCTTTAACTATTGTAGATAGACATCCCAAAACTTTAGTCTCTTGCCTTAATGATAGGGACTAATAATTTATACATACACATTATTGATAAATTGATGTCTCTTTTAATGGAATAACTTATATTATTGGATGTATGGGAATACATGAGAGATGTTTCTATAGGATTACTAATCATTATAAAACATACAATTGAGTCATTAGTTACATAATGAGACACTGTAAAGATAGATAAAGGAAAGACAAGATAGGACTTAAAAAATTAATGACATGTATATTTAATAGATTGAGATCCATAAATGTTAGCTAGATGCTCATGGTAAAAATCAATTTTAAGTAATATTAGTCAGTATATATGGATATGTAGTAGGTGCATGATAATTATGTAGATATTTCACTATACAATAATTAATATTAATATTGCATATAAAAGGTCTATGTAAGATGAATTATAAAGAATGTGTGTAATAGATCATTATTTCTCTAAATGGGTAAAGTTTTTGAAAAAAGAGGAAGGGAGAGGGCCTTGAACCCATAGTTGCAAATATAGCAAGGCAAACCAAGGGCCAATACAACCAAATAGCTAGCCAAAAGACTAGAACCATCAAAGAGATCACTCCCACAAAATAATCAAAAATAGAAACCAACTACCAAAGAAACTAAAACATGTCTTGAGAGAATCGTAACTAATCAGATAGAGCATGAAACTAAAAGTTTACTAAACAACATGCAACAAAAGAAATCAAGCCAAAATATAGGATTTGATATAAACTATATGCATATAATAGTGTTGTAACAGTAATGAGTCTTAAAGATACTTAAGTACTTAACTTAAAAAAATGTAAAGGTCTTAAAGATATGTAAGTTTAAAATAATATAAATCATATTAAGCTTAAGACTAATATAAGTTTTTATACCTCTGCAAGAGGTGATAAAGAAACTAAAATAGGAAAGAAAACTAAGCTTTTTTAATATATTCCATTTTTTGGTAGGTTGAGCAAGCTCCCCATGCCAATCTATGACATCTCTATCCTGTTGTTCATGATCCTTCTCATTTCTAGTGGAGTTCACATCCTTGGTCTTTTTGTTGATATGAGATTGTTTTGAAGTGAAGAACTTGTAATAGAACAACCATTATTTTGTCATTAATGTCAAACCTACTACTTGTTGATAAGACAACTGCCTAGTTGATTTGAGTACTATCATTTTTTTGATTAATGGAGAGGTTTTGATCAAATAAGGTAATAAGAGCACCTAGAGGAAAGGCTGAGTTATGGTATGAAAAAGATGTACAAAGATCAATTAAGATAGTGATGATATAGTGTATTGTTTATCTACTTAAGGCTACAAAGGTTGGATATATTGATTAAGTTTAGAAGAACAAATAAGAAGAATTGAGTTTTCCAAGCTTGACCGAGTTGATAGTAGGTGCCGAGAAAAGTTATTGAAAGTCAAGAAGAAAATCAGTTGGAGCCAAGTATAGCGAAGATTCAGTACATGCCGAATAAAATTAGTGTAATCCAAGTAAAGTTTAGTTAATTCTGAGCACTAGTAAACTTTAGCGTTTGTAGAGTTATCTAGTTGAAGATGAGTTTAAGAATAGTATGGAAGTTGAGTAACAACATATTGATTCTGAGTGCTAGTATTCATGGTAAACTATAGATTTGATGAATCTAAGATGACTATTTTGTTTTCTTGAATTGTGTGAAGTGTATGGAAGATAATTATGATGACTTAGTGGCACACAATTCAAGGTAAACTATTTTGAGATGAATTCAAAGAGGATTGAAGAAGAAGGTTCTAGAGGAACCAAATGGAAAAGTGGGTAGATTCATTGAATCCTACCTAATCCTACCTAACCCTAAAGTGGACAATTGAGGTGAAATGACAAAAGATCTTAAATCTATATTTATAGTGAGATTTGGTCAAAAGGAAGGTTTTCATGTGTGAGAACCTAAGGAAGACAAGGAGTCTAAGGTATTTGCTTCATTAAATGGTTGAACAGAAGAGACTGCTATTGGAAAGCAAAGCAAGAAGGCTTAAGAGTATGAATGCTTGAAGGGTGAACAAGCTATTAGTGTTGAAGCGTGTAAAAGCCAATTAGAATGGAGGACTAAAATAGAGATCTATAATCTACAAGTGAGTTTTAATTTGTTATCAGATAATCCTTATTGTTACTTTCTAATCATTGTATTGGTGTACGGCAAATCCTTTCGATTAAGGTTGACCTAACAGTCATTTGTAAATCCTTTAACTAGGTGAAGTTCCAAGTGAATGATCTAAAGTCCTCTAACAAGGCTCACTCCTAATAGGGTGATTGAAATTCTCTAACCAGGTCACATTTAACAGTGTGTATTGTAACCTTTAACAAGGTTGGCCTTTCACAGGGCATCACAGTTAGAGTAAATAATTAATTTACTAATTTTTCATTCTATTTACTTAAGCTTACTTAGGTTAATGCATTTCATTTATTAGTTGTAGTCTAGGATTTTTTTATAAGTTGTTGACAATATGGGAGTTTGTTCTCTCCTAAGTCATACTTATCCTCTCACATTGTTCGAGGACTTTCCATCTAATGTGGACGTATGCTTAGTTGTCACACTTATCTCCTAGCATATTCTAGCTTGTTCTAAGAGATTCCTTGAGGCCTTTATAAGTGGTCTCTCCCTCATTGTATTTTTACATCACATTCTTGTATATTGTAAATACATATTTTATTGTGTTTACATACTTGTTGTCTCTCATGTCCATTTAGGGTTTTTTCGCTAGCTCCTTGCTCTTCTCTCCTTGGCTTCCCTTTGATAGGTTTTCACATGCAGGTGATCTTAGGCATCTTCGGAGTTGGATTTCATCAACTCCAACAATCACTTCAAAAGAGTGAGAATTAGTAGCATGTTACTAGTGATTTTTCCAAAATTGGGTTTCCACGTAAAATCCATGTGTCAAATGTGTTATTGAATCTATTATGTTTCATGTTTACATTTCTACAAAGATGTTTTGACCTAGGATAGTAACCTATAAATTTTAAGAATTGTATGATCTAATGGACACATGCAGATAAGATTTTATTGATATGGTTTCACTAAGCTGTGAAAAGTTGTATTTGTACATTTGGACCTTGGATAATTGATTCAATTGCATCCCCCCTAGTTATTCTAAAAAATTCTAACACTTCTATAGTCTACTCTTACTAGTGACCACCCCCAGAACCATTATTTCTATTATCTGCCTCTCTGTACTACAAATAGATTCAACAAAAACCCCCAACTCTAGTTTAGTGATGGTATATTTGTACATTTCAATAGAAAAAGTACAAATCTATGTCACCTTTAAGGTTGACTTATTAGAATAGCTGAATTTAATTTTTTGCAAGCATATGATCTAGGTAAATTCATTCTAGCTAAGTTATATATAGTCTCACACTTTTCCAATTGGAAATGTCTATTGAATACATGTTTTATACTAGTTTGTGTCCAATTAGTAAAGGAGTAAATTTCTTTAAGAAAATTGACATTTCAATAACTCTTACTCTTTTTAATGATTTTTTTTAATAGCATATAAGCACCATTCTATAGAGTTCAAAGTTAAAAGTATTCTCATATAAGGTTTATAGTATTTTACTTAGATATAGTATGTTGTAATTAAAAAATGCTACACGTACATATTTTAACACTCGAGAAGATGTTGCTTTTGAGAAAGAAAAAAATAGTAAATCTTATAAAAAAATAAATAAAATAATATGACTTTCTATGAATAGAGGAGAGAGTCCTCTTCTAAAATGCATAATTTTTCTTTTGGTCTGAATATATTTGATTTGAAAAATGTGGTAGGAGATGAAAACTATTGATTTTAGGTGAGTTGCAATTTGAATTGTTATAAAAGAGAAATATAAGTCAAAAGATATTGTTAATTTTTCACTTATCTATCTATATGTGTCATCTATAACATAATCTAGGATCAAAGGGAAAAAGGTTTATCTCCATATAGTTTTGTGGTGGGAACTAGACCCCTCATTTTCAACATTTTCAGCATCTAAAAAATAACCCTTAAAAATTAGGATAATATATCAATTCTTGTTCCAAATAATTATTAAAAATAATAATCCTAAACTTTACCCATTTGTACACATTTCATTAATTTTTTTGATTTTCAAATTCTAAATAATAATATTAGTTTAATGTCATTTAAGCTAAATAGTTATACTTTTGTTAGTCTTTTCCTTTATAAAATGGTGACATGGGTTTGTGTTAAATCCAAGGATTCCATTTTTATTTGAAGAGCATAAACTCTAGTTGAAACATTACTTTCAAACTCCATAACTCTATTGAGGAGGGAATCCCTTTCCATGTTTTTGTCCCACTCTTCTACATTATGACCTTTGTCATCTTCATTTTTTTCATTATCTTGAATAGGATCAGTTTGGTTCTTAATAATTGCCTCCTACTCAATTATTTACATGTCCTCATCTTCCCCATCATATCTGACACTATCTTCCTCTTTATGGTTTGCATCCTTTGTGTCCTCATCGTCAGTCTCCTCTGCTACTTTAGCCTCTACCTCAAGGAATTTGTATTCCTCCAAACCCATAGAGGTGTCCTTATCACCTTTCTATTGATTTTGTGCTTTCTTCCTTTAGATTATTTGTATCTTCTTTCCATTGAAGTAGCCTCTTGTTGTCCTATTTTCCCAAAAGTAATTTTTTCTTTACTCTCTTCATCCCCCATGTTATTTTTGTCAACATCAATGATGTCTTTATCAGTCCTACTCTTTTAAGGGGTGGTGCCTTTTCTTATTTGGGAAAAATTCTTCCTTTTTGAAGGGATTTTGAGTAGAAGATCTTCTTCAAGGGGATTTTTAGGGTTACTAGATGGTAGAGACTAGTCAGCACTAGATTTTTTCTAGACCTAGAGTTAGGTTTTTCTTTGCTAGGGCTCACAATAGAGGACAATTTTATTTCGTTAATTCTTATAGATGAGCTGGTCCCAACTCACTCGTTCCCATGGATCAAGGTCCTACTAAAAGTTGGGTGATGAGAAAACACATGTTGGTCTAAAATAAAAATTAATCCCTAATGAAGAGGAGCGTTATCTCCATTTTCTATGCTACGCTTCAAGGAGGGAACCTAAAAGAAAAGAACATGTGTTTTCTCTTCATGGCATAGGAAGTTAAATAAACATAAGTGATAAGCATGGTAAGGGTCAAACCTATCTTTGCAAATAAAATATTTCATAATGTAAAGGAAGATAATAGGAAAAGGAGGAGGGAAAGAAAGTATGTCATACCCATTTGTCACATTTATGCATTTTTCCTTCTCATTATTGCCAAATAATTTTGTCATATAGTTGTTGTACTTGCCCTAGTTTTTCCTTTTGACTCGATGACCTTCACATCTCAAACCATCGGCCTCCACAATTAGCTCTAGCATAACTGTAAACTCAATGCTGTCAATAGTCACCATGCCCTTATGCCAAGAGTTGGCAAACCTTGAAGAAAGTTCTTCACTGAAGCCCCTCATGGCTTCAGTGAAACTGGTTAGCTCCACATTCTAAAAATATTTCCATATCTATTGATTTTGTTTCAATTCCCTATTGTCCCTTTGTTCAACTTTTTTCAATGGTCCTCCCATAATTTTAACTTTACCCAACTCCTAGAGCACTTCCTAAATAGCTTGATTATCTTCCACAATAATGGCATTTTGAGAAACTTCAGAACTTCGTATACTTTCCATAGATGGATTTCTTTTTCTACATATAGAAGAATGGAAAAATTTTCAAAATAGTGAAGTCTCTCAATTATTTTAGCCTGAAAAACTCATGATTGAAATAATGTTGTAATAAAGCCTTTCTTGTTAATTAAAGATCCTCAATTTTAGTAGATCTAGTATGACTCTCACTAGCATTTTTGACACATTTGGAAAGTAATGAATAATTGGTAATGTTTCATAATTATTCATACTTTTTTCCTTCCTTATATCTATGAAATCCTCCTCATATCTTCTCATTAAAAGAAAGGCTAGAGAAAGCTTTAATGATGTCATTAAATTCAAAGTTTTGAATGTTGATATTGGACACCAAAATAACTTTAGGTATTCTACTATAATTAAAATTGCTTCTCGTCTTTCTAGTAATAACTTTCTCAAATTTAGATCATTTATGTTCCCTATGAATAGTTGAAACTTTAGTCATAGTGATGTCCTTTTGAATTTTAAAGTTACTTTGGGCCAAAAGAAATAATATTTTAGTGATATTTAGAATGAAGTAATAAGAACTCACTTCTTTGATTGGCACCTTAAACATTTCCATTTTTATCATTAATTATAATAATTTTGAGTTGTTTTTGGAAATTAACTGTAGTAATCAGTTTCCTTTCTGGGAAACCCAAACCCTAGTTACCAAAAAAGTCTATAGTATTATTCCCTTCTCTTTGAGTACATTATATCTTGACTTCAATAAATTTAGATAACCTACATTTGTAGTCTTCCATCAAACTGAGAATTCTCCAAAGACTTTTAGCTCTATTAGAGAGGATATCAACTATGAGTTTTGGCTCATCTTCCAAAATGAATTTTTTATTCCTTAGCTCCCAAAGTGACTTGATACCCTATCACATTGCCAACCCTTCAACATAGATATTAGAATTGATGCTAATATCTTTTTCAAAACCTTGAAACATTTCTCCTGTTGAGATCTGATTGAAAAGACCATTGTTGAAAGAGATTATTGAAAGAAGGAGATTGTTGACGAAGACTATGTGTTTCAATTATTGTTTTGTCATGATGTCAAACCTGCTTTTTCCTGGTAAGACAACTACTTATAATATTCAAGTACTATCACTTAGTTGATTGATGAAGAGGATTTGATCAATAAGATGTAACAAAAGAACCTAGAGGAAAGGTTGAGTTATGATTATGTAATGAAGTACAAGGATCAGTTAAGATGGTGATGACATTATGTATTGATAATGTACTTAAGGTTACAAATGTTGGCTACACTAAGAAATTTTAGAAGAACAAGTTACACAAAGTTTCTCTACCAAGCTTGATTGAATGGATGGTAGGTGTTGAGCAAAGGTAGTGCAAGCTAAGTAGAAAGTTAGTTGGAGCCGAGTGAAAGAAAATTCTAGTGGATGATGAGCATTAGTAAACTTTAGTTGATGTTGAATGATTTTATAAGTTGATGCCAAGTAACACAGTATGTGTCAAGCATCAAAAGGTTGATAATGCTGAGTTACTGCATTATTTTAAAGATCAAAGATTCGCTGAATCTAAGCCAACAATTTTTTTTTCTTGAATTTTGTGAACAAGGTGGAAAATAAGGATGATGAGCTGGTGGCACAGAATTTGAGGTAAACAAATTTTAGGAAAATCCAAATTGGATTCTAGGAGAAGTTTCTAGAAGAGATATGAGATATCCTACTTAATCCATCCGAAACCTAATTTGGAAAATGGAGAATGAGCAAAAAAAATCTAAATTTCTTATTTATAGGAATGTCTGGTCATGAAGCAAAGTTGTGATGTGTGAAAACCTAAGGAAGAGAAGGAGGTAAGGGTTTTGCTTCATCAAGAAACCTAAAAGAAGAGTCTGCAATGGCATGTTAAGCAAGAAGGCTTAAGGAGATGAATGTGTTAAGGGTGAACAAGCTATCAGAATTGAGGACTAAATAGAGATCTGTAATCTATAAGAGAAGTTGTAAGTTCAAAGCTCTACTATTACTCTCTAACAATTGTATCAGTCTAGGGTAAATCCTTTGGATTAAGGTTGACCTAATAGTCATTTATAAATCCTTTAACCAGGTGGCATTCCAAGTGAATGGCCTAAAGTCCTCTAACAAGGCTCACTTCTAATAGGGTGATTGAAATCCTTTAACAGGGTCACATTTAATAGTGTGTATTGTAAACTTTAATAGGGTTGACCTTTCATAGGGTATCACTTTAGAAGAGTGAAAAAGAGTAGCATGTTACTAGTGGCTTTTCCCAAATTAGGTTTCCACATAAATCATTGTGTCAAGTGTGTTGATGAATCTGCTATGTTTTATGCTTTACATTTTTGCAAGTTGATTTGATAGTAACCTACAAGTTTTTAAGTGAATGCATAATCTTATGGATGCATGCATGAGTATAAATGTTTTATGGATTCACTAAGTTGTGAAAAGTTTCATTTATACATCTAGACCTTGGATAATTGGTTCACCCCCCAGCCCCCCCACCCCCAAGTTATTCTAAAGTATTCCAACATTCTCCTATGTTATTCCTAACCAAACCTCCTATATTGGTTATGTTTAGGTTACCTTTTGAGAATCCATCCACATTACATTTCCACCAGTTTAGGTATTGATTTCCTCCATATATTCAACCAAATTAGATTAGTGAGGTTCTAATTGATATGCCAATTTTTTTTGATTTTGGTTTCACAAAGGGAGGGGAAATTAGTGCATTTAGGGAAAGAAGCAGCATTGACACTATCTCTGACTGATCTCTTAACCCTGTGAAAAAAAATCAATAGCAGATTTACTCTCCTCCCTAAATGTTCTATTATTCCTTTCTTTCCACAGTTTCCAAGCAATTGTAGTGAGGATTTAAAGCAAATATTTGGCACAGTAGAATGTGAAAAAGGAGAGTAGGATGAAGTGAAAAACAAATCCTTAATGAATTTAGGCATAATCCATTTGGATTGAAGAGATTGAAACAAAACACTCTATAGGTCAAAGGAGAAGGAGAAGTTCAAAAAAGGTGGTCTATATTTTCTTCTTCATTTTCACATAAAAAGGATCTATTGGGTAGGTAGAACCCCCATTAGAGAGGTTGTCAAGGGTGAGAATTTTTTCATGGATCACAACCCACTAAAAGTAGTTGATTTTAGGGAGATATTAGGAATCTAGTTAAGATTCCACTTAGGGTCCCTTTCCTCATGTAAAATTTGGGAGTGGTAGGTCAAATTTTAATAGAGGAGCCATTACTAGAATATCTCCAAATGCATATATCTCCAAAGGTGGAAATGAAGAGCTAGGGATTCAAAAGTAGGATAGTCAATTCATCAACTTCCAATTTACTAACATTAGATACTATCCTCATTTCCTTATGTCACTCCCAAAGATTTATTAGTTCCATCCAACTAGTTCTTCCCTCTTCCTAGATCAAATAGTCTCCAAATTTCTCTCCTAAAGTTCTTTTTAACTAGTCTCGCATCGAGCTATTAATAAAGACATCCTTTAGCTATCTATATTTTTCCACATCTCTAACCAAAAAATGGAATCGGTACCATTACCTATGATTTTTCTACTTCCCTTTCTTAGGATATTTTTAGTTTTGTTTATATCTTTCTAGAGGAAGGAACAACTAGTAACATTGTTTTTCTCCAAGATACAACTAAGTAAGGGATTAGGGCATATACATGGCCTACAATATTTTATCCCATTATTTGTTTCCCATTAGTAAACTACCAACGTATCTTAGAAATGAGGGCTCTATTCATTTCCTTGAGTTATTAATATGACACCACCTTGAGATAGGGGTTTGCAATCCATTTCCCATTTAACCAGAGACATTTTTCTTTTGTCCTCAGTACCAATACTCAAAAAAAGGTTTTTGTATTTATTTCAAGGATTTAGAAACTTTGATTGGCATAACTTTCATAGACATAAAGTAAGTGGGGATGCTTTGGAGGCAGACCTTAAGGAGTTGAAGTTTTCTCCCTTGATTGAGTAGTTTTCGTTTCCGACTAGAAAGTTTTTTTCTAGAATATCTCAAAAATATTGTTCCAAAAGGGTAAGGAAGGATTATTAGGACCAAAATGGATACTAAGGTAGATGCCTAGAATAGAGGATATGTGACAATTCAGGATACTCGATATCTCAGCTTGCAAAGCAATATTGGTATGAAAAGAAATAGCTTGTAACTTTTTTTAAGATTAATTTTCTATCCTAAAATAGTAGCATAATCATTTAGAAGAGTCTTCCACCTTTCAGCTTCCCTCTTTTGGGCTACCCCAAACATGACAGTGTCATCCACAAATTGTTGTTAAGTAGAGGAGAGAAGGGTAGGAACATCTCTAATATATTTGAGAGCTTGTCCATCATTGAGTGTGGAAAGACTCCTACCAAAAAGCTCAACCAAAAATAAAAAGGTAGGTGGATAAGGGGTCCCCTTGTCTTAAGCCTATACCCACAGAAAAGAGCCCAATAGGAGCCTCATTGACCAGAACAACATGCTTTTTGGTTTTTGTTAGAAATATTAATCTTTCCTTGGATGTATTTAATTTTGGATATTTCAAGGATCCATACATGTAGCTTGTCCTCTTGTACACATGTGGAGGACATGTCATTTACTTGTCCTCTAGTCCACATGTGAGGACAACTCATTCTATAATTCATTTTATAAAGGAAATTAGTTTGTCCTCCTTAAAATGATCTTGACACTCTACACACACTTATTATGAATGTGGCATTCATATAAATTGGAGGGTAACTCCTTTCTTGTCTCCATAAAAGAGATGTTTCTTTTGCATTCTTCTTTACACATCACATTGATGTTATTGTAATGAGCCATTTTTCTCCACCTCTCTCTCTCTCTCTCTCTCTCTAGGATTTTTCCTTCATTTGTAATAATTACAATGGGTTTTCTTTGCTTTCCCCTTTTAAATCTTCTATCTCCTTATTGCTCCACTTTAGTGTATGCTCTTGGAAGTTGTTCATTTCATGGTAAAATTTCTTGTCACTCAACTAACTTGGATTGATTTCATTTTCCTTGTTCTCATTTTCTTTTCTTACATGGCATCAAAGCTTGGTTACTAATCCTTGTTTTGAGTTTTAGTGTTGAAGATTGTCATTCATTGGAGCTCACCTTATTTGGAGACATTTTTTTTAGAGAATACATTTTTTGTGGCTTTAGCTCATTCTAGCTCTTTGTGTGTGCAAATTTTATTGTTTTATGTATTATTTTATACCTAACCCCCTTTGGAAGGCTTTCTACTAGAGGTTTATCTTCTTTCATTTTTTTCCCTCTTTTTTTGGAAGGCTAGCCACCAAAACAAGAGGAACTTAGATCTATTATGGTAGGTTTTTTGTCACAAAATATCTTCTTGTTATTATACTAACAATTGCTATTGAAGGTTTCAAAATATTACTCTATTACTAACCTCTAACCTTACAGATTACTAGTTCATATCTATAAAATATCTTTATCAAATTTTCTTATCTACTTTTGAAAGAGTTAATATGCTTATACTATTTAGAGTATAATTCAAATCTTGAAAACTCTAGCTTTGTGTGTTCGTTAAAAATAAGAATAGAGTCTTGACCTTAAAGGTTTGTAATAGACTAATACCAATTCTTTGTAAGTATGTAATACATCTCTATTAAAAAAAATTACTTTCTTGATCAAAATCAATTTTAATTCAAACTTTAAAATAATATATGTTGTATCCTTTATTTCTTCTTTGTGCCTTTGTTCGTAGATTTTGTTTTTGTTTGAGCTTTTCTTACTCTATTACACCACTCTTTGTAATATCCTAATCCTAGAGCTTGAAAATAAATATAATTATTAAAAATTGACTAAATTATTGAATATTATAATTATTAATTAAATAAATTATAATTATCAAGATATAAAATATCATTTATAAAAATTAAAAATAAAAATAAACAAGAATAATGCATAGCTATAAGTAGCCTATTTAATGATTATCAATCCACCATTGATATATAAAATCTATTTATTATACATAATCATTTATAAGTTTGTAAATGAATTATATAGTAATCCAAAATTACTTGGACAAGGTCGGTCCATTCAACAAATAATGTCCTAGGGGTCACGACCCATTTACTTAGGTATACATATCCCTTCATTGGTGGGGGGAATAGATATAAATGGTCATACCCATGCATATGAAAGACACCAAATATAGTCAAAGAAAATTTACCTTCTCCTTGAAAATATAATCCACAGACTTGTCAATGTGTCCTGCATGGATTCCACGATGGAAGAAAAAGACTAGTTTATGTTATATGGACTAATCTAGCATAAATAAAAAGAATATTAATAACATCATGAATGGAAAACTATGGATAATGAAATCATACAAAAGATCACTATTGGTCAACACTGTGCCATAAAGTCCATGCATATCTGAGCCCATGCATAACCATGCCAGCAATATTTATGCGAAACTATTCACATACTAGGTGGGCCAATGGATTCCATGACATAACAAGAAAAGCCTTGATCAAACATAGTATAAAAATTGGACATCAACGATATGATAAGGAACATAACCCACGGCATTCCTTTGATTTGACCCTAAACATACCCATGCTGACATACCTTATGAGTATGATGATGTAAGCCAATGAAGATATAAATATCTTTATCATATACATTATAATTGAGTAGATACTAGATATATGAATATATCATTTTAGGGTTAATGTTCAATATCAATCTCATTAATGATTTTTTAGGTATTTCTTAACATCATTATAAATGACTATTAAATATATTCTTATATGATATTATAAGAATAACACTTTTATGTTTCAATCATAAATACGAAGAAATAAATATCATTTGATAAACTAATGCTTATTATGAACATTACAACTTGATATAACGAGATCAAGCATAATGGACCCGATCAAGAGCTATTACACTATTCTCCCATTCTCGGCTCTACTTCAACATATTTTTGTTTGATACCTCTATTTACTCTGTCATTCTTGAGATCATTTCTCTCTCCATCTTTTTGTTTTCCATTATCTTCTGTTTGAAAGATGTTTATGGCATATATTTTGTTGTGCATTCTCTAGTCGTTGTGCATTCTCCTATCATGTACTCCTCTTTTCGTTGTGCATTCTGTTTCCTACACATCCCAATCTTCATATGTTAATTCATAAACTTTGTATGTTCTATCTTAGGTGTTCATATGTTAATTCATATCCACTTTTCTAGTTTTTCTTTGTAATGTCCATTATCTTCCTTAATAGTGGTCATTCTTCCATCATAATAATCTCTTGATTAATTTTTCCTTTCTTCTTTCACTAACTATAATTAGATTCCATTCTTTGCATTACTTTAATCACTCCATTATTTTGTCAAGTCTAATTTTAGTTTTTTAAACCTCCTCCACTTTTATATTCACCTTTTTACATTATCCCACTCAGTTCTCTTCTTTTCCTCTTAACATTTATGAGATCATATTCTTTTTATATAACTTGACTTTCTTTAAGCCAAGGTCATTTATTTTATAATTAGCCAAGGTTTTTTAGAAACATAGATTCATTTTATAAAACTTTTAAATATTAATATTTATAAAGGAAAGTTTTGTTTTTTTTCAACATTTTAAAATTATTTTAATTTGTTTTTCATAATTTGAAAATAAAGCCTTCTTTTTTACAAATTATAATAAAATCTTTAATTTTGTTTAATAATAATAATTCAATACAAATTTGACAGTCATTGTAAAAGGAAAAATGCTTATATGAGATCAAAGATATTTAAATAGAATTAATTTTATAATTTCTTTATCAAATTTTGAATTTTTTTAAAGCTTTAGTTGATTATAGAATTTTTTTTACTTATATACATTATGTAATGGGAGTTTTTCTATTCAATTATATTAATCTTTAATTCTTCTTTTAATCAAAGGGAGATTAGCTTGTTTCTTTGATCATGTCAATTTTAATTCTAGAAATTAAACTTAACAGTTCTAATTATCATTCATGGAAACCACATATTTCCTTTATTTTCTATTTTAAACACATGTTAGATGTTACAATCGATGCTTTTGTTGAGCCTGTTGCAACCACCACCCAAGATGAAAAAGGTACTTGGAAAACTAAAAACAAAGAATTTTTAGGTTTGATTGGCATTTCAATTATTCCTGATTCATATGTTTTAATTGTAAATTATTCTAAATCTCATGAAGCATGGACAATTTTGTAAACTACTTATGATAGTGTGGATGAATCCCACAAAATACAATTGCAGGATCAACTTGAAGATCTCAGATATATGAACTTCAAATCTATGAATGAGTTTATTTTAAAATTTAATTCTCTTAACAGTCATTTGATTGAGTTAAGTGTTGAATTAGCTAATATTCTTAACCAAGAGCATCCTTGGTTCCACTGCTATCCTGCATGTTTTCAGTTTTCTTAGTTTTTGACGAATTGCAATGTCTTGCATTGTTGAGTTCTCAATGGTTGTCAAGCATTTAGTGGATGCCAAGCTTCTTGGTTAATGTCAAGTTCTCAGTTGCTACTGAGTGTCTTTGGTTGTCAAGTGTTCTTTGGTTTCCGAGTCATCCTATGGATGTCGAGTTCATGTGGTTGCCAAGTTTGTTTGGATGTTTGGATGTCAAGTGTTAGTATTTTGTGTAATCTTTGTTTTTTGAGTTATTTGTGTATGGTTTCCTATTGAGGCCAACCTTTGCATTTAATTTAGTGTTAGATATTTTCTACGAGCCAACTTGTGGCTTAGCCTAGGATTTAATATGAGATTTTACTTAGTGGTATTTGCAATAGGCCAACTTGTGGTCATGCATGTATTTAAGAGACTTTGGTTAGAGTCTTAAGGGGTAAGTTAGAGAGAGAGAGAGAGAGAGAGAGAGAGAGAGAGAGAGAGAGAGAGAGAGAGAGAGAGAGAGAGAGAAGCAGAATGTGAAGTTTGATCATCAAAGATTGTAAATGAACTGATATGTGGTTGTAACCTAGAAGGCCTTATAGATGGGCATGTAATTGATCTTTGGATGAATATATGAATGAAGGCTTTTATTTCCTCTGTCTCCCATGTTTTTTGTATTCATCATTATTTTCACTCTGTTGACTCTGTGTAGGTGGTGTGAATAGTTGGATGAGCCCTTGGCCCTAGTTCTTCATCCCTCCATATGTTAGGTGGTATCAGAGCAAAGGTTTTTCCTTGTGGAGATTGGATTGTGTAGAACCCTAAGTGAATTTTTTTTTGGGGTAGAAGATCTGAGGATTTGACCTACAACTTGCAGAGGGTTACAATCTAGTAGGAACCTAATTTAAAAATGATTCAAGGTAGAGGAAATGTTGATAATGTAATATTGGCTACATTGAGATAAATTGTAGCTAGATTACATTTTGTAGAGATCACCCAAAGGAGTGGAGCACATCTTGATGATGTAAGTAATGATGAAGCAGTAGCACCAAACCCTAATCTAAAACCTGAAGAAGATCAAGATGAGGCAAGGTTGTTGAGAGTATTGTCTAGGTTAAATTCAAAGCATGTTGTAGAAGTTGTTCCCTATGATGGAAAATTGGATACCAATGTTGTGTTAGATTGGATATATGAAATGGAGAAGCTCTTTGACTATGAAAAAACTCCTAATAATAGGATAGTGAAGATTGTAGTTACAAGATTGAAAGGACATGCCTCACTGTGGTGGGAGCATTTGCAAACCGATAAACAAAGGAGAGAAAAGGAAAAGATCAAGACTTGGAAAAAGATGGTGAACAAGGTGAAGAAAAAATTCCTTTCTATTGATTACCAAGTTAGTTTGTTGAGAAAGATGCAAATTTTGAGACAAAAGGACATAACTGTGAAGGAGTATACTAAGGAATTCTATAGATTGGACATCAAATCTAGACGTGTGGATGATAATGTTGAGAAAATTGCAATGTAGATAAATGGATTGAGATATGGGATTCAAGATGAGATAAGTTTTGTGAAATTGGAAATTGTGGAGGAAGCATATCAATATGCTTTGAAAGTTGAGGAGATCTTGACAAAGAAGCATGAGAAAAGACAAAGAGGTAGAGGTGGTAAATTTTAGATAGGCTAAGTTAGATCTTATGGAGAAGGTGGTAGATCTGATAGTTTTGTACAAGATAAGGGAGATCTGAATGGAACAATGATGATAAAGGAAAGACTAAATGGAAAGGTGGTGATTCTTATCGAGGAGGTACTGGTTCTTACTGAGGAAGAGGTAATTCTTATTCTAGAGGTAGTTTTCATAGTAATTGTTTCAGATATGGTAAAGAAGGGCATAGATCCTTTGAATGTAGATCCTGTGAAGTGGACAAGGTAATAGAAATGTTGTGATTCAAGGAGGTAGTGAGGGTTCACCAAGTGGACCTGAGGCTGGAGAAAATATAATGGTGAGAAGAACCTTATGTAATAATGGAAGTGATGAGGAACTTGTCCTTAGGAGAAGTCTTTTCAAAACCAGATGAAAGTTGGTTGGAAAATGTTGTAAGGTAATCATTGACAGTGGAAGTCCTAAAAATTTGGCATCAGAAGAGTTGGTTACAAAGTTGTAGTTGCAGAGGCTGAAGCATCCTAAACCCTATCATGTGTCATGGATCAAGGATGAGCATAAGATATTGGTAAGTGTGCAATGTATTGTGAAGTTCAAGATTGGACATTATTTTGATAAATTTTTGTGCGATATTATGCCTATGGATTATCGTCATATTTTGTTGGGTAGACCTTGGCAATATGATAGATATGCTATAAATGATGGAAGGTTAAATCAATATACCCTTTAGGTGAATGGGGAAAAGAAAATATTGTCGCCTTTGATTGAAAGTCCAGATGAGGTTAATTGTACTACTATGAGAATTTTTATGGTTAATGGGAAACAATTTATAAATGAAATGAACAAGAACCAAGTAAGTTTTTCTATAATTCCTAGAAAGCCAAGTTGTCCCAGTAGCAACCAAGTGACAGAAAACAATGGTGGCCAAGTAGCAAAAATTGACAAAAGTTGAGTACTAGTAGAAATTGAAAATTTGCTAAATGAATAGAATGATATTGTTGTAGAAGATATACCTGATGATTTATCTAAAATGAGAAGTATAAGTCATTATATGGATATGATTCCTAGAGCTAGTTTTTTGAACAAAGCACCATATAGATTGACACCTATAGAGAATGAAGAACTTAACAAACAAGTGCATGAGTTGTTGTAGAAAGGTTTGATCAAAGAAAGATTGAGTCCACGTGTTGTACCTATTGTATTAGCACCTACGAAGAATGGAGAATGGAGAATGTGTACTGATTCTAGAGCTATTAATAAGATCATAGTGAAATATAGGTTTCCTATGTTGAGGATGGTTGACATAATGGATTGTTTGAGTGGAGCAAAGTATTTCACCAAGATTGATTTGAAGAGTGGCTATATCATATTAGAATTAGAGAAGGTGATGAGTGGAAGACTACTTTGAAGACAAAAGATGGTTTGTATGAATGGTTGGTTATGTCTTTTGGTTTGACTAATATACCTAGTACTTTCATGAGATTAATGAATGAAGGCCTAAAAAGATTCTTGGGTAAGTTTGTGATTGTTTATTTTGATGATATTCTGATATTTAGTAAGACTAAGGAAGAACATATTGAGCATGTTAGACAAGTATTGTAGAGATTGAAAGAGGAGAAGTTGATGATTAATCTAAAGAAGTGTTATTTTATGCAAGAAGAGATTGTATATTTAAGATTTTTGATTTCAGTTGATGGTTTGAAGATGGATCCTGAGAAGGTTAAAGAAATTTTGGAATGGCCTATACTTGAGAATGTGGGTGAGGTAAGATCATTTCATGGTTTGGATAGTTTTTACTGAAAGTTTATAAGGAATTTCAGTTCTATTTGTAATGATATGATTGAGAAAATGAGAGGAAATAAAAAGGAATTCAAGTGGGTGCATGGAGCTGATAAGTGGATGCAAGGAGATGGAGCTAGTGTGGAGGCTCCATCTGAGGATAATGCTCATCAAACTGGACATCTCACTGAAACAAGACATCTCTAGAATCAAGATCAAACGTGTATGCCTTCACATACTCATAGTAGCCAACAAAGATGAGTGGTTGGCTTTTCCTCTCCATGGCTTTCCATTGAGCATCTGTAATAAATGCCCTAGCCTCACTACAAAAAATACAGAATGTAGAAACAATGAGCTTGACATGAGTCCAAGCCTAATCGAAAGTCAAATATCTCAATGCCTTGTGAGGCATCTGATTTTCAATATAGTTGGCACAATTACTAGCCTTAGCCCAAAATGAAGAACTCATAGCTTGAGAGTGTATCATACAATTGGCCATCTCTCATAATATCCTATTCTTTCTTTCTGCAATCCCATTTGCTAAGGGATATGGGGAACTGTGAACTGATGTTGTAAACCATGCTCAGTTCAAAAATTTCTGAAAGACTAATTCACATATTCCCCGCCATTGTCAGTGTGTATACGCCTGACAAAAAATTGGACTGCTTCTCCATGAATGTCTTAAAGATTTGGAATGAATCAAAGACATCAGACATGTACTTCAAAAAGTACATCCATGTGCATCTCGAGTAGTCCATAGCTATGAGAATAAAGGTGTGCCCAGTTGATGATGGTGGGTTGACGAGGCCAATAAAATCCTATCCCTACTTTGCAAAGAGGTGCACCTCATATACTATTTGTAATGGTTGTGATATCAAATCCAAAACATTTCTGGTAGCATAACAATGCTTTTCAAACAATGCTCACCCTCTCTTCATTTTCTCCAACAATGCCTTGTACTTATAGAGTTTTTATACAAGAGGAAATAGTTTCTAAAGTGTCTACATTCAACACATCTATAATTTATTTTAGAAACTTCCTTATTCACACCCTTGCATAAAAACAAAGCATAATAAAATAAATCACCAAAAAATAGAAGATTTTTGTTTTTCTACTTCAAGTCTTTTCTTGTGGAAGAATCCAATTTCATTTAGCAACTTTCCATGAAAGCATAAATAAAACAATAAATCATGGTAAGGCTGAGTCACCTTATCCCAACACTCTTTTCACCTAAGCTCCACACATCAATAGCTATGTACATGTTCATCATTTTATACCTCCTATCCAATGGCTCAATGCATGAATTTCACTATTTCCTTGAGTTTTGAATTGTAGGTTCATAGATTGATTACACATGCCTTCTACAGTCACTGTAATCATTATGCTTCAGTATTACACATTTTACATATACTTTTCTACACTAGGAGATGCATGATCCTTGATTTTCATTCTTTTTGATGGTTGTATGATGACACATTCTTCTTGGTTGTTGCATTAGCTATGATTTTGAGATATTGTGTCAAACAATTCACATGCCAAGTAACACAATAGCCTCAATAGATTGTCATAAACTAGAAAATAAAGGCTTCCAACTACAATATAATAAAAAATCCACTATGACTATGAAGTTTAATAAATACTTCAATGGAGAGGAAGGTAGTTATTTTGCTAAAAAATTCATTTTCTTATTCTGTAAGTTATATATGTACTCAGATGGGCATTCCAACATTTGGTATGACTACTGTTCAAGTTTCCCCAAATTTGACATTTTGTTATATAATTGGCCAACCAAGCTTGTGATAATGGAGCTTCCTTTCTTTCAAAATCTTTGCTAGAAAGACCCTTCTTTGGATATTGCCTCCTCTTGCATGAATCCTTCTACAAGGGTGGCACCTCCAATTAAGAAACCTAGGATTAAAACAATTAAGCTCTTATTCTATTGACATATATGGGGACACAGGATGTGAATATACATGGAACAACATCAAAATATTTCTATAAACAATGTTATAATCAGTGTTGGTAAGAAAATTTGTCTTCTCAAAAAAAACTTAGTAAAAGTTCCTCAAATACTCAAAATAAGAAGATAAATTAAACTAATAGTTGAGTCACTTGCAATTGTATGTGCAAGTGTTCTATGAGTTTTAATATGAAGGCTCATCTCCCTTCTTCAAATTTACAATGAATGGAAGAACCTGATATGTATTTAACCAGAGGACATGAACGTATACTAACACTCACCCATCAACATAGAAGGAATATGATTATTAGATATAAACTAGATAATGAAGGAAAGGTTGAAAGATGACCATAAGACCAGTTATTGAGCCTTTCAAATTGCAAAGGAAATGAAATGAATCAAACATCTCATTTTGAAAAAGATAATAACACATAACTGTATTTGAAATAGGAGAGGAAAAACCATAAGATCTTGTTCAATTAGGGAAATAAACATGCAAACCTTAGGATCTGGCTATATCTATATATATATATATATATTCTTTGTCATTTCCAAAACATAACAAAATGACCCTAAGATTTATTTGTCCCTACTTTTACAATTAGATTGTAGAAAATAAAAATAATCATTCTACTTATATGCATCTAAGCCACAAGTTGGCCTCCAACAGAAATTAAATGCCAAATGCCTTTAAAGGCTTACAATAAATATTAAATACATCAAAATTTACTACCCTAGATCTAAATAGGTCTACTCAACCCCACCAAATCCCTTAATCATGCAGGATAGCCAACCACCTCACAGTGCTCCTACGTTAGACTCCCTAGGTGCAAAAGGATGTTCTTAGTAGCTAGAAGAACATCTTCCAAGATTCAACACATAAATCCCAAACTAGTTCTTCACGTACATGTCATCCAAGTCTTCAACTTTTACACTCTTTCCCTTGCTTGTGTTCCACTTTTTCATCCTTGGTGTTCCACAAATTTTCTATCCACACTGATCACTAACCCTTTCAGAATATACCAACTCAACTCAGCTACCAATACTCATGTTTCTTATACTGATCTCTTCATTCTACAAAGGAATCAGGGAATGCCTCTTGCCACTCTTCTCAATTGTAAACACATTCTTGACACAATCATGCATAACATTGCAATCATATTGCCAAGGTCTACCAAGCAACACATGATAATTGTTCATGCCAACAATATCACACAACACTTGATCCTTATCCTACCCAATATAGAAATCAACAAGGCACTAATCTATCACTTCCAAAGCATGCTCACCTTGCAATTAACCAATCCTATAAAGATAATAATGTCTCACTCTCTTCAAACCATCTCCTCATGAACAAGGTCATTAGAACTACCACCATCAACAATCACCTTGCAAACTTTACCACCAGATTTACAACAAATCTTGAAAAAACTAGTTCTATGATAGGAATCTAGTGTCCTCTCACCAATCAATACTCACTGAGCTAGCAAACTCTCACCTTGCTTAGACTGAATGTCTGGGACTGCAACCTCATTCACAACAACAGTTGTCCTTCCAATTGGACATTCAAAAGATCTATACCCTTCTTGACCTCACTTAAAATAATTACCTTTGAACTCACCTCCACTTTTCCTTCTTTTCTATTCAATAGGTTTTGGTTCACTTTCTACAGTCGATTTGGCTTCTGCCAAACTATTTTGCTTCTTCTTCTCTCAAACACTACCTTGATTCTTCCTCTTTAGCTTCTTGTCTACTCTTAAAGCATACTGATAAGCATCTTCAACTAAAGAAATATTCAGCATACCAACCTCATCCTAAATATTGAATCTCAAACCATTAATGTATCATGCTACCTTCTCATTTAACAATTCTCTATGCCTAGACTGAATAGTCAACTTGTAGAACTCCTTAGTGTAATCCTTTATAGTCATATCCTTCTACTTTAGATTCTACAATTTTTTAAACAACTCAAGTTCATAATTAGCAGGAATGAACTTAGCCTTCAACTTAGCCACCATCAATCTCCATCTAGTGATCTTCATTTCACCTTCCTCTTCTCTGTCCCTTTGCAATTCCTTCCACCAAAGAGCATCATGTCCCTTCAACTTAGTTTGTGCCAACCTTACTCTGAGTGGGTCCTCAATATCCTCAAGCTCAAAGTAGTCTTCCAATTCACCAATCCAATCAATCAATTCTTTAGGATTCAAAGTACCCAAAAAATTAGAAACCTCTATCTTATGCTTCAACTTCAACTAAGATCTAGCTCTAGAAAATTGACCAACCCTAGTTCTGATAGGTCTCTCCCCACGATCCATTCTAGCCTCACCACTCGATCCAACAAATTCAAAGTCTTTAGCAACTTCCTGATAACTACCTTCAATACCCACATGCCTTGGTACACCACCTAAAGAACTCATAGTTTCAGCAATCAAGTCACTCTTCATTGATGCTATCTGAGATTTGAACTCTGCTCCAACCTCCTCCATCTCAGATTTGAAAATGGATTTAAACTCCTCTATTTTAGATCTAAAATCTAATTTAAGCTTCTCAGAGATCCTTTCTTTCACATCATCACTAAGATCATCAATAGCCCTAGGGTCTAATCTTCTTGGAGGCATCTTCACAAACCCTAATAAATCCCCTTCACAAGATCTTGGTGCAAACTACCTTAACTTTGGTGCTCAATCCACATACTCAGGAACAATTTTTGCTCTAATACCATCTAATGTAGTGCAAGGAACAATAATCCACAAAAGAGATATCCTAGCCCCTAGCAAATAACCACACATTGGAAACACAAACAACAATGCAAGATTGGAAGCCAAGTCACAATAATTTATTCATAGTTATAACTGATTACATGCAACGTCTCGGGCTATAAGGCCTTCTTGGTTACATCAAAAAATAAAGAATGTAATATTTCTACAAGATCCCTCAAGATACAATCCAAACCCAAGCTAGTCCATATCCACACTTTGGTAGAAACCTCCAGGATCTCAAGTTGTGCTTGCAAGCCACTAAGAAATCTCCTTGTTTCCCAAACCTCAGCTACTAGATATCTTCAAAATTTTCTCCTCTACAACCTCCTCCTCTCCAATATGGATGAATAATGACTAAAGACTTCACAAAAATACCTACTTATACCCATCTAAGCCACAAGTTGGCCCATAATGCTAAAACATAAATATACCTAACATTAAATGCTTGAAGAGCCACAAGTCAGCCTCCAACAAAAATTAAATGCCAAATGCCTTTAAAGGCTTACAATAAATATTAAATACATCAAAATTAACTTCCCAAGACCAAATATGTCCACTCAACCCCACAAAATCCCTTAATCATGTAGGATAGCCAACCACCCTGGGATGCTCTTGCATCAATGGTAGTAACTATGGTGCTCGACAAGATCTGGCCCAAAGAACCATGATAACAAGTATTTCATTTATAGGATCACCACTTTATAATGGTTACCTTCTATATTTTTGTTATCATTATTTCCAACATTTTTTGACAACAATTTAATGAAGTCTATCATGATAATAGGTCTACCATTTATAAGATTGTCATTTTATAATGGTTACCTTCTATTTATATATGTGAATGAAAGATCATCACCTTTTATTACATATCATATGTGAAATAGTAACCACCATGAACCCAGTTAGAGGGTGGTACAAAGGTTTTCACCTCAATTCTATCTCATAGAGAATAATACATTACAATAAATTTTACTTATGACTTCTACTAATAGAGAAGATATCATTCACAAAGGATTGCATCTCAAAGTTCTCCTTCTGAACAATGATCCTAGGAAGT
The DNA here is from genome assembly GCA_028749045.1 of Cupressus sempervirens. Classification (NCBI taxonomy): domain Eukaryota; kingdom Viridiplantae; phylum Streptophyta; class Pinopsida; order Cupressales; family Cupressaceae; genus Cupressus; species Cupressus sempervirens. The sequence goes on along the minus strand of CM053793.1, from coordinate 1,175,226 downwards.
TAGGTCCTATAGTTACTCCACTAGAAACTCTCTTCTCCCAATGATGCATGTTGAACTCCCTCTAAATCTAATATCAATTTTTCAAATTTCTATTGATAAGTTGTTATTTCCTCATGATGTATAAATTGTTAGGCCCATCAAAATTATGAAATCACCACATGTATTTTTTTAGACTTTCTCTGAGTATCAATCATTTGAACTCCTACAGTGCATTTGAAGAACTATCAGACTCCCTCTTAATGGAAGAATATTTATAATCTCAATCATCAAGAATATTCGCTTCTAGATGACTAATGAATTCTTGATCACAACTTCTTTAGAGCTTCTTCCATAAGATTCACTAATGAATGGTAGCATGCCTAATACACCAATCTTCTTTTCCTAAAAGAACATCCCTAGAACCAAAGGAAAAGATCAAGGAAAATAAATCTTTATAGTATGTATAAAAATACAAATAATAGAAAGAATACAACGAGTAGATAAGTGTAATAATCAAGATGAGAAATACTTATCTCCAAATAAATGGAACATCTCCCCTTTAAAAGATGGTTCAAGTAGGAATCAAACATTGATTTTTATTTCTCCCCACAATGTAAAATTCTTGCTCATATTATCAAATGATTATATATCACATCAAATATGAAAACCTTCTTTCTAACTTTCTTCTTTGGAAAGAATCATCCCTCTTATAGTTGAGGGATAAACTAAAGAAAATTCTTCATCTTCTCCTCAATGGAGCTTACTCCAGTCTTATAGCTTTTTTAGTCACATGATAATGTCAATCACCTCTTCTTCTCATTTCCTGATCTAATATTCTCTTGTGCATCATTCCAATAAAATTATTTGTAACACTTGATATTAATATAAGCCTTGAATCATTCACATCAAAGCAATACAAATTCCTTCTTTATATTAGTTTCATCCACTCTCATTTTCCAAAAAATAATGGCATTGACGTATCTTATTAGCAAATGCACTTTGTATATATCATGCATCATCACATTCTATGAGGTGACATCTCAATAAGTCACATTATTAATTCTTAGAATACTTTATTTGACACACTTGCACTTTTGCATCTTTTATTCTTGGAATAGAATGGAGACACGATATAGAATTGACCATTACTACATCAATGCTTAAATGATTTGCATCTGTATTTTAGGGCAGTCAAAACAATTACTAAAAATTAATGAATTAGAAGTGTTTATTCAGATGCAAATGATATCCATTTTGAGTGTATCTTGTTTTGATTTTGAACACTAGGGCCACTAGTTAAGTGCCTTTTCTATGCTTTCTTGTTTTGTGTGCAAATCATAATAATGTTGCTAATATTCCCTTCTTTGCACAAGCATAAGTTACTCTAGAGAAACTTGCTAATTCTAGTTTTAAATTTGTAAAATAATACATATAACCAACACCACATACATCATTTTATAAAAAATAATAAGGAGAAGCATTTCATACCTTATTCAATGTACTTGACCCAATATGATCACGTGATTCCATATTTACCTATCTTTCCCATGTAAAAAAATTAGGCCAAAACATATACCTTTCAAATTAGTATTACCCTTTGTTCAAATATTTTGATGTCTTTTGTTCATTTTCCCTTGGTTAATAATAGAAGTTTTTAGATTTATGCTTAGTCAAATATGTTGTTTGTCATATCTGAATTGCTCAATATTACTTATCATTTTCTCACTAGATATATATCAACTTCCCTCTATCTCTTTGTTCCTCTAGTTTGATCCAATTCAACATGGGCTAAGATGAGTAAGAAGTGTCTAGTGTTAACTTCTTGTGCTGAGTCATTGCGTCATCTACAAATTTATTGTTTTTCTCTTCCTTAATCGATTCCTACTCACTATGTTGATATGTCCCTACCTTGGATAATGACCTTCTTGTTTTTTACACACATATCTTTCATGTACTCACTTAAGGGGGTGAGATCAGTAATCCTATTTTTAGTCACTACAATAGGACAATACCTTTTTGGGTGAAGTTCATCTCGATAAAAAGGAAGACTAATCAAAGTGATTGTCCAGTTGGAACCTTTCTTCACCTTGCCTTTGTGAAAGGGATGTTCAATACTTTTACATCTTGAGTGAGATGGAGGGGATACTAGGCTGGGTAGTACTTATGTAAGTGTTGCAGCTAAGATAAATCATTGTCATTGCACTATTAGTCAAAACTTATAATCAATATTATGCACAAGTGCTGATTTCTAAAATATGGAAAATACCAAGTGCAATCATTCTCTCTCTAAAATTTTTCTCCAAAGTCATCCTCATAATATTTTAAAGCACTGACTCAATATATATAGAATTGGCAAATATCTAATCATGGTAAAACATATGACCTGATTTTCCTTCTTTGAGTAGGAAATCAAACTCCTTATTTCCAAGTTCACTAAGGCTAGATTTAGTTGTGCAAATGTAGAAGGGATGAGCTAATTTCACATAATGTTTACAAGATTCCATTCTTCAAATCCTTTTTACATTTGTAGGTGACTCTTATACCATGTTGAGTAACATGGATTTTTTTTCTACAAATGTTCTAACCCTGCCAATGTGATTGATGTCTTCCAAATGAAAATTTGAAGACTTATAAATATGAAAGGAGGAGACATATCTCTATAGTTAATCATCATTAGTTAATATATGAATTATATAAATAAGAAATTAAGGCACATGGCCTCTTAATCATCTTCTAAGTTCTAGCCATGTCATTGACCTCGACATGTAGATCTTGGGAGCTAGAACAAACACTACCATTTTATTTCTAGGCCTTATTTGTTGCAAGGAAATTGATCTATTCCTATTGCTCCATGATGCCAAGCTACTCCAATGGAGGCTTCCACATTTTTATGATTCTATAGATATGATCGATATTTTTATCTTGTACCTCTAAATGATCTGTGTAGATGATAATCATAGAATTGTCCCTAGCTACAATGGTTAAGTCATTAACATAGACCTTAGTCATTTCTTTCAGCAATTTAAACTTGGAGAAGAAAGTCATTTCCACTTCTTTTGGGAGTTTCTTATTTCAGTCCTCATTCTCCATGATTTTAACATCAATGCACTTCATGTCAACTGCTAGGATCTCTTTTAGCAGTTCAGAGTATTCCTCCAATCCTTGTTCAATCACTATATTTCTTCATTCTAGGTGGCTCTAGAAATGAAAAGAAAATCAACATCACATTTAACCTCTAATTTTTAAGTTAGGAACCTATTTGTTCCATATTCTTGAACCTCTGAAATGTCAATGACATATTCGCCCCACTTAATTTTCTCAGATTCCCAAGAATTAATTTTTGATTCTAGAGAGGCCATAGATGATAGCTTGAATGTCTATGGTTGTAGGGTCACTGGTAGTTGACACTCCTAAGATGGTTGACAATGGGGTGACTAGTTTCCTAATAAAGTAATTAAGATCATGAATCTCTACCTTCATTTTGAATTTAGTCAGTTTGAGACTTTTGAGTTGTCGTTCTATCACATCATTTGTTGATTTCTATAGGCCCACCTTGGTGTGATTTCTAACTTCTCCAAGGTTTATGAATTTCAATGTGAAGTCTTCTATATTTAATTCTTCAAGTTTTCCTTACTTGGTGGGCATAGAAATCTCCATAGTTAAGTGTCATATATAAGGATCCTAGCTGAGAATTGATATGGTCTTCTGTTTCTTAACTTTACTCAAGGACAATCCAAAATGGATAGCTATAGCTAAAGTTTCTTTTTTGGGGACTCCCTCTTCTTTCCTCTTCCTCTTTCTGTCCAAGGTGACTTCTAGCCATGATTCTATGCTAATCACCTTAGATGCAGTCCCGAGCATGTCTACACTAAATTATTTCCTCTTAACTAGAGTTAATATCTTCATAGCAGAAGAGAAAGGGTTCTTTGAAACTTGGGAAATAATTTTTGAAGTTTCAGGACCCTTCTCTATTTTTGTAGTCTTCTTTGTAGCTTTGTCTAACTTAGTAGATTCACTCTCTCTACTTCTACCATCTCCAAGGTCCACCACTTAAATTTGGGGGCTACTTGGTAGGAGAAATACAACATTATAGATGGAATTAGACTGTTGTGGGGAGAAAGAGTCACTGTAACTACACTATCGTTCAAATCCTCCTTCTTCTTCTTATCAACCTCCATTTCAATTTTGATCACTAGTATTGAACCATCTTGACAAGTTTTATCAAGAGGGGTAGTCTTGTTAGGAGGTTGATCACCTCCACCAGCTAGTTGTGTAGGTCCTTGAGTGATGAGCAAAATTGTGCTTGAGGCACCACTTTGAGAAGATGAGGCTATCACTACATTCAAGGATGCTTGAGCGGCTGTGTCTTTGCTCCTACTTTTCCATGTTGTGGTCCACTTGACCCATATTCTAGTTCTCTTGTAGATTCTAGCCATCATCATATCTAGGTCTTCCATAACATCTTCATAAGGTTCCAAACTTATGGGGTTGTTCCTTAGCTTAGTCAAGTAAGTATTTTTATACATGTTTTGAGCATCATCTTCAACTCCTTCTACATCAATATCAATTTTATACATCTTCACTTGGTTGATTGTCAATTTGGCAAAGGCTCAATCATGGCTCTCAAACTCATCTTTGCAATTGGCCCAATAGTCCTCAATAGTAGTGATGTAGTTTATCATACTCCCTATTTGTAAGACATCTCTAGAATACCCATTTAGGTTGAACATTGGCCTCAAGACTTCATACATATCCAACTTATATTTCTTCTCAAACACCTTCATCATGTTTTTTGTGTTGGACCAGGTATTGTAGTTGAAGGCTCCAACTTTCATGGGGAATTTATATCCTTTATTATTCAGGCTCCCACTAAGTATATTCACCTGCAAGGCTTGTTGTATGATTTTGATCAACACGATCATGTCATTTGGATACCTTGGTAGCTTTAAGGGAAATCCATCGAATGCTACAAGATGTAAATGAGAAAATGATAAGATCTGAATGAAATAACACCCAAACTAACTAATAGTGGCCATGTATTCTAAACTTAATCTCCTTTTTAGGCATCCCTATAGCTCCTTGCAAATTATCATAGTAAATGCATCATTTACCTTCACATAATCCACATAACTATTCTGTAATTGTAGACATGGATAAAATTCATAATATTTAACATCATCAAGAAAATTCTCCAATCTTGGGAGGTTGGATCATAATTGCAATGAGACCAACATATAACTCAAGAAGTAAGACATGTAGAATGTATTATAGAACTTGGCTGCCTGAAGAGCATTGGGCAAAATTTTACTTACCTCTCGCACCTAATCAATGTATTGGGTATCCGAGAAAATTACTTGAACTAAAAAGAAATATTGCTCAATGAAATTTATGGCTTCTACCTCACCTTTCAACCTATAAAGGAGAACCAAACTATCAATGATTTTTGGGTTAAGGTTGGTCCCAAACAAGGTTTTGGTAACTTTTCTCTTATCGCTTCATGGTTTTTGGAACCATGTCTTCATGATTTACTTCCTCCAGATCATCTCCTTTATTAAGAATTTTGAGATGGCTCCACCAAAGCCTAAATATAAGAGTTCCTCTCGCCCTGACACATAGAGGTTGCCTATCAATAGAGATTAGTACTGTATCATCGGGTAACACAATTTGTCTGGTTTCTAGGTTGTAGTGATGAATGCATTTGTAAATCAACTTAGGGGCTAAGACTACAACCAAGAAACTGGCAAGTTCAACTAAACTACATCCATGAAGATTCTTAGTAATAGGATGGATTTGTTCAGATCTCACTCTTCTCTAAAAGTTTGCCATGTCAAAAAAGGGAATGGAAGTATTTGTGAAGCTTCGCAATTGGGACTTGATTCTAGTTAACCCATCAAAACACATGAACTTGGTTGCCATGAGTTTATGAACAAGATTTTAAAAAGTGAATGAGACAATGAATTTAACAGTCACAATTTTTTCAAAAGCTATGAATATTGATAGAATGAAATATCTAAGATAAATGGTAACTTATTCAACCACTTGTGCATCTTTATATGAGAACTTCAATTCATCCATTGATCTTTAGAATTCATACCACATGAATGAACTTAAGGAAATACCAATTGGATATTCAATGCAAGAGTTCAACAAACATCTAGGGGTCTTTTCATTGTTCAATTGAACACAATAGTAACTTTATATATTTCCACCACTTTCTTTTCTATTTTCCTTTAAGTTATGGAAAGTTACCATTGGGGTACCCCGTTGAGGACAATCTACTAAATGGGATTCTTTCTATATTTTCTCTTCCTTAACAATTTGATCCATTCCAATATCATTCTTGTTAGAAATGCTTTATAATAACTGAGAGGGGGGGGGGGGGGGGTATGAATTAGTTATTTAAGGTCCAAATTTCCTATTCAAACTTTTCACTAAGTATAGTGAACCCATTCAACCATTCATTCATCCATGTTTTAACTTATCTAATCAGCAAGTTACTATAAATCAACATGCAAGTATAACACATAAGAAATTGACACATGACAAAGGGATTTACGTGGAAACCCAATTTGGGAAAAACCACCAGGAACATGCTACTCAATTCTCACTCTTCTAAAGGGATACCTTGTGAAAGAACTTCCTTGTTAAAGGCTTACAACACAGTGTTAAATGTGACCTTGTTAGAGGATTTGTCCACCCTGTTAGAAGTGGGCCTAGTTAGAGGACTTTAGAACATTCACTTGGAATGTCACCCTATTAAAGGATTTACAAATGGTTTTTAGGCCAACCTAAGTCCATAGGTTTTATAGATCTAATACAATTGCTAGAGAGTATTAGAAAATCTTGACCTAACTACAACATACAACTTATCTTGCAGATCTCATATCACTTCTTAGCTCATACCCTTGCCTGGCCTTTAATCTCTGCAACTCTTAATAGCATGCCCTCCTTTCAAGTTTAGTCTCCTTGAGTCTCAATACTCAATGTACCAGTGCAATCATCTCTTCATGACCACTAGTAGAAGCAGAGCCTCTGTGCTCTTCCTTCTCCAAGATGTCTCCCCTTGACACCCTTTCAACCACTTTGCAAGCTTGGCTCCTTTGCAGCAACAGTATCAGCAACTCTTTGCTTCTTGGTCTATGACTCCTTAAATAGAAGTCTTAGAGTTCTTTTTCCCGCTCGATTCTTCCATTCTTTAATTCCAATTTATATGGATTAGGTAGGATTCATTGTATCTAACCCATATTTTGTTTCCTCTAGAAACTTCTTGAATAATATTTTAGAATTGATCCAAAATTGTTTACATAAGATTCTGTGCCACTAGCTCATCATCCTTATCTTCCAACTTATTCACAAAGTTCAATGTAACCACTATGTCAACTCAGATTAGGTGAATCTTTGTCATTTAATATAATGCAACAACTTGGCACTATTGAAATACTGGTGCTCGGCACATACTGTGTTACTCAGCACTCTCTTCACTTTTCCTAATGCTTGGTACCTGAAGATCACTTGGCACCAACTAAGAATTTTTTGTTGCTTGGCACCTAATCTTCACTCAGTACCCAAAGATCACTCGGCACACACTAGAATTCTCTAATTCTTGGCTCCAATTGAGAATTTTCTTAGCTTCAACTAACTTGCTCAATTCCCACTAAAGATCTTAGTTTAGGCTTTGCAATCAACCTTGTTACAACTTCTTCCCCCAATGTTTTTGAGTGTGACCATCCTCTGTATCCTTGAGTATGTTATCAATGCATCATTTAACCAATGTCTTAACTGATCCTTGCACTTCATTACAAAATCATAACTCTACCTTTCCCTTAGGTTCTCTTGTTACATCTTGTTGATCAAATCCTTGTCATCAATCAACTAAGTGATAGTACTTGGATCTTATAAGAAAATGTCACTCCTAAAAATAGAAAGTTTGACATCAATGACAAAACAATGATTGAAAACATTTTCTACCTTCTTTCTTCGCAATAATCTCCCTCTTTGATCTTCACAATGAGCTTTTTACTCAGATTTCCAACAATTTTGACATACTCTAAAACTAGTATAGGGGTAAAACTGAAACATTCACTTGATTTTCTTGAAAAATTAGAAAACCATCTTCATGGGTTGGAAACCCACCAAGGAGAAGACATTTTCTATTTTCCCACCACTACTTCTCTCTAGATCAAATCTTTAACAACTACATTTTTGGAAGCTGGGAATGCTTGGTTAAGAAGTGAGGACTAGTTTGAGAGTCATTAAACATCTTGTTTTTCACGTCAAGCCATTTTGCAAAAAAATACCTTCATGAGTTGAAAACCTCCTGAGGAGAAGACAACTTCAGGTTTTCTACCAGGGCTTAAATATTTGAGTAACAATGAATTTGAACAATGCTTCTAGATATCTTAAATTAGATTCTATTGGTGTAAATAAGTATTTACTTATTACATTTACTTAAGTTTACTAGGTAAATGCATTATTTATTTATTTTTGCATTATTTTATTTGTGAGACACTTAGGAGTTTGTGCACTCTTGTGAGTTGTCTTGATGACATCACAGGGGTCTGAACCTCTTTTAAGCACATTTCTACAACACAGGAATCTTCTACACACATACGACACCTTTTCATTCTTATCCATTCATCTAGAATGTTGGATAAGGTGCTTAGTTGTCTTATCTTCTAGTTGTTTCTAGAGACATTCTAGGTGCTTCCTGAGAGGCCTTTATATATAGGCACTCCTAGTGTACTCTCAATCATGACATATTGAATACATTTTCATTCGAATCATACTCTCTCTGTCTTTGGTTTATTGTGTGCTTCTGTTTGAGTTCTTAGTTCCTAGGTGAATTTTCCCCTTAAGAAAATTCTTACATGGTATTAGAGAAACTTGGAGATTTTCTCATCACATAGCCATTCGAGACCACACTTACTTTAGTACCTCAGCCCGAATCCAGAATGCTACAGAAATTGGGAGCATCTAGAGCCAGATCTGACCTTGCCATTGCATCTAGAATGTTGAACCAATGAAAATCGACTATAAACTTGGCTACCTTGGCCCAAAGTCGATCGTGAGGAAATTTTTTTTTGCAAATCGAAACTTAGAGGACCGAATTTGCAGTTCAGGTATGATCTATTTTGGATCTAATTAATTTGATTTCTAGATTTGAATTTATTCTTTTTAATTTCTAGATATTTTAATCATTTAGTTGGGAAGAGAATTTTTTTTCCCAAACCAAGCAGTGACACCCCAGCTTAGCTTTGTATTTTCAGTAGAATTATTATTATTGTGCAAGTTATTTTTAATTATTCAGCAGCCATAGTACATAATTCCAGTGGTGCAGCCAAATTAAATTCATACTCCATAACCAAGAGCCCAGTATATTCCTTCCAGAATCTCAAGCCTGAAAGCCACATCTCCCTATCGACGACCAAAGCTGACCAAGACCATCTGGAAGGCTCTTTATCATACTTCCCGCTAGAGTTTCTTTTTATTCAGTACATAGTGCTATCCCACAACACATGTGGGATATTTCCCACCCTCCCAATAACTACTTTGAGGGTTTCCAGTGCACTCAAGTTAGATCCTAAAAGAAGGTTTGAATACCAGTGTATAGTCTTTTTGACTGCTCTGTGAACATTCGACAATGCATGAAGTGTTTTTCAGCAACAGAGAAAGTTTTCTAGCCCATGTAGGTATATCCAGGAATCAATTCTCATTTTCTAGCAAGTTCATTTCCCACCCCACACCTTTCTCCCACCCAAAATAGTTTTGTACATGTAGACACTCTAGTCATGACCATGTGGAACAGTCCACTTCGTCGACGTAACCTGTGAGATCTACCAACTATTGCCATGAGTTAATAGTGATCCCTGCCATGCATCCTCTTCAGACAAGGCCCTACCCCCACTCACAGTCTAACATGTGGTATTTATTTCATCGCTTCAATAGGAGGATAGGTGGACATGTCAACACTTTTGTCATGGAGGACCCAGGATTGCCACGTCACTTGTGGAACCCACATTTTTCCACATCATCAGTCTACACTGAAGAGACGCTGAGTCATCTGCCACGTCAGCTAAGGCACTATTTTTTTTGCTGATGGTAGTAGAACATTATCTTAAATTTGATGGCCATTTGACCATCATTTCTAGGTGATTTAAAATTGCAAAAGATGGCTATTTGACAATCAAATTTTGACTCACAATTTTCCTTCTAGACCCCTTTTCAGATTGCTTTTTAGTTTGGTAGCCTGATTTCGTGAGCTCATATCTTGGACATTTGAACTCTAATTCAGGTGTAATTTTTTTTGAAATTAAGTAGAATTTCTTGAATTTTCTACTAGTGGTGTTGTTTTCTAATTTTGGTGCACAAATTTTATAGAAATTATGTTTTTTGGTGACTGTACCTACATAATCTTGCATTTTACAACCTCAAAAGCTCCGTATGGGCACATCTGGTCACTTTTTAAGGTTTTATTTTTTTTGAAAATGCATTTTTTTTTGTCTACTTTCTACATCAAAAGTCAGATTCTAGGTTGTGTGGACCAAAATCTCACTTTCAAAATTAGGCCTTTTTTGGCATTGTAAAGCCTTGATTCATTTTTAGAATTCTTGTAAAACTAGGCTATAGTGCTTCAGTGAAAAATTTTAGCCTCATAAGGCAGTTGTAAAAGAAAATTAAGAAAGTGCACTTTGTTCATTTTGACAAGTGGCCCATTGTAAACACACTACTTATAAAGTGCCAACAACATCTTTTCTGGGGGGCTTTTGATTGAGTGAAAAGGGGAGGGTGTGTACTATGTTTTTTGTGTGTCTCTCTCTCTTGTGCTCTTTTCACTTTTGCATCATGGGTTTTAAATGTCCTCCTTTAACTTCACGCAACTATTCTACATGGAAAGATATTGCATGGAGTAGATTAATGGAAAAAGGATATAGTCTATATGTTGATGGTACAATTACCAAACCTACTGATGCTAAAGAACTCATTGATTCGAAAAATCAAGATCGACAAGATTTAGGTGTTATCAAGAGTTGTGTACAAGGGGATCTTCTCTTCCATATTAAAAATTGTTTAGAATCTAAAGAAGCTTGGGAAAAAATTGAACAGTCGTACGGTAAAGTGGATGAAGAAAAGGGATTTCAGATTGAAGATGATCTACTTCTCTTGGATCCTAAGAATTATGACACAATTCAGGATTACATCATTAAAGTCAATGAGTATAGGGCACTTCTTAAAGATTGCAAAAATCCCATGAAGGATGACAGGTTGATTCATCACATCCTGAAGAGGCTACCTTCTAAGTACACTAACTTTGTTTTGAGTTTTAATACTCAAAGGTTGACCATGGGATCTGCTTACCAGAAGCCTTCCTTTGATGGATTTGCAGACATCTTAATTGTTGAACAATTTCACTTGGTGGATTTTAGACTTCTCAAGTCATCAAAGACCAAAGCCTTGGTGGCTAGTGATGATCACAAATCAACTCAAGGGGGGAAAAGCAATAAGAAGAAGAAGCAGTGGAAGAAAAAAATACAATCCAAGACACAACAATCCTCCTCTCAACAAGGTGGTTCTTCCTTAAACAAGAAGGGAAGTAATGCAAAGAAGGATAAAATCTTTTGTGCATATTGCAAAAAGCCAAATCATGACGAGCATCATTGCAAGACAAAAATAATTAATGAGTTAGAAAATCTACTTAAGAAGAACAAGATTCAAGTGCAAGGTACTTACAAAGATTCAACTCCAACCTCTTCAAAGGGTAAAGGGCAAGCACTTATGGAAAACACAAGTTCTTCTTCGGAATGGATACTTGACTCAGGTGCCTCTTACCATATGGGTTCTTCAAAAGAAGACTTTTCTTCCTTGAAGCAGTCAAAGGTACCACACATCTTTGTGGGAGATAATGCTAAGATGGAAGTTGAAGGGAAAGGACATCCAAAAATGGAAAATGGAGAATTTAAGGATGTTCTCTACGTTCCAAATCTAAGCTCCAATCTCCTATCGGTTTACCAAATCACTCACCTTGGAGATGGTCATAAGGTTGAGTTCCTTCCAAATTCTATGATGGTGCAAAGTCTTAAAGATGATTCATTGGTTGCAGTGGGGAAAGTCAACGATGACAAAAGGCTTTATTCCTTCTCCCACTTTGTGTCTAAGAGTCCTTCCCAAGCCTTGTTGACTCACTCTACTTCAAACATCAACTTATGGCATGAGTGGTTTGGTCACCTTGACTTCCGCTCTCTTTAGCAACTTTTCTCAAAGCACATGGTCAAAGGTCTACCTAATATCAACTTTTCTAAGGGAGAGTGTTCATCTTGTTTAGTGGATATGAATCTCAAGGAGAAGTATGATAAAGGGAAGTCTTCTCGAGCTCCAATTGTTCTTCAGCTAGTTCACATGGTGTTAGCAAGACCCTTTGCAGTGACTTCAGTTAGCCAAGGCCACTACATACATTTGTTGATGACTTTTTGATATTCACTTGGATCTCTTCCTTCATCATAAGAATGAAGTGGTTCATAAGCTTCAAGACTTTAAGTCTCATGTTGAACACAAGTCAAAGAAAGCCATCAAGGTACTAAGGGTGGAGAATGAGAACAGATATGTAGATAGAAGACTCAAAAACTTTTACAAAGCTAAGGGGATTGATCTTCAGAACTCACCAGCATTTAGTTGGCACAAGACAGATGTTGCAACAATGAGGATTAGGACTCTAAAGACCATGGAAAGTTGCATGATAAAGGCCAAGTCTCTTGATCCTAGACTTAAAGTTGAAGCCATTAGTAGTGCTACTCACATACTTAATAGGTCTCCTCATCTAGCTTTAGATGGCAAGACTCCTTTTGAGGCATGGTATAATAGAAAACCAGTTGTGAGTGACCTTAGAGTCTTGGGTTTTCTAGCATGGGAAAACCTTTCTTCCAAGAGTTGCAAGGCACTAACACCTAGGCCTTGTACCTTCATCAGTTATGAAGACAATGCAAAGGCTTAGAGACTAATGGATCTAAAGACACATGAGATTTTTGTGGAGAAGGATGTGCATTTTGAGGAAAGTTCTCCCAGCTTGTCCTCTACTCCTCTTCACACATCATACACAGTGGAAACTGATAGTGACACTAGCAATAGTGCTTCATTAGGTTCAGACACATGGGGTTCTATTGATAGTTGCAGTTAGAGTTCACATCAGACTAGTGCACATGCTTACATTGCCATAGTGAAAGGTCCATTACAGCATGGTACATCTCATCTTCTAGCTCCAGCTTCAGTGACAGATTTGGGGGATAGTATTGATGATTTTCCTCTTCTTCTTGATGTAGAATTACCTTCTTTAGTTGTCATGAGGGCTCCATCAGACTCTCTTGTTCATTCTCTACATGATCGATCCTCATAGGTTGAAGTGATTGTAGATACTTATGATCAACAGTTACAGTAGGGTTCTTCATCAACTGTAGAGACAAACAATTCTTTGGGACAAGTTCTTTAGTCAGATGAGCAAGTTTCAGAGACATCACTTTTCCATGGGATTCTTTCCACGCACAGTGGAAGCATCTCATTTTTACCCTTGACATTGTTTCTTCCTAAGGGGAGGAACACCATTCTACAGTCTTGGATCAGCTTCTTCATCGAAATAATCATTGTTTGACATTCTTCTTTGGGGGGGAAGCCTATCCTATCTCTCTTCCTCTTCTCATCATTCTCTTATGTATATACTGAATTTATGTCATAATGGGGGGGGGGGGGGGGTCTTGATTACTCCATCCATCGATGCATCCTTATTTATCTCTCTTTTTGGGGAAGGGTTTTTCCCATGAGGTTTTCCCTCTTTCCTCGCTTTATGAGAGATTTGCATCTTCATCCTAGTTCATAAGCTTAAGTGCATTCCCCTAAGTTGCACTTAAGGGGGGGTGTTGGTGTAAATAAGTATTTACTTATTACACTTACTTAAGTTTACTTAGGTTAATGCATTATTTATTTATTTTGCATTATTTTATTTGTGAGACACTTAGGAGTTTGTGCACTCTTGTGATTTGTCTTGATGACATCATAGGGGTTCGCACCTTTTTTAAGCACATGTTGTCTAAAACACAAGAATATTCTACACACATATGACACTTTGTCATTCTTATCCATTCATCTATAATGTTGGATAAGGTTCTTAGTTGTCTTATTTTCTAGTTGTTTCTAGAGACATTCTAGGTGCTTCCTGAGATGCCTTTATATATAGGCACTCCTAGTGTACTCTCAATCATGACATATTGAATACATTGTCATTCAAATCATACTCTCTCTCTCTCTCTCTCTCTCTCTCTCTCTCTCTCTCTCTCTGGTCTATTGTGTGCTTGTGTTTGAGTTCTTAGTTCCTGGGTGAAATTTGCCCTTAGGAAAATTCCTACAAATTCAAACATTAATTTTTCATAGAAACCTTCACCCATTGTATGATTTTACTCCATATGTGTCCTCAAGATTTTTTTATGGGAAATCACCTTCATGGGTTAGAAAATTCTAGAGGAGAAGATCATTTTCAAATTTCTGCCAACACTTGCTTATCAAAAATTTGTATGTCATGAATGGATATGGAGCGTGATTGATTGTTAAATGAGAAAATTTGATCTTTATTGGACTAGGTACTAACTTACCTGACCAATCATAAGGTAGAACAAACACCCACTTGGCAATAGAGAAAGAGAAGGTGAAGTGGGAAAATCTAATAGAGATCACCTAGCTTTAGGAACTTAGACCTAGACTCAAACACAATAGAGGACTAGACTCACTTCACATGCTACACAAAACTCCCTTTTACCAATTGGTCAGAAAATCAAAAGTGGGGCAACAGATAATTAATGTGTTATAAAAAAATTAAAGACAACTAAAGGGAGATGACCTAATCAATTTATTATCCGTCTGGTTCTAGGCATAGGAATGGAGTATAGGAATGCAATATTGGGAATAAGAATGATTATTCCAACAACAACTATTTTTTGGAATGTGTATAGGCTCATTTTATAGGCAAAATGAGAATATGTATTCCTATTCCCTATTCAAATTGATGTACCAAATGGAAAATAGAAAATGTATTCCAAATTTTGTATTCCTATACTAGCAACCAAATGGGCCCTTAGTGCGCATAGAACTTGTATACCATATTTGGTCAAATTTTTATTATTCAAAAAGTGGCATTTCAAAAGTGTGGGTAGCTATGTTCTTACATGAATTATTAGTTCCTGCCAAAGGATGTAACTATTGGAATCATGAAATGCTATTTTGTTTCAAAGAACCAATAAGATTCATAGATTTTTGAAGCTTACTTATATTTTATAGAGTTTTATAATTTCATCATAATTTTTAAATTTTAATTATACCATTTCTTAAGTATGCTATTGGCTATGACCAAAATAAGCAATGAAAAAAAAAAAATTTAACTAGAAAATAAAAATAAAAATTAAAGCCAACTATACCAAAAGGTACAAAAGATTAGAGTATCATTAATCTTGTAAACAATTGTCTTGGTGTCTCATCCATTTAAAAAATACTAATAAAATTTGATAAAAATCTACACGGTGTTCCATAAAATAGATGGTCAATTCAATTAAGCAATGGATATGGAAGGGTTGTGTATTTCTAGAGCAAAATCAAATGGAGAGTAGAGGTGGGTAGGCGGAAAGGAAATAATTTTAAAAATTTAGCATTTTTATCGAAATAATATAACAAATGCCACATAGGGACTTAGCACTTGTCTTTTATATAAATATAGTTCTAATTTAATAAATTTATTTTAGTTTATAAAATATTTTAATTAATTAAAATATTAAATAATTATAGTTTTCTATAATGATATTAATTATAATTTAAATAGAAATTTTATTTATAAATATAATTATTAATATATTAAAATATGAAAATAATAATATTTTTATTATAATTATATGTAATAGTATTTCTTAAACTATTATATAATATACAAAAGATATATTTTTAGTATTTTTCATTGAATGACAAAGATTATATTATAAAAACAATAATATAAAAATATAAAAAAAATTGAACCAAATCATTTACATTAAAAATATTAAACATTAATGAAACATATTCACCTTAGTAAAAAAATATTAGTTTTACAATCCACCCTCCAATAAATATAAGAGCTAAATGAATTCAACCAATCAAATCTTAGAAAAATAATTTCTTAAAATTGTAATGTTAACAATCATGCATGTATGCTATGCAACATATTAGTTCAATAATTTAGAAAAAAAATCAATTAATTTTTAAGTCGTAGAGACCAAAAAATTTAATCACTAGTTAAAGCATAAAATATAAAAAGTATAACAATAATACTTAGCCTATAGGCAAGTACTAATAATATGAAGAGTATTAGATTGAGTATCTCACAAGTATTAGATTGAAATAATTGTGAAGAAATACATGAGATATCATTATATAAATAGATTTTAATTTTATCACTATTTCTTTGTTTGAATGTTGAGAGTCTTATATATCTATCTACCAAAGTTTCCAAACTATTCAATTTCTAACTATTAGAATAATTAAAAAATAATGTACAAAAATGAAAGCTTCTAATTTTATTAGTTTATAATAGTGAGTTTATAATAGCTTTGTTTTTTACATATAAATTTTTTAGATTTATAAGTTTTTTAAATTCAAAAAAGGTATATTTTTGTAACAAACTATACTAAATTTTGTATTAATCAAAGTATAACTTAAACATTGTCTACACATTGGTCAAAAAATAGTATTTAGGAATACTGCTAATTTGAAGTCAATTTTGGGTTTGTTAGTTTTGGTAGCTTGGACAACTATTTGTCCATATGCAATTATTTAGTAAATAATTATTTTGCTAACAAATTGGTTAGAGTAAGGACAATTATTTATTAAATAATTGACTTCTTTTAGAAGCAACTAGTAAACAATTTTGTTAAGGTGGGTAAGTTGTTTTATATCTCAGCCATCGATTGTAAATCAATCTTGGCGATTGGTTTAGCAATGAGAGTAGTATAAAAGGGGGTCTAGGGGCATTTGGAAAACAAGAAGTTTGGAGAAACATTTGTAGTTCTAGCAAATGAGTGTAAGTTTGAAGTGTTAGCAAATAGTCTTACAGTGTTAGCAAGGGTGTAGTGTTAGCATGGGAATAGCAGTGGGGAATATCAGCGAAAGAAATTAGGAGGTTGTCAGAGTTCTACCAATGAGAGGCAAGGAATTTTGTATCTCTTGATTTGCTGAACTTTAATATCATTTAAAGAGAACAAATTTCCACAATCCATTATATTGTACTGGTGTGTTTCTGGATTCGATTGTGTTAAGATTTTTACCATCAACGTTTCGAATCACACTACGTGATCCATCATCAAGATGAAGAGCAAGAGAAGCACAAAAAATATAGTATATTGCAGATAATGGGTGACTCGAAAGATATAAAGGGAATAGGTCAAGAAAGATAGCACACACTCCGAGGTTGAAGAAAGACAATAAATAAAATATAAATATAAATAAAAGAAACATTAAAAAAGGGGGGGGGGAGGGGATGGACAGAAGGACAAGGGGGTTCAATAAGGGAACACTCCCAAGGACAGATTAGAAGATAAATAAACGCGACAAAACAATAAAGGGAAGAATGATGAGAAAAGACACGGGAAGAAATAAGAATATAGAGGAACCACAAAAAGTGAAATGACTAAGAGCGTGCCTCAAAATTTTTTACTAGGACTCAATATAACGAGAATAAAAAGAAGAGAACAATCAGAAATACATAAGCAAGAGACAAGCAATGGTCGAGGAAGAAATTACGCTCTAGCTAATAACTATGCGACAAAATGTATACCAGAGAGGCCAAACCAATAGGAGTGTGTAAAATTTTTTATGTTCCAATGTGTGTGTTTAAATATTGAAAGGGTTGAATATATATATATATATATATATATATATATATGTATAGTATGTAATTATATTAATATTCAATTACATCCATATACATATATATATTAGAATACATGCATATTTATACATTAATATATTTAAATGCACATATATTCATATATATATAAACAATGCATTATTATATAACTATGAGTGTGTGCGAAAGAGTATGTGAATGTATATATATACGAGAATCAATATAAAGTAAAAATAAATAAACCAACTAAAAAAATAAAAAATAAATGAGGAATAAATATGTGCGGGAGTGGATATATATATGGTATCTATGAAAGAAAAGAATAAACTAAATAAAATAGGTAAGAAATAAGAAATAAATGCGCAAGAGTGGATATATATATAAATATATATAAGACTGCATATATGCATGTGAACGCCACTATCTACAAGAAAACCCAAGCTGCAAAAAAATATAGGACCACCACAAAGGGACAAAGACGAGAAAAAGAGACAAGGAGGACATGAAAAGAAAGAAACAAGCAAGAAGGGAAAACAAACAAAAGAGACCAAGACCCCAGGAGAACACCCATGCCCCACGCCCACCAAAAGGTGGTGTGCGAGAAGTGTACCCCTAGGAGCTAAGGCTGCTGCTCAGCGCCCAATAGGACCTCGACGCCTAAAAATCCTACTCCACATGGTCAAAGAGAGCCAAGCTAAAAGCAAGAACCAACGAGAAAAGAAGAGACCCCAAAGGGAACAACCACCAAAAACAAGGCAGACGGAGAGGAGAAACCCAATTGGAGCACAAGGCGAGAAGAACAAAGAGGGAGTGGGATACCACATGGGGAGAAGGGGGGCAAGCAAGCAGTAGGGAAGAGGGGGGGGGGGCGGGGGTGGTTGAGAAAGAGGAAGGTCAACCCGCGTGAAGTTGGTCTCTGTCCCTTGTAGCCAGCATTGGCTACCAAGAGGGGTTAAGATTCCAACCGTCATCACGATTAAGGTTAATGCGGTGTTTATGGATCTTGACTGCTTCTTTGAGTGGATCTATAGAACTAGTTTTCCCTTAGGGGTTTTTCCAGGGACAATTTGTCCAAAAATATTGTGTTCCTTGTGTTGCACATTTCTTTCCATATTTTATTGGTGAAGTTGCAGTTGTGTTATTTTTCAATATTAAGCTGTGAATTTATTTTCAGCAATTAAATATTCTGTTAAGATAGGAGATTAATAATCAGTGACTATAATAGTTTATTTTTCACATGGTATCAGAGTGTTGTTAAGGGTAGAAGAGTTTTGCCCTAGGAATTTTGGTGTTTGGAAGGCTTAATTTCTTTATTGGTCGAAGAGAATGGTATTAAGAATTATGCTACTAGTGTTGTACCTATACCAATGGATTGAACACAACTTGAAACATATAAGAAGGATGATGCCAAGGTGAAGAGGATTGTCCTTGATGGTGTGAATGATCATATTATTCCACATATGGTAGAGCTAGATATGGTGAAGAAGATGTGGGACACCATTCTGAATCTGTATCAAAATGCTACCACCAACAAGAAGTTGATTCTTAGAGAGAAGCTAAAGAATACTCGAATGAACTAGGGAGAAGACATCACAAGTTACCTCAAGAGGCTTAGACTTGTCAAGGATGAGTTAGTAGCTATTGGAAATAGCCCTAGTGATGATGAGCTAGTGAGAATAGCCCTAAATGGGTTTACTAAACAATGGAGTGTCTTTGTTAAAGTTGTTAGTGGATGAGATACTTTACTGAGTTGGAATTGACTATGGAAAAATTTCACTGAGGAGGAGTTTTTACTAAGTCTTGTTAATGGGGCTAACAAGAGTCAGAAAAATGAAGTGGACCAAGAGAATGTTGCCCTACCAAGGAAAGGGAAAGCAAAGAAGGGATCTAGTAAAGGATCAAATTCACAAAGTGAGAAGAAGAAGAAGGACCTTTCTAAGGTCAAGTGCTTTGGATGTCATGAGTTTGGCAACTATGTCAGTGATTGCCTAGAGAGGAAGAAGGGTAAGAAGCAAGTGGTAGCTTCAACAAGTGCAAAATAACTCTCTAGTAGAATGGAAGACGAGTTTGCACTCATAGCTTGTATGGTTAGCTCAACCTCATAGTGTGTTTGGTGTATAGATAATGGGGCGTCATTTCGTATGATAGGAGTTAGACAGTACTTCTCCAGCTACAAGGAGGAGAACAACAACATCCAAATTTCTATGGGAAACTTGTCCAAACTCAACCCAGTTGGGAAAGGGGTTGTTCAATTTCAGAGAGAGAATGGAAAGATAATTCCACTTCATGATGTGTTGCATTGCTAGGCTTAGGTATGCATTTGATTTTTGTATGTGTTCTTTAGGATAAGGGGTATAATGTACTCTTTAGAGGGACAAATGTGTTGATTAAGGACAAGGATTTGAAATCACCCATAACTATTAGAGTTAGGAGTGGTCGTCTTTATATATTGCAATTTGATACTCTTAAGGCACTCATGAGTAGCAATAATCCTAGAGATCTTGGAGAGCTATGGCATAGGAGGATGGGCCATATTCATCATGGAGCACTTAGATTGCTTTTTGAGATGGTGACAAGTGTTCCAAATGTGAGCATAGAGCATGATGATATATGTAAGGGATGTGTGTTGGGGAAGTTCATGAAAGAATCTTTTCCAAGGAGTGACACTAGATCTAAGCGTATTCTTCATCTAGTACACTCAGATGTTTTTGAACCAATGTTGACAAAATCTCTCAGAGGATATGAGTACTATGTTACTTTATTGATGATTTCTCTAGAAAGACCTAGATATACTTCTTGAAGACTAAGGATGAGGTTTTCAGTTGATTCCTAGAGTTCAAGGCTCTTGTGGAGAATTTGATAGAAAAGAAGATAAAGGTTCTTTGGTTAGACAATGGAGCTGAGTACAAAGGAAATGTCTTCCAAGAGTTCTGCACGAAAGAAGGAATAAAGAGAGAGTGGACTATTCCTTACAATCCACAACAAAATGGAGTTACTGAGAGGAAGAACTATTCTATATTAGAGGTAGCAAGAGCTATGCTACATGACCAGGACATGCTCCGTTACTTATGGGAAGAGGCATGTAATACAATAGTCTACATCTAGAATAGAGTTTCACACAACGTGTTAGGGAATATGACACCAAGGAGGCTTTCACAGAGAAGAAGCTAGATGTTAGTCACTTTAAGATATTCAGGAGTTTGGCATATTGTCATATTCTTGGAGATTCACATACAAAGTTAGATCAGACTGCATAGAGGGGGTACTTTGTTGGGTATAGTGAGACCTCAAGGGCATACATGATTTTCATTCCAAGGACTAAAAGAATTATTGTTAGACATGATGTCAAGTTCATGGAGGACAAGACATTCAGGAGATCCAGAGATTTTCCAGTAGATGATCAGAGTGAGTAGCCAATAGAAGCTCCAAGACCAAGTCAAGGACATCAAAGCTCAAGTACAGTTACTAGTATGAGTGTAGACTTAGGTAGTGAAGATTCATAGAGTATGGAGCAACAAATGCAATAGGAAATGCATCTAGAGAACATAGAGGTTGACACTTCATCCTCTATAGTTGGTAGCAAGAACCATGAAGTTCCAAATACACAAAGGGATACTCAGGAGTTTGTGGGAGCTCTTAGGAAGAGTACTAGACAACGGAGACAACTAGGCAAGTTCAATAACTATGTGGCATTAATTAGTTAGTTGGTAGATAGCAATATTTCTAGCTTTTAGGAAGCTATAGAACATTAGGTATGGCAAGATGCGATGGGTGAGGAATATTCCTTAATAATGCAGAATGATGTGTGGGAGGTAGTGCACAAACCAATAGAAAGGACAGTAGTTGGATTACGCTGGATCTATAAGATAAAGCATGGTGCAGATGGTAGCATCAAGAAATATAAAGCAAGGTCTATGGCAAAGGGGTTCTCTCAGAAGGAGGGAATAGACTATGAGAAGACATTTGCTCCAGTTGCCAGGTATACTTCTATAAGAGCTGTAATCTCACTTGTAGCACAGATGGGATGGTAAATCCATCAAATGGATGTCAAGACAACATTCCTTAATGGTGAGTTGAAGGAAGAGGTATATATAGAACAACTAGAAGGATTTGTAGCACACAACAAAAAGACCCATGTGTGTAGATTGAAGAAAGCATTGTATAAACTCAACCAGGCTCCTAAAGTGTGATATGAGTGCATTGATACATACTTGCAAAAGTGGGCTTTGTGAAGAGTGAAGCAGATGCTAACCTCTACTACTTGGTGGGTGGGGGTGAGATTCTCATTCTTGTTCTTTATGTGGACAACCTGTTTCTTATAGGTTCACTAGGGCTCATAGTGGATTGGAAGAGGAACCTTGCAAAAGAGTTCGAGATGAAAGATTTGGGACTTATGCACTACTTTCTAGGCATGGAAGTGTGCAAAATAGATGGGGAGATTTTCGTTTCTCAAGGGAAATATTGCATTGAAATATTTGGAACAGAGACGTCAAGAAGACACACGTGTGTAGATTGAAGAAAGCATTGTATGGACTCAAGCAGGCTTCTAGAGTGTGGTATGAGCACATTGATACATAATTGTAGAAAATGGACTTTGTGAAGAGTGATGCTAACCTCTACTACTTGGTGGTTGGGGGTAAGATTCTCATTCTTGTTCTTTATGTGGACAACCTATCTCTTATAGGTTCACTAGGGTTCATAGTGGATTGCAAGAGGAACCTTGAAAAAGAGTTTGAGATGAAGGATTTGGGACTTATGCACTACTTTCTAGGCATGGAAGTGTGGTAGACAGATGGGGAGATTTTCTTTGGTCAAGGAAAATATTGCATTGAAATCTTGAAGAAATTTGGGATGGAGGATTACAAAGCCATGTCTACACCCATGATCAAAAATTGGAGGAAGGCAGATACATCTAGGGAGAAGGATGTAGATCCCACTTAATACAAATAGTTGATTAGTTCACTTATGTATTTGGTCAACACTAGCCTAGATATAGCATTTGCAGTTAACTCTCTTAGTCAGTTCATGGTTGAACCAAAGAGAATGCATTGGACAATGGCTAAAGTGTTGCATTACTTGCATGGTATAATTGAGTATGGGATCAAATATGTTCAAAGTGAAGGTATCAGGTTAATAGGTTATCCTAATGCAGATTGGGCAAGAAGTACAATGGACAAAAGGATTAGCACTTCGAGGTGTTGTTTCAGCTTAGGATCAGGAGTTGTTTCTTGGTTCAGCAGGAAGCAAAAGTCTGTGGCTCTGAGTTCAACAGAAGCAGAATATATAGCAGCTAGCATGGCAACATGTGAAGCTATATGGCTTCGAAAGTTGTTAGTAGCTTTGTTTGGTTAGAAGGTTGATACTACTATGATACATTCTGATAATTAGAGTTGCATTAAGTTGACTAAGAATCCAGTGTTTCATGATAGGTCTAAACATATAGATATCAAATATCACTTCATCAGAGATTGTGTACAATGGGGGTTTGTTAAACTATAGTACATACTTACAGAGGAGCAGGTAGTAGACATTCTGACTAAGGCATTAGGGAAGAAAAAATTCATCTTCTTTAGAGATAAGTTGGGTGTCATGCATAAAAACTTCCTCGCTAAGAGGGAGTGATAGTTTTGGTAGCTTGGACAACTGTTTGTCCATATGCAATTATTTAGTAAATAATTGTTTTGCTAAAAAATTAGTTAGCATAAGGACAATTATTTATTAAATAATTGACTTCTTTTAGAAGCAACTAGAGACCAATTTTTTTAGGGTTAGTAAGTTATTTTATATCTCAGCCATCAATTGTAAATCGATCTTGGCCGTTGGTTTACCAACGAGAGTAGTATAAAAGGGGGTTTTCTAGGGGGGAAAATAAGAAGTTTGGAGAAACATTTGCAGTGCTAGAAAATGAGTTTGTAAGTTTGCAATGTTAGCAAAAAGTCTTGTAGTGTTAGCAAGGGCGCAATGTTAGCATGGGAATATCAGTGGGGAATATCAGTAGGAGAAATTATGAGGTTGTTAGAGTTTTGCTAGTGAGAGGCAAGGAATTTTGTATGTTTTGATTTGTTGAAGTTTAATATAATTCCTCATTTGTAGATCTGGTTTTCCCTTAGTGGTTTTTCTAGGGACAATTTGTTTGAAAATATTGTGTTCATTGTGTTGCACATTTCTTTCCATATTTTATTGGTGAAGTTGTAGTTGTGTTATTTTTCAATATTAAGCTATGAATTTATTTTTAGCAGTTAAATAATCTGTTAAGATGGGAGATTAATAATCAATGATTGCAATAGTTTATTTTTCACAAGGCTGCCATATGTATATCATCCCTTCAGTGATGATTTGTTGTATGTCAACCATATTGAAACCATTTATAAAAAAACATTTTAGATATCTTGATTTTGTTTTTGTTACTATAGGAGTTGAAAAACAAATTACACATTTAATGTAAAGTTTCTTAGTTCATGATTTGATTTGAGATTTATTTGTTCAATATGAGTGTTTTAAATATGTTTCTCTGGATTATGAAGTTGTGTATAGATCTTATTAAAGTTGTGAACTTAGTAAATGTACCTTATCAACTATTTAAGAAAATTGTGTAGGTATATTACTTTTTTTAAATAGTGAACATAAATTGTGTAGCTATATTACTATTTTTAAATAATCAAAATAAATTAGTTGATTATCCATTTCATTGGGTGTATATATATACCCAATGAAATGGAATAATCAAAAACTGGTAACTACTTATAACTTTTCTTCTACTTATAACTACTTAAAGTAATTTAAATTTGATTAGATTTTAGTATTTTTTAGCTTATTTTTTGGACTCACTTTCAACTACATTCTTATTAATTTCATTTGTTCCTCTAATGCATTCACAACTATGGTCAACAACTATTTAACTACATTCTCACATCTCCAATGATTTATTCTCAACCTTCATTTTGATTCTTTATTTTCCCAACCTAGAACACTTCAACAACTACACATATGGTAGAACTTTGCGCTTGCGCCCCTTTTCTATTATTAGTACAAGTGTGATTGACTATTAGTAAATGGTTTTCATTTTTAGAAACTTTAGTAATTAAAGTAAACATAATAAAAAGTCACCCTTATTAGACCTCCTAATGATAATTGGATATATTATGGATAGGGGGCAACTTCTTTCTCAGATGGTGCAAGAATTTGATGAACTTGTTGCTTAGGATAGAGCTCCTTGTTGAGCTCTCCTTGTTGTATTCCTTTCTGTCTTAATAAATTTTCACCCTGCTTTTTCCTATAGTAATCAAATCTTATTTTCTTATATGCATGCAAGTTGCAGGCCTTGGTCACTACTATAAACATTACGAGTTATAGTTGTCTCCATAAGCATCAGTGTTTGATTTAAGAAGAAATAAAATATTTAGTTGCTGTAATGATGTGGATAAAAAACTGGTTGACCCAAAACCCACAAATACTATAGTTCTCCAAAATAATTGTGAGCATATACAGGGTTTGAGCAGCGTGGAGGGTTATGGAAATAGTCCTGGAATCAACAATGGAAAGATTGCGAAGAAATCTTTTTTTTTATTTACAATAGGCTCAAAAACTTAAACATTACTATCTTAATGCAAAAGCTGATACTACACTAAAAGAGGGGTAAAAATTTTATTGAATATAAAAGCTGATATTGAATTATTAGTTCCTCAGATATTTTCTCCATTTTCAGTAGGGAATCAGATAATTTATTTTATTTTTATTTCTAAGCTATGATCTGATGCTTCCTTGTCTTGTGTGCAAAGGCCTTTGCTTGTACTATTAACGTTCTCAATCTCCTTGATAAATAAATTATATTCCGGGTACAAATGATCAGATTTGCTTTTAATATGGGTGCATGAACAAACACAACACTTAAATATTAAAATAATCCATGCAAATATTTATCTCATAAATAAGATAAGGCGAGCTAACTTTGATGGCCTTTAGGAAAAAGTTGGCTAAATTTGATAGAACAAATTCATCAAAATATTAGAATGGAAAAGAGAGTAGAAATGTAAGTGAAGATATTGCATATGAATAAGACAATAATACCCATTCATAATCATGACGTACAAAGACCTCACCTTGCTTTCTCCGCCAAAAATTCTAAAGATTCAGTGACAAATTGTCTAAATTACCATTAACAGATTTACTCTAAATTCTCTAAAGTTTACTCTCACTAGCTCACTATTATAGCATACAAATTTTATAAATATATTAACTTCAAAGAAACCACAATACTAGTAGATAACTAATGATATTCTATCTGTGCTCCGTACCTCAGATATTCTATTTTCGGGCAAAGAACATGCAATTTCCAGAAACATGTACCTCATGCTCAAAGCAATGGAGTTTTGTTCCCGCAAAACACAATAAAAAAAATAGCTGTTATAATTTATAATGCAGATTCCAAGATAGGTATAGAAATAGTCCTTCAAACAAAAAGAGAAACATTTCCAACAAAAAAATGCTGTTCATCTTATTTACCTATTCCAGATGCCCAAGAGTTTTACACTTCACCTCAATTTTCCCGAGTTTTTGGGACAGGGATGTCAGTAGACGGCGAGATGGGTTTTTGGGACGGGACTGGGATGGGGATGAGTATAAATAAACATCATCGAATCATAATATACAACATTTCAATAATCAAATTCAATGTTCAATATGCTATAATGCATTATAATTTAAATTATTGTAAATATAGATCAAAGTAGCTATGAGAGTTTTTTTATTGTTTCTTTCACTGCTTAGTTTTAATTATAAATTTTTAAGAACTTTGTGTGATTATCTCAACCAAATATTTCATATATGGGCCTATTTGCAAATGTATGGGTAATTGTACCTCATACTAATAGTATTGTTAGAAAACACAAACAATCATAACTAGGACTTGCATATTCTCTTCTTAGGAGGATCTGCATATGCATATTATCTCCTTGAGTGCTGTAATTTTTTCCACATTAGTAGTAGCAGCATTCATAACGAAGTCAACATTCTCTCCTATATGTGAACATCTATGATAGTTTTCTATTTTCATTTTTAATAAGGGGGTGTTTCTCCTATCTGTCCAGTAGTCTATTTTGGGGCGAGCTGGGCGAAATTAGATCCCTTTGGGGCACATGCACAGATTGCGATATTCACACGGACTTCTATGATAGTTACTGATTGGTTCTAAAGATAATATAAATTTGGGGTAGTATGCTTTCTCATTGTCAGTGCACAAAAACACTATTGTGAGGGTGTTTATTTCTTCCTCCACCATCTACTCTATTAAAAAATCAAGTAGGTGTACGATTGTAATCTCTATGTCATGTATGCAACATTCATCGGTGAAGATCTTCAACACTATTTTTTTCTACTTAACACGTACATATTTCAACCATTTGTGAAAATTACAACACAGCCATCACCCACATCAATTGGATATTTGATAAATACAAACACAATGGTTTCAAGGAATCTTTTTAGACCTGAAAATCTGAAATAATGCATCCATATAGCACTTCAACTACTATGAAATAACTACCAAAAATTAAAATATAAATCTAACTCTTTAATCCTGATGATTAATACGTTAACATCGCCCCTTAATTGAAAAGGGTTATCATGAAATTAGGGAGTATTTTGAACTCCTCAAACTCTGACCTCAACCAATTTGCTGGTTGATTTGAATCACTTTTAAACTTCAACCTATTGCCCACTGTTGGGCTTTAAATATTTATAATGAGCCTATTGCTTTGATAGGTCTCAATTTGAGACTTACTTTGTCCCTTTTGAATTAGCACACTTTGGGTGCATAATCATTAAAAATAGCACACATTGGGTCAAAAAAATAGCACACGTTGGGTGTAATAAAATAAGACACATTGATTGTTGTGAACTTGCTTTATCCATATTTCAATTTGATAATAGTACACCTACTTGTGTGATGGACTTGGTTTGTCCATTTATTTGAAAATAGTATAATTGAACTTGAATTTGAAAACACCACATTAAATCTAACATATTCATTTGTTTGAAAATTGTATAATTGTACTTGAATCTCAAATATACTTGCACTCAAAACTGACAGATACATAATATTCCTTCCCTTAGTAAATGAAAGTGGAAATAATATTAACATGATTTCTCTTGATGAAGCTAGTGGACAAAGGCCACATATTTATCTTCATGACACAACTACAAAATCTATAAAAAAAAAAAAAGCATCCTTCTAGCTCATGCTATTTCTCCTCTGGTCTCTATATCTATGGTCATCATGCCTTCTCCTAGAAATCCGTGGATTGCAACCTCCTTGACATAGGAGGCTCTGTAGTTAGCCCTCCTTTATGAATTGCTTATGCATTTGTACATTTGATGCAGAGTGCCCATGTTCTTTCACTCTGTATATCATCAACCATCTTTCTCATTCTCTGACATAAAATAACTAATCAGAACCCACTATAACTTTTAGGTATTTGTCGGTGCACTATAACTTCTAGATATTTCTCTGTCCATGATACAAGCATTGTAAAAAGGAAACTATTTTGATTTTCAATCACACAATGAGCCCATGAATCTCATTCTTAAACTTGCTTTACTTGACATAATTCACTAGCTTATATTTAGCATCTGCAATTTACTCTGTTTCATGATGTCCATATTTTATTCTTTATACTCCAAACCTGCTTTTATCTTACTGTGAATCCCTTTGTAGCCTTGGTTGTCCATATACAATCAAAACTTTGTTAGACTTTATCTATTAAGATTCATTATAAATAAAGTAGCCATATAATAGTTCTAACTGTTATAAAATAACTACTAAAAACTGAAATATAAATCTAAGTCTGTAACCCTAATTAATACGTTAACAATTTCCTATATGAATAATTGTGTCACCAAAAGGATAAATTAGTCAGTAGGTATGTAGGTATGTCCCAAGACAGACTGGTCTGTATCATATTTGTGGAAATTCAGAGATCTATCAATTATTATAGCTACATGAACAATTAAACACCTAATTAGACAGATCGATCTCTTAATATTCCAAACATATATATTCCACTGATTCAACTTCTATAGTTGTTCAATATTTATCGTATTGGAGCCCACTTCCTTTCTGACTTGTACTCATATTATTTGTAGTATCAGGAAGATCTATTGGAATTTCTCTGTGTCATTCATTTTTCATTGAATTTTTATCTGGTAGGGTAGGGGATTGATGGAATTCTAGCATTGGGGTCGAAGATATAGTTTTAATGATATATTGCAGAAAGAGGGGTAAAAATTTATTAAGACAGAAAGGAATACAACAAGGAGAGCTCAACAAGGAGCTCGATCTTGAGCAACAAGATCATCAAATTCTTGCACCATCTCAAAGGAAAGTTGCCTCCTATCCCTAATATTCCAACTCGGATCATGACTAGATGCCCATTTGGCTAAACAATTAGCAGTTCTATTCCATTCACGAGGAATATACGTGAACCTAATGAACTGAAAAGAGGAAGAGAGGAAAAGAATTTTCTTAACAACAGTAGCCAGCTGCCAACTAACATTCTCAAGCTCTTGCGAAGAAATCATGTTCACCACTACCTGGGAATCAGACTCACAGATAATCTTACTCCATCCCCGCAAGCAACACTATTCCATAGCATATAAAATAGACTAAGCTTCCATGAGATTGTTAGAATAATCACTCTTATGAACTGAGAAGAAAAATTTAACATCCCCAGAACTACAATGAGCCACTCCGCCAATACCAGCTAGACCAGGATTACCATGGGAAGAACCATTAGTGTTAATTTTTAGAACTCCACAGGGAGGAGGAGCCCAGTGCCCATCTCGGTTAACCTGACCCTTCTTCTGATGATGAAGCTTCCTAGACATAGAAGGAAACCTATGAGCTGTAGCACCATCCTGCAGATGAAGATTGAGGCGATTACAGATAGCAAGATCAACCGGATCCATACCCCCATCAAGCTCACACTTCACAAGAATAGTTTCCTAAAGAGAATGTGATATTTTCCACCAAAGAATTTTTTCAAATTATGTTTTCACATGAAAATTTAAAGCCAAAACCTTTTCCAATAGTGTCTTGAATAAAATGCAGCGTAGTAAAGGAGATAAATTAGGAGCTTCTCTATGAAATCCAACAACTTGTTATTCTTGGTAGCTCTCTATCTGATGTGAAACTTTACAGCTATATCTGTGAATAGTTAGATCTATGTATTTGCAGGTACAACTACAAAATTTACATGGTAGAAGAAAGAAGCAAAAACAAGTTCTTTCCAAGTATTGCAGAGTAAAACTATTTTAGAAGATTTTTTTCTGAATTTTAACTAGTTTCTCCTTTTCCATCAGTTAGATCACATATATTTGTAAGTATAGCTGAAATTTTTTATATGATATCAGAGTGAAGAAAATGATTGAAGGATTCTAACAAGGTAGAAAGGCTCTTAAGTCATAGTACTCCTTCGTGTACTTAAAGCTAAGAAAGCATGTGATTTGTAAATTATATTAAAGTTGCAGGACAGTTTCAATCCTGTTACATCTTTTACTCCAACATCTTAGAGAAAGTGAAAATGATAAATATGGTGTAAATATTAAACAAGCAGAGAAATGAAACAAAATGGTAAATAAAGAAGACGAATATGCAAAACACAATATATATCATGGTTCGACAAATCTTGCTTATGTCTACACTCTAACAGAGAATTACTATTAATGAACAATCGATACAATTACATGGACTGCACACAACCATTTTAAAGAACTTTATGAATATAAAGAATTGAAAAAGAATGAATAATCAGTGACCGTTGAACTCCATATGGCAACATACGGTCTATTGTGCCTCCACAAACAGGAGAAAGAATGCCAATACATAATGTACTATACTGTGGTAGGTACCTCTGCAACAAATAATCCATCTTCCTTTTGGAAGATAGAATCTTAAAGTTGTCAAATTGTTGAATTTCTTCTCAAGTGAAATGTTTGAAGGAATCAAGATAAATGATTATGAAAAATACTCATTTTTCTCCAATCTCATGATGGACTACGACTCTGTCATAGAAGACTCAAGAACAGTGATCACTGAAATGTGAAATTTGTTCAAATGAGAATCAAAATGTGTTCAAGATAGTAGCATGGAGTGGCGGAGGGATAACAAGAGAATTCAAACCAAGAGAAGATGCAACTCCACGTGGGTTGACATTAGAGGACATAAAGTAAAAATAGATTTCTACAATTCATAAGATATTTGAAGTTTATTCTAAATTCGATAATGTAAATGTTTTTGTGTCAACATTTTAGATCATAATCTATGATCTAAGATAAGATGATCATTAAAGAGAGCAAAATGATTGAGGAGAGAAAAATATGTCCTCAATATTGTTTTCGTCAAAGAGAGATTCAACAAACAAATGATAAATATCAGACAGGATGATATAATCCTCATCAAAAGGACAAGAATGAACCTATTGAGAGGACCTGAAGTAGTATTTAGAGAAGCCAAAATCTCTATCTTACTTGTAGGTATTGCATATTGAAGCTATTTTCGAAGAAATTTTTATTCTCAGTTGCCCATTTTTATTTTTTCTTACAGTTAGATCATAATATATCTAAATGTACCAATGCAAAATTTGACATGGTATCAGATTTTGGTGTTAAGGAAAGAAAGCAAAAACAAATTATTTGGAACCTATATTAACAAGAGAAAAACATTCTGAAAAGGCCTTTATTTTTCTGCCAGTTTTCATATGTTATCAGAACGGAGAAATTGACTAACAACTACTTGAGTAATACTACTCTTTGGTTAACATAATGCTGATAGAGCATGCAATTTTTCAATTGCGGCATGCAATCCATAAATTACAGCATATTCAAACAGTTAATTTCAGTAACACAAACACAACAAAACATTAGGATTTTGCAAAGAGATTACGAATATGAATGAGTGCTTGCAGATGAATAAAATTAGGATGGAAAAGAGATTACGAATATAAAAGAGGTCTTTGCAGATGAATAAAACTAAAAACTCCATCCCCAACAACAAAAACAATTATGAAAATGCATCTCCATTGAGTATAAAAATTATGAAAATACAATTCATAATGAGATTGTGGAACAAAAGAGTTCCTTTTTGTTAAACATGAGGTTCCAGGCCAACTAACCCAAACCAGAGGCAATTCTTAGCACTACTTCTCACTCCATAGACAAAGTAGAGAACCCTCTTTTTCATCAAAATGAAATTCCTCTCAATTACGAAGAATACTCCCACACGAATTACAAAATAACCAAAACCATAAAAAAACCACTTCCATGAATCAAATCCCCAAATAATAAGTTTCTTCAGAGGCTCAGCTGTGAGGCTTGATAGCAATCCTGCTATAAGACCCACACAAGCTGCACATTCCAGAAAAAATCTCTTCTTTGATGGGATCATATTCCAAATTCCTATTCAAGATCATCTGCAGGTGAAGAAGATTCGTTCAGATTTCTTTCAGCCATTTTCTGTAGAACTTTCCATTGCATGAAATATAAAAACTGTATCCATAACAGAGTAAGTAAAAAAGTGTATCAGTCGAAGGTTAAATAGGTAGAAAATGAAAAACCTTTCACATTCCATTTCATTCCACCCCTAAAAAGAAAAAGTTGGAATGAAAAGTCTCTTCAGTTCACAATCTGTTCGAATTGAAAACCATTTACATTCCCTCCTCCCATATGAAAACAAAAAGTTTCAAATTTTATTTCAAAATGCAAGCTGAAATATTGAGAAGAAAACCCAGTTGATTGTTAATGCGGAATAGTATGAATGTGTTAATGAAAATTAATTATGTGCTATAAGGGTTGGACCTTCTAAAGTTTATTCATTTAGTGTATTATAATACTTGCAAAATATTGACTAGGGTTGTTTTTATATAGACTTTTGTTAACTCGCTTATTGATTTTTAGCAAGTCAAATTTTATTAAATAAAATCATTTACATTATAAATATAAAAAATCCTTTTTCTATAGTATCTACCAAACCATGAGCATTGTCCACCACAGAACCATCCACTTCTTTGGAAGTCAAGTTATGGGGGCACTAATGCTGTAAGTGACCATACTCATGATAAATGTGACAGCAGAAAGGAAGGGATTCATAATCTAATTGTTGCACCCAAGAAAAAGTCCCAAGACAAATTTCCAAAGAATCTGGTAATGGATTATTCAAATTAATTTCAACACAAATTCTAGCATAAGAAATAACCTTTTTATAGAGGGGTTGATGTGCAATCATAGTTGGCTTTCCCAACAAAGCAGCAATTTGCCGAAGGATGTCTTTCAAGCAAAAATTTTAGGGGAAGGCAAGGCAAGCGAACCCAAATTGGCACTATTGGAGGAAGATCCTCAGCAGAATTAAATCTTGAATGCTGGGGTTTGACAAATTGTTGAACTTATTACATTAATTAGGTTAGGAATGTTGGACTTATTACATTAATTAGGTTATTTTCTAAATAAGTGAGAATGATTGTTGAATTAATGTAATAAGGGGGGAATGTTAGGTTTGTTACATTAATTAGGTTAGTTTTTGTGTTTAGATTAGATAAATAAAATTAGTTCAGTATATAGTTGTGAAAGTTATGTTGGACTTATTACATTAATTAGGTTAGTTTCTAAATAAGCGAGAATGATTGTTGAATTAATGTAATAAGGGGGGAATGTTAGGTTTATTACATTAATTAGGTTAGTTTTTGTGTTTAGATTAGATAAATAAAATTAGTTCAATATATTCCCATAAGTAGTTGCTGTAAGGGAAGTAGTTGCTATAACGGAAAATAAAACTATATAAAGATGCCCAGACATCAATGTAATGATTAAGTGTTATTCATATCATTCCAGTATATTGTTTCAATGTATTTTTTAAGTATCAAGTCTGTGTGTATCCGAATGATCTGAATCAATAATTTCAACATTTTATATTGTTGCTCTCTCATTTTATATTTTTCAGTTTTACATTCATTAGGCCTGTTACACTGGTATCAGAGCAGGTTATGTTGAGATAATGGGTGTTGCACACATTGCATAATATTGTTATTTTTATTATTTTATTTTTATTATGTAATGTTGTACCTAGATGGACGTGCAACGTGCAAAGATTCCCATAGAATATTCTTAATAAGTTGTATTGTAACATTGTGATAATATTTCATGTAATTATTTAATATTGGGAAAAAGAATTAAATGTCCAATATTAAATGTGGGGTCAGTGAGTTAGGTAGCACATGGTTTTAGCACATGGTTTATGTAATACCACTTAGTGGTTTTGTGGGACTTGCTACTATATAAGCAGCCACAAGGGTAGTTGTTGTGAGTGAGAGAGTGACAAGGAGAAGACAAAAGGCAAGAGTCGAGCGGGACAAGGCTTGATAGGTTAGCCAAGGGAGCATTTATGAAGGTTGAAAGCATGGCATGGGATGTGTAGATTCATCCTTGTTCACATAGTTTGCTCGGTTGTGGCTATGGCCATGAAGGCTTCCATGGTTGTATGGCAATAGTATTTTTGCTAAATAATACATGGTGATGGATGCTTTTGGAGGCTAGGTTTTTCTCTCAATGAGGGTTTCCCAGGGTATATCTTGTGTCACATTTTATGGGTATGTTTTCTATTCTCTTCAATGTGCATTTTAATTCCGTATTTATTTTAGATCTATTATGGGTTATATGGAAACGGTTATATTCTTTGTTGCCAAGTTTCCTTACAAGTGGTATCAGAGCTATGGTTTTATTATTGTAACCCTAGATTGAATCCATGGGAATGCATGAGAGGATAAAAGAAAAGGGCAAGATATATGAATGATTTATTGCAAATCTAAGGGTTTTGGATTTTCTGTTATGATGGGATGTTAAAATATTTGGGTATGGGAAATTGTTGGACAAAAAATATTTTTTCGGATGTTTCATTTAAATGATGGTTTTGGGGGGTAGCTTGCAGAAATGACCTCCTCGGTAAAAACAGACCTCACCATTGGATCTGAGTCAACATTTCCATAAATTTTGATATATAATATGCCCTAGTTTGGCCATGTTCAGAGGAAATGAAAGAGCTTTTTAGTTTTAGCCCATGATGACCATCAAATTTAATCCCGTCGAAATTTTCGTCACTGAAAAAATAAAAAATGAAAAATCGTACTGAAAATAGTAAAGAGACTGTCTTAGTAAAATGGCCATAACTTTCTCTCAAAATATCAAATTTCAGAGTTCTTACAGGCGTTGGAAAGCTAATTCAGAGCACTAGAGGATGGTGTAGGTTTGGTTATCTGATTTTGATATTTTTTTAGGTTTTAAGAGCCCTAAAGTTAGATGTTATTTATTTTGAGCACAGATTAGGGCATAACTTAGGCATACAAAGTCGGATTTTGGACTTCGAGTAGTCAACGAAAAGCTCTTAGAGAGATCTACACATTGGTTCAGATTTGGTGTAGGTTTGGCATGATTTATTTATTGATATATTGATCTGAACAGTTTATTGATATATTTTGACTATGGTAACATTGTGAGTTTATGGCATTGGAGATTTAAGTTTTGATGTCATTGTATACTCAGTTCATATTTCAGATTGGTCTCATGATGATATGGTTATCAGTGTTTGGTTTGGATATGCATGATGACTTGTTGGATCTACAAGTTGTGCAGTGTTGTAAGCGGTCTATACTTACAGGTTTCATTTATAGCTTGGTTATGGGTTGTCTTTGCCCATTGATCTTTCATTATTGATGCATATTCAAATTGGTTGCTTGGATTTGGGTTGTCTATGCCCTATGTCACATAATTTTATCTTCATGTAGAAGGGATGAGATGTTGTTACCAGGTACAATCATGGTAGAGGATTGTGGTTGACTATGCCGACAAGTTGGACATATTGAGAACCAGATGCTCGATTCATGGATGTGATCATGTTGTCATGGATTTTGGCATAACATGATTGGATATACAGGTACATCCTTGATGTTCATTAGCTTGGATTTATGATTTAGTTATGGTGGTATATCTTCTTGGTTGAGGATCATGGTTATTTAGTTTCTTTTGAGGAGCTCATGATGTGCACTTTGAGTTCTTTGATGGTTTGATGCCTTGATTAATTCTCATGGTTAGAGGATGGTTATTTTTCATCATGATGTCATGGATAGCTTGGATACATGGTTTAGTGGGAGCTTGTGATAGTGATGGGGTGACAGTGCAAGATTAGTTCCTGGTTTAATTTGGATCTTCATATAGGAGATGGATTTTATGATGCCATAGGTGACTTGGTACCACGGTTGAGTGGGAGTTGTTGGCATTGATATATTTATTGAGTGTTTGCAGATGTTGGAGGTTTGTCTTAGATCCTGTTGCTGCAAAAGCATCTTTGACATTTGCATGGTGCACTTGTTATCTTCATGGTGTGTGAAGATGGTAAGATCTTGAGGACTCATGGAGTTCTTGGTTCTTCATGGTATGTGGAGATGGTTTTCTTCATGGTGTATGGAGATGGTTGCATCTTGAGGACTCATAGGGTTCTTGGCAAAGGTGTGGTTTATGCTTTTATTTGGCATGTTATCCTTGGTACGAGGATGGTTTCATTATTATGTCATGGTATACTCTTGATACGCGTTTAGAGTTGTGACATGTTATAGTATGTTCATGTGGAGCATGTTATCTCTTTTGTTGAGATGGTTAGATCATGTTGTCATGTTTATGTTCCTGAGGCCATGGTTAGAACTTTGACATTGATCTTGGTTTAGTTTCTTGGTATTGAGTACACTAATCATAAGCTAGATATTTCATGATATTGCTATGTTGCATTTGGAGTTGGCATGGATTCATTAGTTATAGGTGCTCATGGATACTTAGAGACAGTGGTGATGCTAATTTCTCTTGGATTAGAGAAGTATTTGTTGGGATGGTTGATGGTTTCAGTAGAAAGTCCGAGGGGCAGTCACCTAATATGGACTTGAGAGGAGATTGTTCTTAGATGAGTCTTGGTTGGAGACTTGGGTATCTTGATGAGCATTCTCATTCCCCACTCTTGGTCTACTCGGCGGTTTGCTACTTGAGAGGTATATCCCATTGTTTCTCTCAGTTGCATTATATTTATGCTTATCTTTTATGGATATGGATCTTGAGCTATGGTACATGACTTAGTTCTGGAGGGTTCATTTGAGAGATGGTTTAGCATTGGTTATCTCCATGTGCATATGTTGTTATGCTGGTTGAGTTTGGGAGATGGTTTTATATTGGGCATATTCCTTGGATTAGGAATAGTTATTCCTTGGTTTAGGAATGGATTTATTGAGTTTGATCTTCTTGTGAGAGGCTTACATCCATGATGAGTTATATGGTATGGTTTGGGTGTTGTTGAGGCTTCTTGTTGGGGTTTTATGGAGGAGATCATACTTGCATAGTTTACATCTACAGGTGTGTGTAGAAGGACATGATACAAGTTATGATTTGCATGGTTTCTCTGGTCTTGGTTATCTTCCTGGATGTTCAGTTTTACCTACATTGG
This sequence comes from Cupressus sempervirens, assembly GCA_028749045.1. NCBI lineage: Eukaryota > Viridiplantae > Streptophyta > Pinopsida > Cupressales > Cupressaceae > Cupressus > Cupressus sempervirens. The sequence goes on along the minus strand of CM053793.1, from coordinate 1,137,823 downwards.
ATTTGAGATTGGTTAGAGATTGTGATCACTGGTTTGTGCTCATGTATGCCATGTGAGAGATGACATGGTTATTCATTTATCTCTTTCCTCTGCTGGTTTTGGTGAACTTGGGAGAGCATTGGAGACTTGTTATGAGAGTTGTTCTTGTAGGATATCAGTTTATGTATTGTGGATGTCCTTGATACTACATGGATTCACTTCTTTGAGATGTGTTGAGTGGATTGGTTATAGATTTCACATTATCTTTTGCAGTGGGAGCTTCTTGGTATATATGTGGCAGGTATTGCTCTTGAGGCTTGTGATTGTAGGTTATAGATTGGATATGTCAGTGATATGAGATTCACTTGTTATACCTTTTAGAGGTATGGATAGTTGGATGGGTTTGGCACTTTCTGTGGGTGCTATTTCAGCTATGGATATTTTGATAACTACGGATACATGTGATTACCTTTGGATTAGGTTTTTTTTGTGCTCAAAATTTTTCAGTTGGTACAAGATTTTATGATCTTCTAATGTGACAAGTTGGGTGGTTTTTTCTCTTTGGATGGCTTCTATGTATGTCCAGTGGGAGTGGCATAATAGGAGGTGAGATCATTCATGTTTGAGATGCTAGATACTTTGATTTTGTTGCGGGTACCAGGATGGAGCACTTGATGTATTTTGATCCATGATGGTGGATGTGCTGGGAGGGATTGTTCCCTTGTTCATTTATGTGGCTACGGATTGACCCTATGCAATTTATACAACAAGTGGGAGGTTGTTGAGATAATGGGTGTTGCACACATTGCATAATATTGTTATTTTATTATTTTATTTTTATTATGTAATGTTGTACCTAGATGGACGTGCAACATGCAAAGATTCCCACGAAATATTCTTGATAAGTTGTATTGTAACATTGTGATAATATTTCATGTAATTATTTAATATTGAGAAAAAGAATTAAATATCCAATATTAAATGTGGGGTCAGTGGGTTAGGTAGCACATGGTTTTAGCACATGGTTTATGTAATACCACTTAGTGGTTTTGTGGGACTTGCTACTATATAAGCAGCCACAAGGGTAGTTGTTGTGAGTGAGAGAGTGAAAAGGAGAAGACAAAAGGCAAGAGTCGAGCAGGACAAGGCTTGACAGGTTAGCCAAGGGAGCATTTGTGAAGGTTGAAAGCATGGCATGGGATGTGTGGATTCATGCTTGTTCACATAGTTTGCTCGGTTGTGGCTATGGCCATGAAAGCTTCCATGGTTGTATGGCAATGGTATTTTTGCTGAATAATACATGGTGATGGATGCTTTTGGAGGCTGAGTTTTTCCCTCAATGAGGGTTTCCCATGGTATATCTTGTGTCACATTTTATGGGTATGTTGTCTATTATCTTGCATGTGGATTTTAATTCCGTGTTTATTTTAGATCTATTATGAGTTATGTGGAAATGGTTATATTCTCTGTTGACAAGTTTTCTTACAGGTTAATCAATGGGGAGAAGAGTACCTTTGATGGATTTTGGATGATCAGAGTCTAAAACAATAGGAGGTTGGAGGCAATGGAAGTTGGAGGACTTTTATCATCTCAAGCTAGCTTCTCGCTTAGAGATGATTACTGCATGAGAAGCAACTATTTGTGTCCCTATAAAGTTGGGGCTTGGCCAATTCTTCACTAAAGATAAGAGGGGAATTGATAGATTTGTGTGGCTTGGCCAATTCCTCCCTGAAGATAAGAGGGGAATTGATAGATTTGTGTCCCTGAAGAAAAGAGGGGGCTTGGCTATATGATTGTCCTTTTATTAAGTGAGGGGGGGGTAGGATTTCAACAATGGCATTTGAGACACTCAAAGGAGATGTCGACTTTCAGAGAAAAGACATCCAAACATATTAGTGGTGATTATTTCTACCACACTTGAGGAGGTGTTAGACACACTCGGAGGAGATGTGGACTTTCAGAGGAAAGGCGTCTCATGTGCAGCACCAAAGGAGGCATTAAGCACACTCCATGGAGATTTGAAAATATGGAGGAACTATGTCTCATTGTGTAAAAGAGGTAGAAACAATGTTTTTATGAGGCCAACTTTAGGATTTGCAATCTGAAGTTAGGGGATATGAGGGAAACTTTAGGATTAGGATTTGAAATCTGAAGTTACAGAGAAAGATTGGTGAAGGAGCTTCATCAAAGTTTATCATCTTAGTGAAGGCTTTTCAATTTTATTGGATTAATGTAATAATGGGGGGAATGTTGAACTTATTACATTAATTAGGTTAGGAATGTTGGACTTATTACATTAATTAGGTTAGTTTCTAAATAAGCAAGAATGATCGTTGAATTAATGTAATAAGGAAGGAATGTTAGGTTTATTACATTAATTAGGTTAGTTTTTGTGTTTAGATTAGATAAACAAAATTAGTTCAATATATAGTTGTGGAAGTTATTCCCGTAAGTAGTTGCTATAAGGGAAGTAGTTGCTATAAAGGAAAATAAAACTATATAAAGATGCCCAGACATCAATGTAATGATTAAGTGTTATTCATATCATTATTCATATAATTCTAGTATATTATTTAGTATCATTTCAATGTATTTTTTAAGTATCAAGTCTGTGTGTATCCGAATGATCTTAATCAATAATTTTAGCATTTTATATTGTTTCTCTCTCATTTTATATTTTTAGTTTCACATTATTTAGGCCTGTTACACAAATAACCCCACATGAATGTAGAAATAAGGGCCTCTTTTAAAAACATGATCACGATCAGACATGCAAGAGAATACAACAAAAAAATAGCTATTCCCTGCCAACATAATCTTCATATCACCTTCCACCTACCATGAGTGGCGGATCCATGCCTCAAGAGTGGATAGGGAAATCCAGGTTCCAAGAAATTTGCAGATCAAAGCATGCTTGGTCCAATATTCAATATCCTCCATTACAACCACTTGAGGAATAACTAGAACAGGGTGATCATGGCACCAAGGAAAACAACCATTAACTTGTTTTCAACTTGGAGCTCTCTCTTGAATAAAATGATTCAGATCTCATTGCATGCACAGTTGGAGAAGAACCATTTGTTCTCACCAATGTAGAAGAAATCCTTGGGCCCTGCCATGCAAACAATAAAAACCCCAATCCAAAATAGATTGCAAAAGATTTTCGAAAACCAAAACCCACACAAACTTTGTCCAGTAGCTAGCAATCCAAACAGAATAGGGAAGAATATCAGTAAAAACCAAACAACAATCATGGGCTAGGATAGGCTAGGGATAGAGCCCTAGCCCAACCGGTAGCTAGCACTTCTCATCACTCTCCAATTCTTTTTCACCAATTTCCGAATGTCTATTTTAATTAGAATGCAATCATTTCATATTTAATTCTTATTTATATTTGTATTTAGCAAATTAGGTAAGTGAAGTCTTAATATTTTAGTGTTTGCGGCATATGTTATTGTAATCAGTTTTAATTAACTAGTTCTTAGTAAAACCTATTTCAACCAAGTTAGTTTTTTCTTAAAGATAGTTTCTATAGAAAATTAGTCTAAACATCCTAAATTTTTAAGTTATTAATTATTCAATATTATTTTTCTACTCTTCTATTTGCTAATTAGTTTGGGTCTTATACACAAATTTCACAAATTCATAATATCACTCACAATTTCTTAGGTGATTCTCTTAGATACATTATAAAAAATATGTAAACATAACTAAAAATTGGACTATAGGATTAATGATTAAAAAATTGCAAATATATAAATTAGCACACTTTAAAATATCATTAATAGTTTAAAAAAATTAGATTATAAGATTAATGGTTTAAGAAGAATAAATTGTCATGTCCTTTTTAATCTAAAATATTACATTTTCAAACCTTTAGTGAGATGGTTTACATGCAGAATCAAATTCAAGATCAGAAAAGATGGTGTGGATGGATGGTCCCTTGGGCTGGGTAGCTTGGGTGGATACTTAGGCTGATGAGCTTTACTTGGTGTTTTGTTCTATTGTTTCGTTGTATATACTTCATTTTGATGGTGTGAGGCTTGGCCTCTGAACTTTGATAGTCTGTGATCTCTTGTAATTTTGATCTCCTTATTTCTAATATAAAAAATATTACATTTTATAATTTATTTTATTGCAATTAATTTGATATATTTTATACAATAAAATATATTTATTATACATTATAGTATTTAATAAGGTAGATTTTAAAATTATATATTCATGGATTGAATATTTATAGTTTTAATTATATTTCTAATTATTTAGCAAATACTAGCCACTACGTGGCACTTGATTCATTTTTGAAAAGGTTTATAACAAGTCTAAATATTAATATTTTTAAGTTTTAGAGAGTTTATTGCTTTATCAAGCATTATTAAAATAAAAATTGTTGTATAATCATAATAATTTTTGTTTGATTATTGATATTTCTTAGTCATTAAAAATGTTTATGTAAATTTCACAAACAATATTTACTATGTTTAATGTTATATATAGGTTTTATGTGTGTCATAAAAACATTTTAACTCATTTTTCAATTTAATTTTATTCATATTATAATACAAGATAAATGAATTTGTTTTAATATTAAGGTGATGTGCAAGTATATTTCCTATAAGTTTATATTGTAGTTGTTGGTAATTTATTTTGTTGTAATATGCATAACTTTGTGTGGTATTGAAATATTGTAGCAAATATGTGTCATATATATACATATATATATATATATATATATATATATATAGATGGAACACTAAATGTATTTTTAATTGAAATCGTAAAGTATAACCCTAAGCATGACATAAATCCTAATTCTAACTTGTTAATCCTAACATTGAATTCTAACTCCATGATAAATATCCAAAATTGACCTATTTCCTTCTATTTAGTAAGAGTTTGGATGCTATCAAAACCAAAACATTTAGTAACTATAGACTGTAGTAGAAGAAATGAGAGGCATGATGCCTCCTTTCACAGAAATCCTAGATAAATTGACAGTCGAGATTGAATTAACTACTTAGGTAAGACTAGTCAGCAACTTTGTTTCTTTTTTTCTTGATTTATTTCCTTTTGCAAACACAACTTGATTTTATCAAATTTTAGAGGATATTTGAAGATAATTGAATATTAATTAATTTCTTCAATTAATGAATATTTAAATTCAATAATTGAAATGTTGAAAGATTAAATTCAAATTAATGAATTTAATTCATTTTATGCATATTTGGCAAGTAGGTTTAATTTAATTGAAGTACTAGGACTTTAGGTTAAATTAATTGAATTGAGAGGGTTTAGTTGCCAACTTAATATTTAGAAAATTGATGTTTGATGATTATTGCAAGTTGCGAATTTCATCAACTTGATACTAAGATCACATAGAGACATATGAATAGGTCTCTGATTAGGAATTTTAGTGATAATAAAAACAAACTTGAGGCACAATATTATGTGAAGGTGATAATTGTTTTCTACAGAATAGAAAGGATGAATGGATCATATGTGCCGAATATTTAATCCCATGTGGACATAACTATTTTGAATGTAAATGGGTATAATTTATTCAAGGGATATGTGACAATTGTTTGACATAATACCCCTACAATTTATGAAGGAAATACATTTTGCCCAATGAGTAAATAGTGAGGATGCATTCAACATAAAAGCTATGAAGAAAATCATATATGAATTGCTACTAGTGGTAGCAACCGAACATGTGTAATAAGTTATGAGAGTGCTAATGAAAAAGTGACGATGAGTTTCTATGGAAGGACTAATAAAAAATATAGAACACAACAAAATATAATAGAAAACATAATCTAAAAAATAGAGCATAGCAAATAAATAGAGCAAAACAGAGAAGTAGTGATGAACACTATAACTGCAACTTTATTTATTAAACACTATAAACCTTTTTTTACAACATGATACAAGGAGGATGTATATTTATAGTCATTTACGGAGAGCTCTAGAAATTTCTAATAGACTACGGTGGAAACAATCTAGAGATTATCTCGCACAGATATTGTGGAAGTTTTCAAATTTTGTATTAAATGCTCACCTATTGAGCAAAGATAAACATTACTTGAATACTCCTCCATAATGTTTATTTGGAGAGGATAGGAACTTCTTTGAGTTGTAATAGATCTCTAGGTTTGGTAAACTTGACAATAGACAATGCTTTTACAAATATATCAGCAACTTGATGTTCTGTTCCATAAAATTGTAGCACAATTTCTTGATTTTCAATTAGATCTTAGAAGAAATGATGATGAACTTCTATATGCTTGGACCTTGCATGATATACCAGATTCTTTGCTAGTTTGATAGTACTTTGGTTGTCACAAAATATTGTAGTTGGTGTGCCTTGTGGATGGTGCAATTCTTCAAGTAACCATATAAACCACAATGCTTCTTGAGATGCCTTTGATAAACCAATATATTCAGCTTCTGTAGATGAAAGTGATACTGTTGATTGCTTTTTGCTGCTCCATGAAATCGATCCCATTCCAAGATGGAAGATACATCCTGAAGTTGACTTTCTATCATCAATGTCACTTGCATAATCAAAATCTATATATCCAACTAAGGTAGGCTCTCCTCCATATTTGTATTCAATGCCAAGCTGATAAGTGCAATTAATATATCTTAATATTCTTTTGGCTTCTTTCCAATGCTCAATGTGTGGATTTTCCATGTACCTAGATATAATACCAATTGTGTATGCAATATTTGGTCTATTTATGGTCAGATACAAAATATTTCCAACAAGTTGCCTATACAATTTTTCATCCACCTTTCTTTGAGTAGAGTTGGCACTAAACTTTAATCCTACTTCACATGATGTTGTAGATGGTTTACAATCACTCATATTGAATTTTTTAAGTACATCAAGAGCATACTTAGTTTGAGAAAGCATGATCCTTCCTTCTTCTTGCTTGCATACCCAAAAAATAGTGCATTAGTCCTAAATCAGTTATTTCAAAAACTTGTTTGAGTTGATCTTTAGTTATCTCAATATCATGTGTGTGATCTCCTATAATAATCAAGTCATCCACATACAATACAATGATAACAATTTTATCATCACTATATTTAACATACAAATTTGGATCAACTTTACTTCTTTTAAATCCAACATTTAGAAAGTACTTATTTATTTTTGAATACCATGCCCTTGGTGCTTGCTTAAGACCATACAATGATTATCTTAATCTACACATCAAATTTTCTTCACTGTATTTAATAAATCCTGATGTTTGTTGCATGTTAATTTCTTCCTTTAAATCACCATGGAAAAATGCACTTTTTACATCCATTTGAAAATTTTTCCAACCAAACTTTGCAGCTAAAGCAACTATTGTATGAATGGAGGTCATCTTAGCTACCAAAGCAAAGGTTTCAGTATAGTCCATGCCCTCTTCTTGTGAGAAACCTTTAACCACTAACCTTGCTTTGTATTTTTCAATAGCTCCATCTGATGTGAACTTGGTTCTATAGGTCCACTTGCAACCAACCATATTTTTTTCCTTCTGGAAGTGTTGTTAGTTCCCACATTCCATTCTTTATCAAATAATTGTATTCTTCTTGCATCGTTATTTCCCATTCATCTTTTCCTTTTTCTTCGTCATACATGCTTGGAGTGTCCACCTACATCACCTTTGTCATAAGAGCATAGTTAGCAAATATATTTCTAGGACCTTCTTGATAAATTTATTGGATGCTTCTAAATTTCTTTGGATTTTCATTATCACTTTCACTTGATTCTTCAACTTGAGTCTCTTCCCATGTAGTAGTTTGTACACCTTGACTTTGACCATTGGTAGAAGTAGATTCTTCTTTATCCATGAAAATTGGAATGAAAGATAATGTTGGGGAGTTATCCTTCTTAACATCTTCATCAAACCATACATTTTTTTTAATATATATTTCATTAGTTCTAGGATTATATAACCTATATCCTTTTGATGCCTCACTATATCCAACCATTATGCACTTCTGACTCTTCCTTTCAAGGTTGCTCCTCCTTTCATCATGAATCTGAGCATATACTTTACAACCAAAAATTCTAAAATGAGATACTGTAGCCTTTCTTCTCCTCCATGCCTCTTCTAGTGTTATGTTCAAAACTACCTTAGTAGGTGTTACATTTAAGATATATACGGTAGTATGAACTACTTCAGCCCAAAATTTAGCTTCTAGATTTCTAGAATGAAGCATACTCCTAGGAATTTCTATTATAGTTTTATTTTTCCTTTCAGCAACCCCATTTTGTTAGGGTGAATAAGAGACACTTGATTCCTTCTTTATGCCATGTTCTTTACAAAAATCTTAAAAATCCTTATTCATGTATTCAGTCCCTCTATTAGTTCCTAGTATCTTTAAATACTTTCCACTTTGTTTTTCAGTCAAAGCTTTAAACTCCTTAAACTTTTGAAACACTTCATCTTTCTTTTGTAGAAAATACACCTAAATTCTTAGTATCTTTAAATACTTTCCACTTTGTTTTTCAGTCAAAGATTTAAACTCCTTAAACTTTTGAAACACTTCATCTTTCTTTTGTATAAAATTCACCCAAATTCTTGTACTATAATCATCTATAAAGGTGAGAGCATACCTTGATCCTCCAATTGAAAGTGTTTTTAAAGGACCCATTACATCACTGTGAACTAGATGTAGAGGAGTTTTTGCTCTCCATGATTTCACTTGAGGGAAATTTTCCACGTGTTGTTTTCCCATTGCAAATCCTTCACATACGTTGGGACTTAATGATATCTTTGGAAGCCCATGCACCATTTGTAATCTCTCCATAAGCTTGAGACTTTTAAAATTGACATGCCCCAAATGCTCATGCCATAACCTACTCATATCATCATATTGGGCAATAGCACACATATGTTTATCTCCACATTTATAAGTAAATTCTTGAAACTTATATAATCCATTCTCCATTTTACCAATTGCAATAACTCTATGATTATCATTGACATCCTTGATTAAGCGCTTATCATTGTAGAATTCTATTTTATGTCATTGTCTTGCAATTTGAGATACTGAAAGTATATTTGTTTTTAATTCAAGGACTAACTTCACATTTTTGAACAAACTATTATCAACTTTGACATTACCAGTCCCTTTAACTTCTAAAGCACTATTATCTCCCAAATATATTTTCTCTTTAGTATTTTCAGTTATTGATTCAAATTGATTCTCATTATAAGACATGTGTTGTGTAGCACTAGAATCAATAACCCAATTATCTTTGAAAATATTATTTTCTTTAAGTGCAACACAAAATGCATTTCTTTTAGAATCACCAAATTTTGGAGAATTATTTATCTTTTTCTCTAAATCTCTCTTCTTCTTGAAACATTCATTTGCCTTATGACCCATTTTACCATAATATTGACATTTCCATTTACTTCTGTTATGATCTATGGATGAAGAACCTTTATTTTCATAATTTGAATTTCTTTCCTAAAAATTGGTTATCTTGTGAATTCTTATAATATTGTTTTCCTTTTATTATAAATGCTTGAGACTCACCATCAAATGATTCTTTTTTTTAAAAACTTGTCTTTTCTCTTCTTGAACTAACTTAGCACACAATTCTTCTTTTCCTTCAACTTAGTAGAATGTGGGACTATCTCTTGTGAGCTTGATAATTTCATATTATATAACTTAGTAGTGAAAGATAAAATCCATACATCACCTAAATTTTGATATAGATCCTTCAAAATCTCCCATACTTTGACTCTACTTCTCTCATTACAAAATTCTAGAAAAACTTCTTCTGAAAGTGTAAGCTTGATTAGTGTTGCTGCCTTCTTATAGCTTTTATCCCATTTATCTTGATCATTTCTTGGATTTGTAGGCCTCTATTCACTACTAGTCACAATATCATAATAATTTTGGAGAGTTAGAGTAATTTCAACATGAGATACCCAATCATAATAAAATTTCCCATTTAATTTAACAGTAGGCAAAGTCACACCAAGTGATTTCATAGTCAAATTCTCTCCTTTTTGGATGAAAATGAAAGAAATTTCAAAAAGCTTTGATTCCCAAATTGAAATTGGAGAGTTCTCACCAAATTTTGAAAGAGTTCTTTCCAAGTTCTTACCAAATTTTGAAAGACTTCTTTCCCTTGTTGTAGTTTTATTTTTCCCCAAAACAAATTGTTGCTCACTCCATGGTTACAGTCTACAAGTGTAAAATTTACACACAAGAAAACACATATTCACAACCCAAAGACTAAGAGTGCTCTGATACCATGTGGAAGGACTGATAAAAAAAATATAACACAATAGAAAATAATAGAAAATAGAGTCTAAAACATAGAGCATAGCAAATAGATAGAGCAAAATAGAGCATCAATGATGAACACTATAACTGCAACTTTATTCCTTAAACATTATAAACTTTTTGCTACAACATGATACAAGGAGGATGCATATTTATAGTCATTTATGGTGAGCTAAATTTCTAATAGACTATGGTGGGAACAATCTAGAGATTATCTTGCATAGATATTTCAAGAAGTTTCCAGATTGTATATTAATGCTCACCTACTAAGCAAAAATAAACATTACTTTAACAGTTTCTCAAGAAATATTGTTGGTATCATGGATAAGGAACTCAAGGAGTTGCCAAAGTGCATTAATAAGATGTGGCATAGGCCATGATGAGAGCCTTCAAACATCACAATAGAATATTCATAGAATGTTGTGTTAACTGTGGTAGTTGTATTTGTTAGAATAATGAATAACTAGCTGCACAAGTGGCAAGTCAAGTTTGAGTTTTTGGCAACAATACTTTGGTTTATTTGTTTCATAGAGTTCTAGTTTTAAAAAATGACTAATTTTAGATCTTTATCTTAAATCCAATTAGCTTTCTAGAGTAGTCCTTTTGTATATTACTCTTTTTGTGGTGTCAAATCCTCTTAGTGTGTTGTCACACTCTTAAGAGTTTGTTGCCAATGTCCTTCACAATATTTTAGGTATGTAGGTTGTTCACTCAGCTATATAAATAGGCTTCCATTATTCAATAATTTCAAGTTGCTAGTTCTTCTTCTCTTGTGTATTTTCTTCTTGATTATTGCTTCCTTATTTTTCAATAGTAGCTTCCATAGTGGGAACTACACAACAATAGTTGTAACTATCATAGCCTAGATAGACAACAATATTTGATGCAACTAAAATGGGTGGAGTGGTAGTGGATGCGAAAACCACCATGGATGTTGGAATGATACCAAAAATTGTTCTATGGCTAGCTATGAAATCATATATAATACTACAAATTATTGAATGGAATTCCTTCAAGAAAATGGGGACTTGTAATATGAAAATGTTAATTCACAGTTACCTTACCTAATCTATCTGGAGAAATGTCTTCAAAGATTGATTATACGCTGTGAGTTTTATGTTAGACGTTTGTGTTGAATATATTCTTTCCTTCAATCATTCAAGGTTTATTAAGGAGATCAACTTGATTCTTGAGGCTTCAATGACATGCAACTTAAGGTTAGAGTGAAAGAGTGCATACAAATGACCATTAAATTACAACAGATTTAGTTAGATTTCTTGGAAGGCAAATAAAAATTTGAAAGGAAAGAATTCTCACCAAATCTAGATGGAGATATACTTCAACGTAGCTCTGAATTTAATCTTTCATTAAAGTCACAAGTCTTGTACAGTTTCAAGCTTTTAAATGATCTCTTTTTTATTAGTGACTAAAAATGACACTTTTGGTCAAAGTTCAAAGAGTTGACCATTTTTGTGCAACATTTTGAGGTTAATTAACCTTTCCCAAAACATGTAAAAGGGAGTTAGTTATTAACCCAAGAGAAGGTAGTTATCTCATGAAGCCTTTAAATACTATGCTATTTGTAATGTAGAGTGGGGAACTTTATAAAGAGGAAATGTTGGAGAATTTTGTAAAGAGACGTTAAGATTTGCATTATGCATTGGGTGTTATTGAACTTGTATATTTTCAATAAAATAACAAAAAACTCTTTCAGTCATATGTCTTTAATGTGTTCTTTGCTTATTAAATCACTTTCTTGTCATTTTTTGAGTTATTGATGTCTTCCATACTGATGTAATCTGATAGTTCTCCTATTTGGAAAATGTATTCATTCCATGGTATCTTGTTATGAATATATCAAAATAATACATTTTTTTGTATGTCAACATCTGTTATTCATGTTTTTTCATTATTAAATTTATCTTCTAGGAATCTCTCTATAAATAGTTATCCATTGTGGAATCCCATTCATTGTTCATATGTATGTCTTTTATATTTCTATTATTAATCTTATTTAGTTTCATGTTCTATCCTTTTATACTTTCAGGTGAAAAGTACACAAAAATCACAAATACACCCATCTGATGATGAAGTTGTCCCTCTCAAATACATAAGAAGATTGCAATGATAATGATTAGTTGCAATCTCTTCAACTGTTGGCACAATTGTCACTGTTTACATAATAAACAAGGTTAGTTTCAGAGAAAAATTCATAGTGATAAATCTAATTACCAACATGATTGTAAACATGATCACTAAATTTAGACATGCTACTTGCTACTAACTAATATGCACTCTATCTTTAAAATACGTCGATGTGTATAGAGACGTTGATTTTTTTATCATTCACCTTTAATATAAAAATATAGAGTATATATAAGATAATATATATTATACACATACACACAAATATAAATAAATATTAAATAAGTATTTATAAATATAATATTGTCATCTTATATTATAAAATATTTAAAATAATATATTTATAACTATGCTTTTTATACCTAATAAAATGAGTGATATCATTTTTCATTTTTTCAATCTTTCTTAATAAAATGTATTTAATAAGGAGAAATTTAGATGTCCATCAAAATCACAATTTCAAATAAAAGTAAATAATGTGTTTAAAATAGTTTATCACAAAATAAATTAGTTCAAAAATTGAATAAATATTTTTTATTTAATATTTGTTGATGTTGGGTAAACTTTGAGACTAAAGTGAAGTTACATATATGTCACACCAACACACACACACACACACACACACACACACACACACACACACACACACACACACACACACACACACACACACACACACACACACACACACACACACACACACACACACACACACACACACACACACACACATGTATATATATTTTTGTGTAGTTAATTAAATAATAAATTGAATATGAGAGATATTATATATAATTATGTCATTATCATTTCAGTGAATAAGCATTCCCCATGAAGGGACATGTCTCATCTTAATTTATTATTGATATGGATAAGAGATTTCTACTAATTGGAAAGCACCAAAAAAAAAATATGGAAGTGCTATTACATTTGTAGTGATCATTAGAAAACCATCATGGTATCAGAGTCAACTACAAATGTACAAAATACTTTCCTAATACACAAGAAGATTCATGACTGTGACAAAATTAATCTTTTACAAATAGTGAATAATGAATTGGGATGAGACAAATATGGAAAAGAGAGAGTGTATCAACAAGAACCTAAAGTATGCAAATGAGGATATCACTATCTGCATCATCATCTTTACCAAACATGATACTCCATCAGTGTGGAAATTTGAATAGCCAATCAAATTAGCTTATGTTTATAGTTACTGTTACCTTCTTTTGGGTGATCTTTTTCCACAACAAGGTGATGAATGAGTAGAGGATGGGTGTTTATAGTGTTGAAAAAGCACAAAGGTAGGACAAACTATAGTGATAGAGGATGTTGGCATGCTTAAATTACAACTGGTATCAAGGTTATGGACCCACGTCATTAGTGGATATTGATGAAATACAAACACAAGATCCCATGTCATTTGTATTTAATTTATAATGAACATATTGACACAAGTGACATGTTCAAAGTGTTAGAGTGTGGTTGTCATTACACCAAAAGACCGATCTATTAGTGCCCAATGCAACAACTCAACTTGTAGTATGTAGGAGGTGATTAAGGCCTTGTCATGAATCCTAAGGGGAGCATTGAATATCTTTCCAACAATCTGCCCCTCAACGTTGCCCAAGGATCTGAAGATTCAAACCTATGACTATGCTATGGTACCACTTATTAGAGTGGTGTTGTTATTGCACCAAAATACCAATATATTAGTGCCCAATAAAACCATTCAACTTATAGTACATAGGAGGTGATTAAGCCCTTGCCAAAAATCCCAAGGGGAGCACTAAATAGTTTGCCAAGACAAAGTTGAAATTTCAAGGCTTCTAAACTACACAACGTCTATTCAAAATCTAACAAACATCAATCATAACTTGACAGACACAACAATCTATAGGATTCCTATAAACTTGATCATTTCAAAAGCAAAATATCATGAATCTCCCTCATTATATATGTTGTCTATAATTTCTTCTCTCAGTTTTAGGATCACTCTGAGGCATGCCTATGGAATATAATCAAATGAGATGAAATAAAATGGATTTTTGTGAGAGGTAAAGGTGGCGTGGGAAAGACCACTTATACTTCAATGCTCAGAATTCAACTTTCCTATGTGTGCACTTCAGTCTTTATTATTTCAAGAGATCCTACTCATAATTTGAGTGATTAGTTCCAATTTTTTTTTACCAAAATGCCTACTTTATTGAATGGATTCTGAAACTTATTTTCTATGGAAGTAGATCCTATTATGGATAGTAATGAATCAAAAAATTTTAAAGGAAAAGGGAATGAAATTCATCAAGTTTTTGAAATTTATTACTATTCATATTCTTGATCGACAATTTCTAAGACAAGAAAATAAGGTTTGTAGATTATATAGGATATGTATTATTATTGTTTCATATTTAGAGTAAATAACTTGTTATTTAACATTTGATTATAGTTTTATGAAAAATGTATTTTTTTGATAAAAAAGTAACCAAAACTAGGGGTTGGCCCATTACAACAGTGGTGGCACACAACCACACACAACACACTTAACAATTTACATAAAAAAAGAGAGTAGTCAAATAATGGTAATTAATAGTACTAGGGATCCAACCATTAGGACCAATAGAGTTTAAAATTTTTTTAAAAAGCATATTGGTGGTCATCACATCATACCACCTATAGCCCATAACTAAGTTTTACCAAAAAAAAAAAATTATCACCAAAGGATGGAGAGTGTAAACTAGTAGAGTACTAAACATAGAATAAAACAAAAGGCCACTAAGTGATATTTTTTTCCTTTCCTTTTCTAGCCAATAACACCTTGGCCCAATCTTTAGCATAGAGAAGCTCTGAGTCCTCCTTCCCCAGGTCATCCTCCTTCAACTCATTAGCCAGTAGTTGAAGAGTAGTGGCATCCACATGAGTCACCTTAAGGGTGAACTTTGAGAATAGGGAGAATCCCTCCTCCATAACATTGCACCTGTCTTTGAGCTCCTAGAGATCCTCTCCATTCCAAACTTTAAAGCCTTGATATTCACCAGAGCTTTGTTGCTATCCTGCAACACAAGATTGTCAGTGGGGACCTTTAGGTTTACCAAACCATTTTTTTGACCAGGGAGGAGATGGTGTCAAGGGAGTCAATCATGGTTTTGGAGTTCTCTTGGTTGTTAGTTGGAGGCTAGATGATGGTAGTAGAGACATGGGTGGAGTCAAGGGAGGGGTTATTGATAGGATTGTACATCTCAAAATCCCCAAGTACCATCCAAGGTATCATCCCATTTCTCCACCTCCTTATCCATTTCATCTTTCCCCTTCTCATGGTCATCCCCCAAGTTCTTGTTACTCTCCTCAAAGTTAGTGTCATCATCCTTCTCCTTCTAAGAGCGACAAGCTAGTTGCTTAAATCTTCCATAGGTCTTAGCAATTCTTCCCAACCTTCTACCCCCACCAAATTCCTCATCTAAATCCATAATTTCTGCATCCACCCTATTATCCATTTTAATTCTCTCATTAACAGTCAATTCAAGGGCCATCTTGTTCTTCCTACCCTTAATAGAGGTTTGGCTAGGGGAAGGCTGAGGGGTGGGGGCATAACTGCCACCTGTAAATTCTAAGTGCAGGGGAGCCCCATAGAGGAGGGAATTGTCAATTTCAATCACACAAGATAGGCAAAAGGAAAAGTGAAATTGGAAAATGCAAAACATGAGCCCTTGGTGAAGGATACTAAAGTTGGCCCCTTTCCTCCTTTTTTCTCTAATATCCATCACAGTATCTTCAAGTGTGTACATTAAAAAGAAAGGAATCCAAACAAGCTCCCTATTACAAAAATGGTTAAGAAGTGGGAAGTGATGAAAGCAATACACACTGTAACTTCCTTCCAATTCCAAGTATTTCATGATCATCAAAAAAACATCATCCCAGGGTTCTAGCAGTTTATCCCTCCTAAAACCACTGTGGTAATGGTCTGGGGCCTCATTGCCTCTAAAAAAACTAGTCATACTTGCATCATCCACCACCTTCGTAACCTTCTACCATTTCTTACCAGTAATGTCTAGTCCCTTTTCCATGGTAATAGATTCCTCATTCACTTGTAACATTATTCCATTTATTGTCACACACCTATCCTTCCAGGTAGGAATAGATTATTGTGATTAGTTCTGATCATAGCCCACCATAGCCTACATGTAGGGGACGAACCCTCCTTCCTTCATCAAAATCCAAGTGGCCTATCTTTTTGAGAAATCCTCCATTTTAGTGGGCTCCAACCTATTAGGATCCCCACTCATGTGAGCAGCTTCCTCAATGATATACCTTTCATCAATCTCAATAATTCTCATTTGCACTCAAAAAATTGTGAAGGTGGGGCTAGAAATACAGTAACCAATGGTAAAAAAGCTATCTTTCTTATGCTTTAGAAGAATTTAAATTCTAGAATGTATTAACCAGTTTAAAGTATCATTGCAAGGAGTGTAAGAAATCCACACATAATACCTTAAAGATCTAGCCCTAGTCGTAATGTGATTTCTTTCTGTAATCCTACCATAACATCGAAAAATGTATGTTAATAAAGTTAGCCATTATGAATAATGACATCAAACATTAAAGTTAAAAGGGTATATGGAAAATAATTACATCCTTAGTTATAGATAGAAGAACATTATATTGATCCTCTAGGAAAATAATATTATATTGAAAATATTGATTCAAGTATATCTATAGAAAATAAAACATATGCATATATCTTCATTGTATATATTTTAATTAGATATTTGTTATATTCAAATAGTGGGGATCTCATTCTCAAATAAATTTCCAATAGAATGAAATATCAAATAAAAGGATATTCATGTACAAATGAGTATTTATTATCCTTGAGTATTTTGTTTATCAAAGCATTGTAGTCTCTCCCTTATATTTCTATACAAGCAGTTGTCTTGGTCTTTTTCCTCCAAGAATTGTATTGCATGAAGAGGGAGATTGAGTTAAGAGGAAACCTAGAATTCTTTTTGAGGTAACCTTAAAAGAGAGGAAGAAGATAGAGGATATAATTCAGTCAACTTTTGGTGATCTTGGTCGTATTGATTTAGAGGGAGTAAACCACATATTGAGATGGATTCTCTAGTGATGAATAAATTGTAGCAGCTAAGAAAATTGTAACTCATGAATATACCTCATGAATAAATAATTTTAATGGGCCTATCACATGTGTACATCATTAGAAAGTGACAAATTAAAAATCATGTCACTTGTATTTGCAAGATTTATTAAAAGGTGACGATCTTGCAATAAATTAATTTTTTGTTATGATGGATATCTTACAATGTCTATGCAGATCATGATAGATTATACTTTGCATGGTGGATGTTAATATGGTAAGCATTATGAGAATGCATTTGTACATACATTATCAACATTTCTTTGAGTACATGGTGAATGCTATGCAAATTGATGTTTTGGAGGACCATTACACAGAGTACTTTGGTGAATATCATGCAACTTGATATTCTAGAAGGCCGATACTCAAAAAGTACTTCATGAATATTGAATGTTGATATTCTTGGATAGTAATACTCATGATATTAGATGTTATCAAAAATTTTGAGTTACTTGGTGAATATCAAATGTTGATATTGTGGAAGACCAATAATAATGATATCAAATGTGATGTGAAAATGTTACCTAGAGTATTTGTTGAATATCATGTGTTGATATTTTGGAAGACCAATAATCTTGATATTAAATGTAATTTATCAAAATGATGGATATATTTTGATCAAATTTATCCTTAAAATTTGTCATTCTTAATATTACCAATAGTGTAATATATGTCTTGTGTTTATCCTCCCAAAATAAGAGAGAGCGTTGATGTTTGGTAGCTTTAGTTGGATAAATTTTGAGACTAAACTGAAGTTACACACACACACACACACACACACACACACACACACACACACACACACACACACACACATTTGTGTGTGCAATTATTTAAATAATAAATTATATATATGAGATATTATATATAATTATGTTGTTATCATTTTAGTGAATATATATTTCTCATGAAGGGACATGTCTCCTCTTGATTTATTATCAATATAAATAAGAGATTTTTGCAAATTGGAAAAAAAGTACCAAAAAAATATGGCACTGCTATTACATTTGCAGCGGTCCTTAGAAAACTAAAAATATTATTTTATTTATTTATATTTAAATTAATTATATCTAATAATAAATTATATTAAAAATATTTTAGATTTTTAAAATGAATATTTTTTAAAAATAAAAGTATTTTTTAACATTCATAAAATTATCAATAAAAATGCAATCTAAATTTCTAACTAACAAATCTTGATCAAATATTGAACAACTATCTAAATCTTAATAAATCTATATATGTGAAAACTCCACTTATATAATTAATAAAAAATTATTATTATTTACTTTTGATCAATAATAGCTATCTAAAGATTAATTTCTTCAAAAAAAATTTCCAATATATTCCCTCTTCCTTGATGCTCTTTCTTAATTCACCTTGAGTATTTAAGATTGATTTCCTTGACTCTTTTCAATGGCTCTAATGCTTCCCTTACTTTATTTACCTCTATGCTCCATATTACCCCTAAATTCCCAAGGCATACCATCACTCCATCTTTCATTCAAAGAAACTCCTCCAAATCAAAAAATTAACATATTTGAAAGAAGCAGATATTCAAAAACCTTCTCCATTTCCAAAAGCCTTTGGCAATTCTTTACACCTATCATTCCCACACAACTTCAAACTTATTGTATTGTACATTATTTGAAATTTTGGTTGATAATTATTCAATGGAATTTTTTTAAATGGAGATATGTGAGATATTCCAAACAACATATCCAATTTAGTATTGCAAAATAAAATTATGTGAAATGTTCTATATCTCTCACAAAACTTACTCTCTCTAGAAATTGGGGAAGACACAACTTTGATTCACCTCACCTTTTGTAAATTTTGTATTCAACTTGTAGCCTTTGCATATTCTTCAAGGGTGAAAGAATTCCTTCTTCTATCTTCTTTAGATGAGATGTATGCTAAACTTTAAATGTTATTTAATCAAGCTCACTTATCTTGCCAACGTCCTTTATCCTTAACACATTTTCATATTGATAGTACATTTCATGGAGTGTTCATAAAGATGAAAAATTTGATAGTTTCATTAATATTTGGAGAAAATAGATTTCCAAATGTTGTAGAGATCTTAATCTGCCTATCCATTTGGGTGATGTGTAAGCACCTTAGTTACTAAAAATGCAACGAGAGACAATCATTTCATGTTTCAATGACCAAAATGGGTTCCCACGAATGACTATTTCAAGACAACTACTTTTATGGATTTTTTAATTAGTTAACTATAAATTATAGACTTTTATGGAATTTTTCTAAAGAAGTTAATGTTCATATGGAAAATGACATCAATGAATATGATAATGCAAACTAAGTGAAACAAGTTTAACACTTTCTCCCTAAGCCATTCACTATAAGAGAAAGAGGGGCTTCCACACATAACTCTCAATACAACCAAGGTTAGATTAGAAAACCCATGTGATAAAGTGATGCCAATGAAAATCAAAGTTTTATCAAGAAAGTATACAAGCAAGGCCTTTTTGATGCAATGTTATTTGATTGACTATATCTAATGTGACAAGCAATAATGCAAGATAATTAAAGACACCATATGTATCCAAACATTCTAAATTATATATTGTAACATATATATATATATATATATATATATATATGAGAAGCAATAATGTAAGATAATTAAAGACACCATATGTATGCAAACATTCTAAATTATATAGTGTAACATATATATATATATATATATATATATATATATATATATATATATATATATATATATATATGTGTGTGTGTGTGTGTGTGTGTGTGTGTGTGTGTGTGTGTGTGTGTGTGTGTGTGTGTGTGTGTGTATGTATCTATATATATATATATATATATATATATATATATATATGTATATGTATATATGTATATATATATATATTTATATACATATATATATATATACATATATATATATATATACACATATATATATACACACATATACATATATATATGTATGTATATATGTGTATATATATGTATATATGTATATATGTATATGTATATATGTATATATGTGTGTATATATATATATATATGTGTATATACACACATACATATATACACATACATATATGCATATACATATATACACATACATATATACATATACATATATATATATATATATATATATATATATATATATATAGAAGTTTAAAAAATGATGGAGAACTTAATTACTTGAAAATATGTAGAAAGAGTGTTTTTCTTTTCCTTCTAAAGATAGCAGATCTAGACCTATTACTAAAATCTATATGTGTATCCTTGAATGAAATAGAAAACCTAGAAAGTGATTTTTCTATTGAGGTCTCAAGAATAGGTCAACCTTGAGGATGAAGTCATTGTGAACACTCAAGGCACTATAGCTAGGTCAACCTAACTTTGTTGGAAAGGTTGTGAGATGTATTTTCAAATTCTAAGTCTTTGAATTAATATCATGCAAATCTATTATAGATATGGCGTGTGTGGATGGTTATTAAGGGTTTTCCTTTGTCAACCCCTCATTTTGGTGTTCCCACCTCCATGAATAGTTTTTAAAAATATTTTTGTGTGTGTGTGTGTGTATGTTTTTGATTAGATAAATAGGTTTTACAAGGATCTTGATTATAGATCTAGAATGTAAAAGAGATAAAATGCTTAGAATTTACTCTACGAGTGAAACCCTAACATGTAAATGTGCATGTGCATATTACTGTATGCAAGATGTGAAGATAAAAAAGATTAGATTTGAATATAGTATAGAAATAATAACAAGCCCCTAAGGTTAAAGTACTTTAACCATCTTCATGATCCCCTTGTGTATACATGGTGTTGTATAATGGTTTGAATGCATGATTGTGAATGAAGACCTTGCTTTGCAATAAAAGAAAATAAAATTAGCCTTTGCTTCTACCTTAAAATTATTTTATAATAGATTGGGTTGTACATGTGTGCTTCTCCTATCCTTATTTCATCTGAAAATGTGGTGTTTGACTTCCTTTTATAGTGAAATTCAAAAATTACCTCCACAAACATTGATTGTAGTGGGTGAGAATTAACCAAAAAAATTAAATAGTTCTAGACATGAAATCACTAGACCCTCTAGGAATAGGTTGATGGCCCGATTTACCTAAATTCAACCTCTTCTTGAAATAGGTCGACTTGGTCAACCTATTCTCCAAGAAGCCAACTTTCTATTTTTTCATTCCCATGCTGAGAACTGTGGAAGTTTCAGGTGTAATGTGCATTGGGGTTTGATAATTTGAGGTTAGATATGTAAAATAATGCCTAGAAAGAGGTAGATTCTTAGAAATTAGATCATACCTCATCCCATGTGTGAGAACAAGGGGAATCAAGGAGAACCTATTAGGTCCTACCTCAGTTTCTCGTAGGAGAAAGAGAGAAAAAGGGAAAGTGTGTGCTCCAACTGTAATTGTAAAGTGTAAACACACTAAAGAGAAGTTAAAAGGTCATAAATAGATGTGTTTCTAATTTAAGATGATACATTTATGCCCCACTTTATTGGTATATGATACTACATGTACATGCAAGCTAAAGTAAGATAATAATAAGTATATTTTTGAAAAATGATATAACCAAGTCCACATGTGCAACACCTACAAGAAATATTAGAATTGTCTTATGTAAAATATGAATTAGTGATAATAAAAATCACTAGGACTTACTAGAGAAAGGTGATGAAGTTCATGAGTAGCTATATACCCTCCTATTTTGGCTTTCTCATTTAGAAAAGGTGAAATAGGGAATCATGTCTACCATATCAAACTAAATGTAAAATATGATGACAAGCATCTTTGAAAGCCATTTGAGATAAACTCAAACCCATTTTCTAAGGTACTCGAATAGAAAGGTGACTAAATCATAATTCCAATGTCTATAATGACGTGTAAATTGAAGCTACCAAGCTAAAGATATGATTAAAAGAGTGATGAAAGGTATTAATGTTAAGACACCTTCTAAAAACATATTTAAATATTAACCCAATTAAAGCACATATACAGAGTGAATTTACTCATTCCCAAGGGTCTACTAGTTGCATTGTTAGTCATTTCATGCTTTCTTATATTTGATACCTAATTAGGTTTTCTACATTCACTAGATCTATGTCCATAAATATAGGCATTATAATAATAACCATAAATGGGTTCATAGTACTTATCTATGTGGTACTTCTTCATGTGTCCAAGTTGATTTCTTGCAAAGTATCTTTCATTGAGTTGTATCCTTTGATATCTAGGTTGTTCAAATTGATTTGGTACTTGATTGTTATGATATGCATGTTGATTATATTGTTGATTCACAAGTTCTTTTTTTTTTGTGGTTTTAGACCCTTTCTATAATTCCCCTTCAACATGTTCAATTGTTGTCTTATCTCCAATAGGTCTTTTCACTATAACATGTTCTCAATTTTCTCTATGCTTGTACACAACTTCTCAATATGTT
Organism: Cupressus sempervirens; assembly: GCA_028749045.1. Lineage (NCBI taxonomy): Eukaryota > Viridiplantae > Streptophyta > Pinopsida > Cupressales > Cupressaceae > Cupressus > Cupressus sempervirens. The sequence continues at coordinate 1,114,785 of CM053793.1, read as the reverse complement.
TCTTTGTTTTTGTAATCTCTCCTCTCACAATAATATTATTGTTGAGTAGTCATTTTGCATGATGTCAATGAATTTTTTTTTTGAAAATATCTCTCTTAAAAATTTGATTGAATATTAACTCCAATGTTCAAGATAGTTTTTTTTCAACCTACTGAGTAGCTCAATTGAAGATAAATATTTATATTTACATGAGGGTCCTATTGGGAGTGAGGGATGGTGAACTACACCCTACTCCAAAAGAGAGTTGGAAGGACCCTAGAGCAAGAAATAAAATGTAGTAGAAGCATGCTCAACTAGCCATCTGATGGTCATAGTCAGATGCTCTTCTGGACTAGAGCCCAATAGGTGGAAGGAAAAGAGATCAGAATTCACTAGATATAAACGTCCTTATGGTTTCCCTTCCATTCTATAGGCAAGTAGGGGTGGGTATCCTAGAGGTCTTTAGTGTATTTTTAAAATTTGTAGAGCTAGAAAAAAACATGACCATAGATCAATATATTTTTTGTATTTTTAGATTTGATGATGAATGCAAGTTTTCTAAAAATGCACCTATATGAATTCCTATTCTAACCATGTGTTCAAAAATAAAATTCTAAGATAGGGTAACAACAAATTAAATAAAATTGTTGAAAATCAAATCCCTAAACAAACATAAGTCATAGTAACAATACATATAGAAATTACATTTTCAAAGGGATCAAGAAGGAAACCAATCAAATCAAGACTAGTATGTCTTTAAATCCATTAATACAATCATCAAAGGAACTAATGAAAAACCAAATTATGTTTCACAAATCATAAAATCATGCAGCCACAAAACGTATGCATGCACAAGATAAATCGCTATGCAAAAAATTTGTTATTTGTCAGAATAGTTTACAATAACTAAGCGAGGGGGGGGGGGAATGAATCAATTATCCTTAGGTCCAAATGTACCAATTAAACTTTTAGATCTAAAAATTATGTAGCTTGACCTCTATAACAACTTATCGATAACCAACTTAGATCTAAAAATTAAGTAGCTCGGTCTCTATAAAAATTTATCAGTAACACAAAATTTGCAGTTTACTCTCCCAAAAATAACAAACTTGAAAAATGTAAAACATGAACAATAAAACATCTCAAATAACATCCACAAAATTATGACACAAGGATTTAACATGTAAATCCAATTCAGGAAAAACCACCAGCAACATGTCACCAATATTTTTTCTCTTTTGAAGTGAGCTCTATTAGGATCCAAGCTTGCTAAAGGTTATAATACACACTATTAGGTGTGACCCTATTAAAGGATTTAATCACCCTATTAGGAGTGGCCTTATTAGAGGACTTAAGAACATCCCATTAGAATGTCACCTTGATTGAAGGATTTAGAAATGACTATTTGGTCAACCTTGATTAAAAGATTTCAAACTAATACAATGGTTAGAAAATAAAAATAGTTTTATCTAAATGAATACAACTCACATTGCAAATACAAATCACAATGTAGCTCATATTTTAATCCATTGACTAGCCTCCATTATAATCTTTGTCTCTAATTTGCTTGGAAACCTTCAAGCAGTCACACTTCCCCTCTTCAAAACTCTTCTCAGCCTCTTACTCAAGTTTTCCAATCAATAGCATCAACATGTGCCTCAATCTCTTTAGGTTTACCTTATGCATCTTTAAATATGTAGCTTTTGATCTTTTTCCACTTAAACACCAGTATTGATTGTAGGGTCAAGTCAAATGCATTGAATCCTTCCATCTTTTTGTTTCCTCCTTCCTCTTCTAGAAACTTCTCCAAAATTATTTTTGAATTCATGCATAGAAACACTAAAACACAATTTCCTTTGCATTAAATGTTTTATCTCATCAATTCTTATCTTCAACACATTTTCCATATTCCAAGAATTCAACTATGTTGGTCAGGGAATGATATTTCTTCACAAACTATAAAATGTTGTCACTTGGCCAACATTGTGCTCCTCAACCTCGACCATCACTAGATAACTTGGTGAATAATTTCTTCTATCACTTGGCTTACATTGTATTTTCCTCATTCATTTATAGGCACTTGGTCTAACTTCTTTGTTACTTTATCTTTTACTAGCTCTCAGTTGGCATTGAATTTTCTTGGCTTCTACTATTTACTTGGTTGACACTAGTATAGCTTGGCTTTAACTATAAGTTCCTTAATATTCTTCTTTGAATCTTAGTTAAGCCTAAGTATTTGTTCTTTATTGATCATCTCTTTGGTGTAGGAGAACCTAGGCTAACCCCTAGTCCTAGTTCCTCATTTTGGTTCTTGGCTTGTACTGACCTAATCCAAGTTAGTTGGGTGTGTTTTGACATTAGAAGGTCATGTGGGATTTCTCCTAGATGGATTTGACTAGGCTCAATCCTTTCTAAATATTTTTGCTTTCTTTGTATTTAGATTTTTAGTAAGCAAGATTTGGGTTCTAGGTCTTATACCCTAGAAATCTGGAAAAGGTTTGGATTTGAGTTTAATTTGTCTTCTAAGATAGTGTTACATCTTTTTTCATAGTTTGGGGGTCATTTCTTATCATTTGATGCAAAGTTGAGAAAGATGTCAATCGTTGCAAAAGTTATCAATTGAGCCAAATTGTCCAAATCAGGCTTAGACATCATAAAGAGAACATAATAGGCCTATTTTGAAGTTTCCAAGTGTTAGATAGAAAAGTTTCTAGGAGTTGCAAAAAGTTGTCAACAATTTTGAAAAGTTGCATGACAAGATTTGACAAGAAAGTTGCATATTGCAAGGATGGAGTTGTTAGTTATGGTCAATGTCTGAAACCTTCAAGAAAACCTATAAAGTTGTGAAGGAAACCCATTCCAAGGGTTTGATGTTCTAGTAAGTGAATTTTCAAATTAAAGCCACAAAAATATTGTTCCAAAATTGACAATTGTGTGTTTTTGAATTGCATAAATTCTTTAATGGATTAATAGCAACCTGTTTGTGTTAGATCCTTGTAGTTCATGTTTTTACAACATATTTTGATTCATATTAAAAATTTATAGGATTTTTTTTTTAATTTTGAAAATCATTTGTAAATAGATTTCTTGTTGTTCCTATTTTAGCAATTTTGTGAAAAATGGCTAGTTATAGCCCTCGTCATCAACTCCCAAGTCAACTACATCAGCAGTATGTAAACCATCTAGTTCTACAATTTTGACAACTTCATTAGCATCATGTACAGTATGTTCATCATCATGTTCTATAGTTTTGTCTACTACATGAACACTCAATATGGACTATTGAGGGATATAGAAGTGGATTCCTTGTATAGTGTACATAAAAAGGGAGAAGTCTAGACAAAATAGTTTTTATTTTTCAAGTGATGCCCTAGGCAAGATTTCAATGTATGGTTGGGTGATCATAGTGCGTGCAAGTTGGTTTTGATAGATTGATTTTGCTAGATAGTTCAATCTGACAGTTGGATAAGGATTAGGAATGTATGAGGAAGCCATGTATGGAAGGAGAAGTTTCCAAGACAATATTTGTTAGGGATTTAAGAAGATCCTAGGAGATGCTAATATGAAACCCTTAAAATCCTTAATTGTAGGCATACATATAGAATTGGGGTGTATGAACAAGTTGACAATTAGAAACCTCTAAAATCTTGAAGTAATCCCAAAAGGGCATTCATAATGGTGATTATTTTTCTACCTTGTTAAGGGAAATTTGGAGTTATAGCCTAAAACCCAAGTTTAGAGGCCTAATTAGGACAATTTTACCAAATTTCAATGAATCGATAGGAAAACCTATAGATTTGGAGACCAAGAGTATAGTGGAAGCATAATATCCCTCAATTTGAATCCCTCACTCCTTGTTCAAGGTAGAATGACCCTTCTTGAAAAAAGTATGGAGAACAAGTTGGAGTGTCTCAATGGTGGTTGCAAGTTGTAAAAACATTGGTGTAGCTAGATAGGCAATATTGGAGGATAAAATAGAAATTCTCTTGAGGTTAGGGTGAAAAAGGGGAACCCTATTAGGCTAAAAGAGAACCCTAGATGAGTCCTTAAAGAAGAAAAGGGCTTAAGAAGCAATCCAATTTACATCATATTGTTATTATAGCTACCAAAGATTTGGTGATAGTGGCATGTCTTTGTATAGTGAATAGTCAGTAGGGAAGATTGACATGGTAAACTTTCTAAGGAGATGAAGGAGAAAAAGGAAAGGAATAGGCTCCTAGAGAAAGCACTAGAGGAGATGAAGATAAAATTGGAGGAAGTTGCAGAGGTGGCTAAGAAGAAAGATCGAGATGGAGAAACTAGTGATAGAGGAAAAGGAAAGATTGATAAGGCATCATTCCTGAACCAAACCCTCCATTGATTGAGGAACTATTGCTAAAAATCCATCAAGGAATTGGGTAGGAAATGCTTAGAAGGAATCCCTTTGTTTGGTGCAAAGATGGACACTAAAATTGTGATGGAATGGACTGAAAGGATGGAAAACCACTTTGAGTGTGAAGGTGTTACAAAAGCACAAAAGGTCAAGGTAGCCAAATCAAGGTGAAGGAATCAAAACTAACATGGTGGAAGTACCTCCAAGAAGAGAGGGACAATATGGAAAAGAAACCCATTGCAAATTGGAAAGCCATGGTGGCTAAGGTAAGGAAAAATACCTACTTGAAGATTATAAAATTCAATTGCACAAGAAAAGGCAAAGCTTAAAAAAAAATATATTGATGTGGCAACTTATATTGAAGAATTTTAGAATTTTTTTTTAAGATGAGGGATCCAAGAAGAATAACCTCTTGATGTGGCTAGGTATCTAGGTGGGTTGAGGTAGAACACACAAGAATAAATTAATCTTTGGATGCCTACAACAGTCCATAAGTGTTTCCAATTAGCACTAAAACTGGACGAGAAGAATAGAAAGAAGTTAGACACCAACTTCAAAGGTGGACATATAGGAAGAGTTGGGAGGAATGAAAGAGGTTAAGGTATATGTAGGATCATGGTCAACCAAACTATGCCCTTAAATGGCAACAAAAAATTAGCAAATCAAGGTTATGTCAATTTGATGTGCAATTTTCAACTTGTTATGAACTTTCTATCAAAAACCTAAGAGAAAATAATCTGAAGGAAATTTAATTTAGTTTCTAAACTACTAGGTGTTATCTTAAAAAAAAACAAATTGATTGGTCAACATTTTTAAATTTAACGCAATAGTACAAAAAATTTAGGACAAAAATAACAAGTAGACATATGTCTGACCACCTTAATCAAAATCAAATGATAATATTTTTTAATAAGATTCTAGATATAATAAGTAGACTTGTGCCCAGATGTGATGCATATTTTTGGGTAATTTTATTCTAAATGAATAATTAATTATAAATTTTCTATTATAGTATTTTAAAATTTTAAAAAATCTTGTGTCTAACCACTTTAACTAATTCAAAACTCTAAAAATATTTATTTATTATTTATTTTTCCTTATAGTAGAAGAAACATAGAATGTGATGCACCTTTTGGATTTAAAAAATGTTGTATGGTTTGAAAGTTATAATTGTTTTTCAATCAATGTGTCAATCAATACTATACATCACTTCATTGGAAAATAAGTAATAATTACTTATTGAACTAATAATTTCATAGAAATTACATTTGTGGAAAGATAAGAACATTCTTAAGAAAACCTTTTTGTTTCATCAAATTTGGGTGAAAAAAAGTTGTCAAATACATGTTTGAGTAAAATACAGACAAGAACAGGCTAAAAACACATTTTTCAGACATTTTTAAAGTTGAGCATGTAAGGTTGGTATCCAAAGATATAATGCCTTATAAAGGTATTAATTTTTTGGTTTGGTATTAGGATGGACGAGAAAAAAGTTGGAATAGATTTTGAAATGCTTTGAGATATTTTAGAACTACATATTTCTCAAATCACCAATTTTTGGCACACTATGATCCTACACATACCTGTTATGGTGGTAGAGGTTCAGATTCAAGGTCCCAAGGGGAAACTAAGTTGAATAAAAAGTAAGAAGGGAACTCAAATAGAGGAAGTTTCAGTAGGGGAAGAAGCTTTAAAAGCAAAGGAAGAGGAAGAAGCAATAGTCAAGGTAGAGGATCCTACTTTGCAACTATGAAATACTGTCATTGCAACTAGTTTGGCCACCCTATATATAGATGCCCTGAGAAAGGTACTACTTCAAAAGCAAGTGTAAAAAGTGTCAATTATGTACAAGAAGAATATAATAACAACAGCAAGCTATCTGAAGTTTCCATAAAATCAGAAGGAGGAGGTAATTTGATGATAAGAAGGACATTCATTAAAGAACCCATAAAAGAATAACCAAACCAAAGAATAATACTATTTAGGGTGAAGTGAAAGATGATGGAAAAGTTGAGTAAGATCATTAAGGCTTAGGTTCCACAAATAATATTATATCAGAGGTGGTAGCTAGAAAATTGAATATGAAAATAATCCCACATAACAACCCCTATAAAGTCACATGGCTCAACAAGGGACAACATGTTCATGTAAGTGAACAAGCATCGATGGAATTTTCAATAGGAAGGTAGAAGGACAAGGTACTATATTACATTCTACCTATGGATGCATGTCATCTTCTACTAGGAATGCCAGGGTAGTTTTATAGACAAGCAATGCATGATGGAAACAAAAATGTGTACTCCTTTAAGAAAGATGGTGTGACATTCAAGATTCAATCCTTAATAGAAGAGGGAGAAGTGAAATCTTCAAGTCCTAATATCCTTATGATTGGTGAAAGGTAGTTCTTAAAGACCTTGGAGGAAGGAGAAGGTGTAGGGTTTTCATTAGTGTTGAAACCTAAACAAAAATTTGTTGACAAGGAAAAAAAGAAGATAGAGCTACCTAAAGAAGTGTAATAAATTCTTGATGAGTACAAGGATAGTGTTAGTGATGGACAACCTGCTACACTACCTACCAAGAAACCTATTAGCCTTCAAATTGAATTAATTCTAGGAGCCACCGTCCCCAACAAAGCTTCCTATAAAATGACCCCTCAACAAAATGAGGAAATTGCTAAGAAAATCTAGGAACTCTTAGACCAAGGCCTAATTAGGAAAAGTATAAGCCATTGTGTTGTGCCCACTATTTTAGTACCCAAAAAGGGGGAAAGTTAGAGACTTTGTACTAATTCTAGATCCATTAATAGGATCGCCATTAGGTATACTAGGTTACCAATACCTAGGACTCAATGCCTAATGGACTTCTTAGGGGAAGTAAGGTACTTTACCAAAATAGATCTAAAAGGTGGTTATCATCAAATCAAGATAAGGGAAGGGGATGAATCAAAATAAATCTTCAAGATCACAGAAGGTTTGTATGAATGGCTTGTAATGTCATTTGGTTTTTCAAATGCTCCCTCTACTTTCATGAGGCTTATGAATGAGGTATTAAAGGACTACATTGGTAAGTTTTTTGTTGTCTATTTAGATGACATATTGAATTTCAATAAAACTAGAGAGGATCATATTAAACATTTGAAAATTGTTTTCAAGAAATTACATGAAGAAAAGCTAATGATAAATTTTAAGAAGTGCGACTTCATGATCTAGTGTACCTTGGATTTATTTTTCCTTAAGAGGACCTCAAGATGGATCAAAGTGAAGTGGATACCATCCTAAATTGGCCTACTCCCAAAGTTGCAACAGAGGTGAAAATTTTTCATGGCTTGGCCCAATATCATAGGAAGTTCATCAAACATTTTAGTTCTATTTGTGCTCCAATACTAGACACCATCAAAGGTGGAATGAAGACAAAGTTTCATTGGACTCCTAAAGAAAATGAAGGGTTTGAAATACTTAAGAAGAGGATATCTACTCATCCCATTCTTGTTTTTCCTAGTTTTGACAAACTCTTCATCATGGAGTGTGATGCTAGAAGGAAGGAAGGTCAATGGCTTTTCATAGTGAGAAGCTAAATGATGCAAAGAGGAAGTAATCTTCCTATGAATTAGAATTATATGCTCTAGTCCAAGCTCTTAGAAATAAAAGGTATTATCTTCTTTCAAAAGGTTTTGTGGTATATTCAAATAATCAAGCCCTCAATTTCCTTAACTCCCAAGACAAGCTTCGTACCAAACATATGAAGTGGTTGGAATACCTACAAGCTTACACTTTCAACATCAAGCATGAGAAAGGAGTGCAGAACAAGGTAGTTGATGCATTGAGCAGAAGACTCCTAATAGTACAAGAGGTTCTAGTTGCAAAGCATTGGTATTGATAGCGTCAGGAACCTATATCCTGATGATGAAGATTTTGTAGAGATTTACAAGGTATGTAAGGAGTACAAGACTAATTTCAATGGTGAATTTTTTTAGTACACTATGTAAAATAATTTATTATTTAAGGGGAGTCAACTATGTGTTCCTAGGGGATCAATGAGGGAAAATTTGACTCAATAAAAATAGAATGGAGCACTTAGTGGTCATTTTGGGGTCAATAAGACTCAAGAGTTAGTCACTAGTTTCTACTTTTTCCTAAAATGAATAGGAATTTCAGATAATATGTTGAATGTTGTGTGGTATGTAAAAAGTTAAAAGGTACATCTTCCAATGTAGGCCTTTACCATCCCCTTCCAATTTCTAGCAAGCCATGGGAGTACTTAAGTATGGACTTTGTGGTAGGGTTACCAAGGACCATGCAAGGGTTTGACAATATTTATGTTGTAGTGGACAAATTTAGTAAAATGACACATTTTATCCCTTGCAAAATAATCTACAGTGCTTTCCAAATTTTACATTTTTTCTTTAAGGAGGTGGTAAGAATCCATGCTTACCCTTAACTATTGTTTCAGACAGGCACAGAAAGTTCATGAGCCATTTTTGGAAGACCTTGTAAGAAAAACTAGACACAAATCTATCTTTTGGATCTTCCTATCATCCTCACATAGATGGAAAAACCGAGCTAGTAAATAGAAGTCCAAGAAACTTGCTAAGGTGCCTTAAAAATGAATATGGAAAAGTTTTGGATTAACTCATTGGCTAGGGTAAATATGCATATAATGCTATAGTCAACAGGTCAACTAGTAAAAGTCCATTTTAAATTATTTGTGGATTGCATCCTAGATGGGTGTTTGATTCAAGGGAGATTAAAGATGGTGCAAAATGTAGTATAAATGTTGAGGAATTTTCCCACTCCATGAAGGAAGTCCATGAAATGGTGAGGAAGACCTTAACTAAAAATGTTGGGAAACTCAAGCATAAGGAGGATGATAGTAAAAGAGATGTACAATTCCAAGTTAGGGATCTTATGATGGCTCATCTACAAAAACATGGTTGCAAAAGGGAATTCCTCATAAGCTTTAGATGAGAAGGATGGGACCTTGCAAAATACTAGGCAAGTATGGCAACAATTCCTACAAGGTGGAGCTTCCTACAGGTATAGAGTTATCTCCAATTCTCAATGTCATAGATTTGGTTAAATACAAAGGACCTACTCTAAATTTTTATTATAGACTTAGGTAAGTCATTCAAGAGGTATTAGACATGAGCCTAGCTCCTACACCATCTAAGACAATTGAAAAGGTACTTGATTCAAGAGTTCACAAGCATACTGGGACAAAGAATTATTCGGAGCACCTTGTCAAGTGACATGACAAAGATAATGCAAAGGCTAGTTAGATCAAGGAAGTAGACTTCAAGAAGTTGGACATAGACCCAACCTTGCTTAATCCAATGATGGATTGAACTCTTTGTGTTCAAGGGAGTATGGTGCATGAGAACCTTGGCTAACTCCTTGTTCTAGTTCCTCATTTTGGTTTTTGGCTTGTCAAAACATTAGCCAAGTCAGTTGGGTGTTTATTTACCTTAGAAGGTCATCTGATTTTTCTCCTATATTGATTTGACAAGGTTCAACTCATTCTAGATATTTTTTCTTGCTTTCTTTTTAGGTTTTTAGGAAGCAAGATTTGGGTTATTGGTCTTATGCCCTAGAAGTTTGGAAAAAATTTGTTTTTGAGTTTTATTTTTCTTACAAGGAATTATTACATCTTTTTTTCTAGGTCAAAGGACATTTCTTGTCATTTGATGTAAAGTTGGGAAAGATGTCAAAAAGATGTCAATTGTTGCAAAAGTTGTCGATTGAGCCAAATTCCTCCAAATCAGGTAAGTTGATGTTTTGAAGGCCAAATCAGGTGTAGACATCATAAGTAGACCATAATAGGCCCATTTTTAAGTTTCCAATTATTAGATGAAAAAGTTTCTAGGATTTGCAAAAAATTGTCAGCAATTTTAAAATGTTACATGACAAGATTTGACAAGAAAGTTGCATAGCACAAGGATGGAGTTATTAGTTATGCTAACTCTATAAAACCTTTGAGAGAACCTATTAAACCACAAAGGAGACCCATTCCAATGGTTATATTTTGTAGTAAGTGAATTGTGAAACTAAAGCCATGAAAATACTATTCCAAAATTGATAGTTTTGTGTTTTTGAATTGTACGAATGCTTTAATGGATTAAAAGCTTCATGTCTATATTGGATCCTTCTCTTATTGGAATTATTTATTATCCAAGGTCCAAATTTATAGATATAAATTTTCACAGCTTAGTGAACTCATATCCATTATATCATACAATCACTTAGACTTGTAGGTTATTGGCAAATCAAATTTGCAGAAATGTAAGCATGAAACATAATAGATTCAATAACACATTTGAAACAATGATTTTACATTGAAACCCAATTTGAGAAAAACCACCAGCAACATGATACGAATTCTCACTCTTTTGAAGTGATGCCATGTGAAAGGCCAACCCTATTAAAGGTTACAATGCACACTGTTAAATGTGACTTGATTAAAGAATTTCAATCACCCTATTAGGAGTGAGCCTTATTGGAGGACTTTAGATCATTCACTTGGAATGTCACCCAGTTAAAGGACTTACAAATGACTCTTAGGTCAACCTTAATCAAAAAGATTTACCCTAGACTGATACAATGACTAGAGAGTAATAATAAGGCTTGATCTGATAACAACTTACAACTCACTTTGCAAATTATAAATCTCTATTTCAATCCTTCATTCTTCTTGGATTCCACACACTTTAGTTTTGATAGCTTGTTCACCCTTCATACCCTTATGTCTTCTTACTTTACCTGCAAAGTGTGGACTCTATAGTTCGACCACCATATGAAACAACACCCTAGACTCCTTGTCTTACTTGGGTTCTTGCACATTCCAATTGTTGTCTCATGTCTTGTATCCCCTTATAAAGAAAAAATAGATCTTCTATAATTCATCCTCCATTGTCCATTTTAGGGTTAGGAAGGATTAGGTAGGATTCAATGAATCTACCCATCTTTGCATTTTATTCCCTTCTAGAAACTTCTCTTTCAATCCTCTTTGAATTCACCTCAAAATGGTTTATCTTGAATTTTGTACCACTAACTCATCAAGCTTATCTTCCACACGGTTCACATAATCCAAGAAATCAAACTTATTGGCTTAGATCCATCAAATTCATGATCTTTCTCGTAATGCTGACACTTAGCATTAACTTGCTTCTGATGCTCGACACATACTACATTGTTTGACACCTACTATCAAATCACTTAGCACTAACTAAAGTTTACTGATGCTTAACATCAACTAAACTTTACTTGGCTTACACTATGTCAATTGACATACACTGAATTTGACATTTCTTAGCTCCAACTAATTTTTTTCTTATCTTACACTAACTTTGTTGGGCATCTACTATGTAGATTTGTTAAGCTTGGCAGACTTAACTCATTTTACTTGTTCTTCTAAACTTAATCAATGTATCCATCCTTTGAAAATTTAAGTAAATTAATGCACTATAATATCATTGTCTCAACTAATATTTGTACTTCTTTTCCATATCATAACTCAGCCTTTCCTGTAGGTTCTATTGTTACCTCATTTGATTAAATCATCTTCATCAATCAAACAAATGATAGTACTCAAATCATCTAAGAAATTGTCTAACCAGCAAGTAATAGGTTTGACATCAATGACAAAAAAATGATTGAAACACATTTTCATACTTGTATCAATCTATTTTCAACAACCTCCCTCTTTACCATTGATGAAAAGCCAAAATTAATCAATACAACCACCAATAATACCAAAAAGAAAATAATTCCTTGTATTAAAATCTCTCCCTTTATCAACAATTTCCATCTTTTGAATAGGTTACGAAATTCTATTCTAATCAACAGAAAATCAACTCATGTTTATGAATCCCTCTTGATCATTTATCATATCTCCCTCTGAGTAGATATACTATGTTTCTTCTAACTCCCTTGAATTTCTTTCTGCCTATATCTTCTATAATCTCCTTTTTCTGGATTGTTGGATTTCTCACTTTCTTTCTTTGTCTTTCTCCCTTTGTTGGATTTCTTCCTTTCTTTGTCTTTCTCCCTCTTTGATAATAATGCCAAAGAATTGTCATCTTAATATGTAACTCTGAACATTAACAGTTTCTCCCTCTATCACCTAGCTTGTGATTTATCTATAGCTTCAACTCTTTGACTACTTTAGGCATCTCCTAAAGTAAGATCCACTGCATCGATGTGTAACATATGTCAATCATCTCGTTTGATGTAGGACACTTCTCATTCTTCTTAAATAACCTTTGATAGGGGTGTTACCCCTATTTTACCTCTTAGATACTCATGAGCATCTTTAGGTAGCACTTTTATGAAGATATAAACTATTTTCTCTTTTGTGTTAACATATTCCATCTTCACTTCGTTTACTTGAATTAATTCTCTCAAATAATGATACATGATAGAAATGTGCTTAGTTTTTGTATGCATCATAGGAATCTTTGATATATTTATAACACTTGTATTATCACAATAAAGTATCACAGGTTCAATGATTTCCTCTTTCATATCTTTTAGTAGCTATTTGATCCATACAATGTTTGTTCAATTTACTATAGCAACAACATATTCAGCTTCAGCAGTAGATTGAGATATACAATTTTGTTTCTTGCTAATCCAAGTAACCAACCTTTTTTCTAAGGAAATTGCTTCTCTACTTGTACTCTTTCTGTCATCAATATTTCTAGACCAATTAGCACTAGTGTAGACTCTTAATTCAAATTTCTCATTTTTATTATAGTATAGACCATAGTCTTTTGTTCCTTTTAGATATCTCATTATCCTCTTAACTACCATCAAGTGATTCTCCTTGGGATTAGTTTAGAATCTTGCAACTATCCATTCAAATAATGTAATATCAGGTTTGCTATGTACTAGATATTTCAATTTTCCAATCATAGACCTATACAATGTTTGATTTACCTCAGTTGAATCATTATTCTTAGACAATTTATGTCTTGTTACCATAGGTGTTCTTTTTGGCTTGGAATCCTCCAATCCAAATTTTTTAAGAATCTCCTATACATATTTTGGCTGAGTAATGTATATACCATATTTCATCTAATGTACTTGAAAATCCACAAAGAACTTGATCTCTCCAAACATAGACATTTAAAATTCTTCTTTCATTTCATTTGCAAAAAGCCTTAGCTAAAGTATCTTGATCTCCAAATATGATATCATCAACAAAAAAATCAGATAGTAAAATACCTTTTCCTTTCTTTGTCTTCAAGTATAGATTGTTTTTATCATCAATCCTCTCAAATCCAATCTTCACAAGATAATTATGAAGCCTTTCATACCATGCTCTTGGTGTTTGCTTCAAACCATATAAAACTTTGTGTAGTCTACATACCATGTTTTTATTGTTAGCATCATCAAATCCTTCTAGTTGTTCTATATAAACTTCTTCTTCCAATATACCATTCAAAAGTGCAAACTGAACATCCATTTGATAAATTTTGAAACTTTTGTATGTAGAGTAAGCAAGCAAAGTTCTTACTCCTTCCAATCTTGCAACATGAGAAACTATTTCTCCATAGTCTATCCCTTCTTCTTGTGCATATCCTTTACAGAATAATCTTGCCTTATTCATTATGACTTCTCCATTTTTATCTAACTTAGTTTTGAACACCCACTTGGTGCCAACCACATTTTTATCTTCTGGTCTAGGAACTAGAGTCCATGTCTTATTTTTATCAATTTTCTCAATCTCTTCTTTCATGGATTTACTCTAGTCCACATCTTCTAAGGAATATTTCACTATTTTAGGTTCATTCATGCTAAGAAAACATTTATCATTTCTCAAATGATTCCTTATCATTGGTCTAGCATCTTTATCTCTAATGATTTGTGCAACAGGGTGATGTCTCGTGACACACTTTGATGGTCTTCATTCTGCTTTGTTTTCCTTATTTGGTATCTCAACTTTTGAATCACTATGTACATCTCTATCAGGTAGTTAAACATCTTTTTCATGTTAACTAATCTCAAAATTAGAATATGCCTTAACTTCATTTTCTAACTTGGCACTTGAATGTATATCAGTTTTTGAATGAAACTCGACATTCATAATATGTGACTCAACAATCTTAAACTTGCTACTGATTTGCAACTTAATTTACAACATCTTCATTAGTAGACATGCCTTCATAAAAAAATACAAATTATTTGTATTCCTCTAGTTCCTTCATAGGTTTAGCCTCGTGTACTTCTTTATATTCATCAAATTCCACATTTACACTTTCCACAACTTTGTTAGTGTTCATATTTAAACACTTATAAGCTTTACTTCTTGTGGAATAGCTAAGGAATATACCTTCTTCACTTTACATCTGGTTGGCCATTCTTGAAATCTTTGATAATATAACACTTGCTTCCAAATACCTTAAAATATTTTACATTTGGTGAGTATCTATACCATATTTCAAGAGATCTTGAATGAGTACCTTTCTCAACTTGTACAATATTCAAGGTGTAGACAACTATACTTACAACTTCTCTCTACTATTTCAAAGCAATATTTTTCTCCATCATGAGTGTCTTAGCATAGTCCACTATAGATCTATTCCTTCTTTCAACAATTCCATTTTGTGGAGTGTTCCTAGGGGCAGATATTTGTCTTTTGATTCCTCTATCATTACAAAATATCTCAAACTCATTTGATGTAAATTCTCCTCCTCTATCGAATCTCAACATTTTAGACTTTTACTTGTTTGCTTATCAAATCTTATTAAGTACCACTTAAATATTTGGAAAGCATCAAATTTTTGTTTTTGAAACATAATTGTCATCATTCTAGAATAATAATCAACAAATATCATAATATACTTATCTCCTTTGTAGCTTTTCACATGAATTGGTCCACACAAGTTAGTATGAACAATCTCTAATATTCCTTTAGAGTTGTTGATAAATAGATTTTTTATCATAGAAATGGCCCAACAGAGTATATGTGGCAAACCGTTCACAATAATTGGTAGGCCCTTGATATCCAGACTTCCTTTATGTTTAGAGGGGAAACTCCCTCAGAAGATAAAATTTTGGATTTTTCAATAAATATGAATAGAACTTAGAAAATAAAAAACAAACCATTGATAGCAAATGCATGACATGAATTCAATGTTTCCATAAAAACAATGTAAACGGTTAATGAAAGCAATCAAGAACTACGCTTGAGAACTATCACTGACACAATGCTAATTCAGCAATTCATGAATACACACACCATACCATGCAAATACTCATATGATGAATCAACACTTCAACAATTCAGATTCATTAGAAAGAGAACACCAAATGTACTTTCTTTTATTTCTTAGCACCAAGAACATAAGAAATGATTGATTACAAGAACAAAAATTGTACACACTTTTCAAAAATTATTTTGTTATCAGAACAAAAGTGTTCCCTGTCTCCAAGTCCAAAAATTTCCTTATTACATTAAGCTTCAGGAATTTATAGCTATTCTAGAATAACTAACCTTTCCAGTTTGTAACTACTCAAAAAGTTAGAGTTTGGTGGGCTAATCTAAAGAGTTCGTAACCAACTCTAAATTTCAATGCTTAACTATAGTTAAAAAATGTTAAGACATTGACAAAAACTAAAGTTAATTCTAAAGTTGACCCTTTTTACAAAGTACATAAATAAAAACTAAGACAACCTCGCGCTTCTAACTTTTAATTATCATCACTGATGTTTCCCGAGCTTGTTATTTGATCTGTAAGTGTTGTGAGTAGCTAAGTCAAGTTTTCCTTGTATGCTCTAAATGATTTGATGACCTAAGAAAAAGTTTTTTTTTTAATGATGATTAAACTCTACATCTTTAGCTTGCATAGCTCATGTCTCTTTCTAACTTCATCCAACTCTATGACATAACTTGGAAAGTTTTGAGTACAAGAGTCCAATGCCACTAAGAGACTACTCAATCTTGTCATAATACTAGCATCTAAACTTTGTTTATTGCCAACTTTAGTGCTGATTTTTGCCTCTATGCATTCCAAAATGGAAGATATGTCTAGATTTTGAGTGTGTTCACTAATAGGAATACCTTCCACGATCATTGGTATATCCCCCAAGGCCTTCTTTTTCAATAACTTGCACAAGTTTAATAATTTTTCTCCTTCGCCCAATTGTTGATTCATGCTATCAATCTTCCAGTTGATGTTTTCCAGCCATATGTCAATTTGATGTTCTTCTCCACTGGTGATTAAATTCAGTGATTTGACTATATTGCTATCCATTCCTTTAATCTCTACTAAATTAGCATCAATTTCTCTCCAGAATGTTTGTTGTTCCTTAAGCGTTGTTAACTCCTTTTGAATGTTTTTTTGTATATGATACACTTTGGAAAATGCAACTTTAACCTCCTGAAATAAGCTTGATGCTCATTCTTTCATGATTTTTACCCATGCTTTCACCATCTTACCATAGGTTTGACATTCTCCTATGTATTGAATGGTTTCTTCATCAAACATCTTCTTGGGATATCCTATGATTTGTGTAGATGAGCTAGGATCTGGAAAGGAATCAACAACCATCAATTAGATGGATGAAGAAAGCACTCAGAATTGACACTTGAGTTGATTCTTAGCTTGCTTATCTCTCCTTGACTATTCCATTAGGATAGTAGCTGACACTTGGAAATTGTGTTCTCTTCCCTCACGGGTAGTCTGTCCTAGATCCACTCTAGTGATGCTAAAATTAGATTATTTTGCCTCATTTATGTCCTTCTCTACGACCGGTTGTGCAATTTCAAAAAATAAGTTTCCTAAGGTAGGATTCACTACCAGTCTAGAATCCATTCTAGTCTTCTTTATCTTTGCACCTTTATGCATTAAATAAGCTATGTCATCCAGATTTGGTGCTTCCAATTGAATCATCCTTTTCTTCTTTCTCTCTAAACTTTGTTCTAACCAACATATTGAAAAATTGGTAGGTGGGCTGATTACTAAAGGAACTTGTAGGACTATAGATGATAAATCTAAGTTATATACATTTTCTACAATTGGCTCCTCTTGAGTTGCTTATGTGCTTTCGAGAGATAATGAACATGCAGGAGATGCTATGGATTGAATCATCTCATCCACAAATGATGGTAAAGTGTTCATTTTGGGAGCTTCATCTATCATTTGTTGAATTGATTTTAAATTCTTCTCTGTGGGTTTTGATCTCTTCTTCCTCATGACTGCATTGAGTTCACATGCTGAAAGTAGATCAACTCCTTTATTTGGATCTTTACCATCACCTCCCCATTGTGTGCTATGTAAAGAGCCCGAGGAAGTAGGGATAGAAGATGGAATGGCTGAAACTAATGTACCTTCCTAAGAATTATTATTATTCTTTGCACTGCCTCTTCCTAATTAGTAGTAATGACTTCTTTGACTTTATTCTTTAACCAATTCTCAGTTCATTGAATCACAAAGAATGTTCTTTCCTTGAGGTCTTTCAATTCTAGCAGAGACCAATTAATATATGGAAATTCCAATAATTGTATCTACTCAAAGAAGAAAGCATCAATCAAATCTGAACCATCCTCTGTTATGTGTGTCACATCCCATCCCATTTTGTAATCAATAAGTTTCTATACTGTGAATCTCATCTGGCCCCTTCTTCTCACTTCGAAGTCATTTTTACAATTCGCCTAATAATCTTCCTTTGTAGGAAATTGTAGATAGCCAGGTCCACGTGCCAAGTTATTTTTAACATACCCACTTCCATCAAATGAGAAGCAACTGTGGAAAGAGTGTAAAGTTATGTTCACCATGGATCTCTCGATATTTTGAGCATCCAAAGAGGAAAGGAAACTATAGTGTCCAATGTCGATTGGGAAAAGAATTGATCTTTTGTTCCTATACTTTTTGTTTACTTGGGCAATTTGCTTACAAAATTCTGAAAGTACCAACCTATCATCTACAAAGAGAGGCAACAAGAAAGGACAATCTTGAAAACCTCCGATGTAGATGTAAGTGAACTAGGGGTATTGTATGAAGAAGCTACCATAAGTACTAATGAGATTAGTTGCTTCAGGGGAAATTTGGAGTCCTATATCTCCCTATAGAAAAAACATCATTCACCCTATGGAAGTGTGCATTGCTCTATTTTAATTGCAACTGGGGGTAATAATTATAAATTTGCATGGTTAATCTATACTCCTCATAAGGATTAAGACCGAGCCATGACTTCATACTAGAAATTGTGTACATTAGGCATGAGGACATGTAAAAACCTTGACTTGCATTGAATCCTATTAACTGGTGATGAAGGGCATCGCTAATTATTTCTCCCCAATCTATAAATTGTTTTCCAGTGGTGATGGTATTAATGTACAAAAACATCCAATCCTAAACATATTGAACTATGGGATTTCCAACCACTCTATTGAGAAGAATTATCATATAAAAAATGTCTTCATTAAAGATATTCCTACGCAACACTCTAGGAAACTATGACTATCCTCATCTATGTCGATCCAGCCAGCTCCTAGCAATGGCATTCATACATGTTTTCTTGTTTTGATGGAAGTATCGTTGGGAAATTTCTTTAGAGATTTTTATGAATTCCTCTCTTACTAGCAATTTGAACGTGATGGAGATAGATACTAGATCTAGCCTTGCGACGACATTACCTCCTAAGATCTTGATGTCCCTAGAATTTTGATCATATGCCTTGATACATTCTAAAACCAATTCTGCACTTTCAACTACAAGCAGGTGTCCTCCTGCATGAGCTAGACCACTTTCTAATGTTTTTTGTGCTAGGGGTGATCTATCTTTTCTACTCATAATTTTCTAGAAGTCTATAACTTCCATTTATCCCATCTTTGTATTTGATATCATAGGAAGCATGCATTTTAATATCACAGGAAGTGCTTTACCTGGGAACTTGTACTTCATAGTATCACTTACCAAATCCTCATCCTGGTGCAATGTCAAATGTAAAGTCAATATTTGCTTTTCTTTGTATCAAACTTCGTTTTCCATTTTCTTTAGGCAATTATGAAACTTTATCATAATCTCTATTTCACTTGAAGGATCCAACATTTATCTGGAGCATTCACAAGACATTTTTTATCCCCTACCATACCATTTTGGCCCATTTTCTTCTTCTAAACAATGCACACTTATCATATGCGACCGATGCATTTCATCAAACAATTCAAAAACTCTACTAGGTGAATATGGGTACACTTAGATTCAGCATTCTATCAATTAGTTTCCATGCACTTCGATATTTTCATTGAACTATTCTAGGTTAAGAAGATGTAAATTAATTCACATTATCCTTTTAAGAGTATTGACTCTCCAATGGTTCTTCTAAATATTTTAGAAGTAATGAGAATTGCCTAAAACCTGCACTCTTCTTGAATCTCTCTAAATTCTTGACACAAAGGAATTAAGTCCTCCTATTAATATTTCAACATCAGACCAGCTTCAAAGATTTTTTACTACCTTCCAATGCATCAATGCATTGTGTCAAACATTTGGAATATAAAATCTACTCCAAACTATCTTCACATTGGTCTTCTCACATGTTTGGTCTAAGGCCTGTATTGACTTAGAAATGGCTTACTTTAGACATGAATTTAATCAAATAGTTCGAGTAACTTTGTTGGAGAATTATTACCAAAGGTGTGGCATGCCTTGTTTTGCTCTGATACACCTTTGTTACAAATTGATATTGCTAAGTTTGATTCAATTATTAAATCATTTGGGATACATTCAAATTGAATCTCCAAGCTGATTGTTTTGAATATAAAAATACAAAGTTATAATCAATGATTCAATAATTTGTCCATGCATTGCCAACTTTCAATGATCTAATAATATCAAATTAAATAATTCATATGCTTGTCTATGATTCCATTTGGTGGGAACTTGTAAACTAGAGGCAACTGGTTGACTTGGCGATACTATACTAGGAGCTGCACATCTATGACTAAACTCATGCATAAAGAGTGGGAAAAGATTAATAATTTCTTGTTGTCATCATGCATCAAATTGGAATACCCCTTTTCCATTTTTTCTTTTATCAAAAACTTTACTGATGGAGCAAATGCTAGGCCATAGGTCACAAAAAAAAAAAATAGTGCATGTGCCTTTTCTATGGTCCCAAGGAATGTCATGTCTATTTTGTTTTTAAATAAAGAACTTCAAGTATTGTTTTACACTGCATAATCAAACCCAACTCTCTTCATGTAGAACATCCCAACATTCTACAGATGTAGATGCCACTTCTTGGGATTTCATGTGAAATAATTAAATTTCGATTCCCAATCTTCAAGATTCTTACAAATAATTTGATGTCCACTTTCCAAATAGTTCTCATGCCTTGTTTGGTTCTTTATAATGCCATGGTTTTCCAAGAGGTGCAATGGAGTTATATGCTTTGGCTAGGTTTTAACGGTCTCTCTCCATTTCTTTATTACTTCTCATTCCCAATATGTGGCTCTTTAACAGATAAATTTTTTGTTGGGAAGTTTAGGTTAGGATTAGGTTAAAAAGGTAGAGTACATAGAGAGAGAGTACTTTAGTACACAGAGAGAGGAGATTGTGAATGTGAGAGGGAAAACTCAAACTCAAACTCGTACTTCTCTCTAAAATTTTGAGTATGTAGAGAGCGATAGTATAGGGGAAGAGAAGATTGTTGAGAAGAGAAATAAACTTAAACTCAAACCCTGAACTTCTCTCTAGAAGTTGGAGTACAGGGATAGAGAAAATATGGAAATAGTAGAGAATAATCATTATTTCATTTTATCTCCATCTCTCTATTAGTTAACTCAATTAACTCTCCCCCTCTCTCATAAAATTATCCGTGCTACAAGAGGTATGAGTCTTACTCTGAAAACTTGACTTTGTCATTTTGGCTAACTAATATTGTTTGCAAATCATATTGTCAGGTTTCTTCAACTTAGGTAAACCTTTGACTCTTCTCATATTACTGATACTAACCAAGTTTTCAAAATTAGCATGACATAACCTCTTGTACCATAGCCATGCATCATCAAATTCTACAACTTAAAAAGGAGCATTATCCACATCAAGGTAGAATAGATTACCTCTAGTTTGATCACCTTTTCTAATTGGTTTTCCATCAATATCATATATTTTAGCAATCTTGTTCTCAAACTCAACCTTACAACCTAAACTATTCAATTGTGACACACTCAATAAATTATTGTTAAGTCCTTCACCATAATAAGCATTGTCATATAAAATATTTTTTGTGAGTTTGATAGAACATTTTCCTTTTATCAGATAGGGTGCATCATTACTAAATCTTACTCTATTTCCATCATAATAATTTAAGATAATGAACTTAATTTTGTCTCCAGTCATGTGATGTGAACACCCACTATCAATAATCCATCTGTCATTATTGTTTACACAAGAAACCAATGCAGTTGCCTCGTCATCATCAGAATCATCCTTCATTGCAACATACACCACTTCATCATCATGATCATCAGATCTATCTTTGGTTTAATATAGCAAGACTTCTTGCATTTGTCTTTGTAATGTTTTTTGTCTTCATCTAAATTCTACCTTTTTATTTTTCTCCACCTCTATAATTCTTCTTCTCTAGACATCTAGTAGCAATATGACTAACCTCATTGTAATTGAAATATATGATAGGAAACTTACCTTTGAATTTTCCTTTTTCTCCATCAAATATCCTTGCTAGTAGTCCATCAAGTTGTTCTACATCTTCCTCATTTCTATCACTATCACTAGACACATTTGAAAGTAGATTTGACATTGTCAGATTTGAAATCATCAAAATTGGATAGCTCAAAAGTAGTGAGACTACCTACTAGACCTTCAAGAGTTAGATTAGAATGTGGTATACATCTTAGTTATTGTATAGAAGAAACTCTAATAGCATAAATGGGAAACAATGTTCTCAAAACTTTTCCTAGTATAGTCTCATCATCTATATTACAAGTGGATCCCCTTATTGCATTAAAAACATCTTTTATCCTAGAGTAATATTTAGAAATATTATCACCTTCTTGCAATCTCATATCATCAAACTTACCTCTAAGACTTTTAGATTTGGTTCTTAGTGTCTCCTCCATAAATAGTGTGAAGAGCATCCCACATTTTCTTTGCACTATCACAACCCTTGATATCATCAAAATGCCATAACTTGGGGCAAAGTCAATCTCCAACATTGTAAGGTTATGTTCTTTCTTCTTTTTAAGATCTTCAATAGTTAGGGCTCCTACAAGATCAACATGCTCTATGGTGATGGTAGATTGTGCATGATCTCAAAGACCTCCAAGGTGTAGCTTCAACAAACTTTCCCATGCAGTAAAGTTATCTCTATTAAGCTTGGGTACCTCTCTTTTTGATAGCTTGATATTTTTCTTCTAGTATCTTCAAACTAGTCCTCTTAAGAAGATGACTCTAATACCAATTATTGAAATTATTCAGAATAAATGAGAGTGGGGGGGTCGGGTGGGGGGTGAATCAGTTGTTCAGGGCCTAGATGTAAAATATAACTTTTCATAGCTTAGTGAACCCATATCCATATAACATATTCATCATGCATGCATCCATTAGATCAAACAATCACTTGAACTTGTAGGTTACTATCAAATCAACTTTTCATAAATGTAAGTATGAAACATAATAGATTCAATAACACATTTGACACAATGATTTTACATGGAAACCCAATTTGAGAGAACCCAGTAGTAACATGCTACTAATTCTCACTCTTCTAAAGTGATGCCCTATGAAAGGCCAACCTTGCTAAATGTTATAATGCACACTGTTAAATGTGACTTGATTAGAGGATTTCAATCACTTTGTTAGGAGCGAGCCTTATCAAAGGACTAGATCATTCACTTGTAATCTCACTATGTTAAAGGATTTAAAAATTATTATTAGGTCAACCTTAATCCAAGGATTTACCCCAGATTGATACAATGATTAGAGAGTAACAGTAAGGCTTGATCTAGTAACAACTTACAACTCACTTTGTAGATTGAAAAACTCTATTTCAGTCCTCCATTTTGCTTGGCTTCCACACACTTCAGCTTTGATAGCTTGTTCACCCTTCAAGAATTCATACTATTAAGTCTTCTTACTTTATAAAGAAAAATTAGATCTTCTATCATTCATCCTCAATCATCCATTTTAGGGTTAGGAAGGATTAGTTAGGGTTCAATGAATCTACCAATCTTTGCATTATATTCCCTTCTAGAAACTTCTCTTTCAATATTCTTTGAATTCCCCTCAAAATGGTTTATCTTGAATTATGTGTCACTAGCTCATCAAGCTAATCGTCCACATGGTTCACATAATCAAAGAAATCAAACTTGTCAGCTTAGGTCCATCAAATTCATGATCTTTCTCATAATGATGACACTCGGCATTAACTTTATTCTGATGCTTGTCACATATTATGTTGTTTGACATCCACTATCAAATCACTTGGTACAAACTAAATTTTACTAGTGCTTGTCATCAACTAAACTTTACTTGGCTTACACTATGTCACTTGACATACACTAAAATTTGACATTTCTCGATTGCAACTAATTTTTTTCTTGGCTTATACTAAATTTTCTCAGCACCTACTATGTAGATTTGTTAAGCTTGGTAAACTCAATTCATTTTACTTGTTCTTCTGAACTTAATCAGTGTATCCATCCTTTGCAACCTTAAGTAGATAATCAATGCACTATAATATCATTGTCTCAACTACTCTCTATACTTCTTTTCCATTTCATAACTCAATCTTTCCTCTAGGCACTATTCATATTATTACAACACATTTTGATTCATATTACAAGTTCATAGAATTTTTTTTGTTTGTAGTTTAAAAATCATTTGTAAATTGACTATTTGTTGTTCCTATTTTGGCAATTTTTTGAAAAATGACTCCCCCATAAACTCTTATCATGGAATCATCATGGCCTTGAGGGATGTGGAAGTGGAGTCCTTGTACAATGTACATAGAAAGGGAGAAATTTGGAGAAAATAGTTTCTATTTTTTAAGTGATGCCCTAGGCAAGCTATCAATGCATGACTAGGTGATCACAATACTTGTAAGTTGGTTTTGATTGATTAAATGTGCTAGATAGTTCAATCTAAGAGTTTGAGAAGGAGGAGGGATGTATGAAAAATCCATATATGGAAGGAAAAGTTTCCAAGAAAATATTTGTTATGAATTTCATCAAACCCTAGGAGATGTTGATATGAAACCCTTAAAACCATTAATTGTAGGCATAAATATAGATTTGGTGGTGTACAAAAAAGTTGAGAATTAGAAACCTCTATAATCTTGAAGTACTCCCAAAAGGGTATTCATAATGGTGATTAGTTTTCCACCTTGTTAAGGAAAATTTGAATTTATAGCGTAAAAACCAAGTTTGGAGGCCTAATTAGGAAAATTTTTCCAAATTTGAAGGAATCGATAGGGAAACCTATGGATTTGGAGACCAAGAGTATAGTGGAAGTATAAAATCCCTCAAGTTGGATTCTGGAGAATAATTTGGAGTGTTTCCAAGGTGGATTAATGCAAGGAGGGCAAGAATAACTAGGGCTAAAGGCAAACCCAACAATCCTAACCAACCTTGTAGAGTGAACGCAACAGAAGAACATACACAAAGAGAACAACACCATAGAGAGAGAGAGAACAATATTCTTTTATTGAATCATCAAATGATCATTGTACATGCCCAGTTGTAAGGCCTTTTGGGTTATAGCTAGATACAAATACATTCCAAATTCAAGATCCAACTTCAAATTCACACCTTCTGGACACATATGCCACAAACTTTTTGAACCTTCCCATTCTATCCTAACTCTAAGCCTAAACACCCTATTTATACTTGGCAAATTGGCTTACAAAAAATTTTAGAACATTACAAAATAGAAAGTTCAACCCAAAAATGGTCTGTACACATCCCAAGATAAAATCTAATCATAAAATTTCAAAATTAATCCCATAAGTTTGCTCCCATAAAAAATGCAAAAAAATCCAAAATGATGACACTCAAAATCAAGAAGAACACTAGGCACATGAAGGATAGCTTGACACACATTATGGAACATGAAACACATTGCAGAGTGAGATGGGATAACATGCTAACCCAAGTGTTAACATGACATCGGATAACTTCAACTCTACTTATACTTCAAAATTACTGGCACTCCACGATTGTTGCAACTCAGCAATGACTGTAACTTGACAACAATTGGCAAAATGAACACAAATGAGGAAGATAACATGTCAACCTTGAACGCTCCTACATTTGACAACCAAGGTAGAAAGAAATGATTCCCCTGAATTGTGCAAGTGTTACAACTTGAGCTAGATCTAACTTAGATTGAGAAATCCATGTAGCATCTTCAACTAGTCTGTTCTTCCACTTTACCAAATATTCATAGTACTATTTTCCTCTTGTGCTTTTACCAACTCTCTGATCTAATATCTATTCAATCTCTTAAATTTTCTTATTAGGATAATCATCAACTACAACAACTTCATTATCTAACTCATGATACTTATACAGATCAATGACATTGAATATATAAAACATATCCATGTCATTAGGTAACTCAACTTCATAAGTAGTTTCACGATCAAACTTCTTCAAGATCTCACAAGGTCCAAACTTCTTCATCTTCAGCTTACTATATGGTCCAACTAAAAACATTTCTTTCTTCAAATGAACCATTACCTCATCTCCAATTTCAAAAACATGATGTCTTCTAGACTTATTAGCATTCTCCTTGTACTTTTGATTACTTTGTTCCAACTTTAGGTTTACTTCCTTATTCATAGACTCCATAGAATTAATGTAGGGGACTCCCCTTAATACCATAAACTCATAATAAAAACAAAGAAAAAATAGCAAATGTGAGAAACAAAATATGAAATTCTTATTATCGCTGCAAATACAAAATTACACAATTCTCAATTACAATATGCTAACCCAAATGGGTGCCTTCATTATAGAAATTCACAAGATAGTGTTGTAGACTATCACCTAGAGCTGTCCTAGACAATCTTCAACCTTTCTTAAATAGGCATTTTTATGCCACCCAAGAAGGTTCTAGATGCTTAAACTTAATACCTATTGCCAAAAGAACCTAACAACACCCATAGAGTCAACCAAATACATCTTTGACAAATTATTTTATAAATTTCAGTAGCCCAACTTCCAAAGGCCATAACTCACAAACCGTTGTCCGATTGGCTATTATAACCACTTTTTGGAAACACTAGCTCTTGATCTACAAGCTTGAAATGGTGCTAGCACCTTCCATTTAGTTTTTGGACCTCATTCAGGTAATCTAAGGCCTCCAATGGTGAGCCTAAAGATTTTTCTGCAAATTTTACCTATGAAAAACTGCAATAACATCTTTGATACTATTGCTTGAGCAATGAGATTTTTATGGTAGGCTTACAACTCTAAAATGAACCTTCCTATAGAAAATGAGAACATTTCAAGCTCATATGACAAACTTACTAAGAATAGTAAGTTCTCATAAATAGTAAACACCCTGTCTACTAGTCCTTATTAAAATAGAAAAGGCTGAAAATAAAACATTTTTTGGGTGATGCAAGATTTCCCTTACACCTAGGATGCTCCTGCATGAAAAATTAACAAATTCTCCTCTTGCAACACTTCTCTTCTCTTCACTAGCAACATCCTTTAAATTTGATACACCTCTAGGCTTCATTCTAGTAACAATATCAAAAGATTTCTTCCCTATACTTCTATTCAGAGACTTATTAGATGCAAACTCATCTTGTGCCAATACTATCTCCCAATTATGTGTTTCATCTCTAACTAAGCATCTCAGAAAATTACCCAAGCTTCTATTCACAATCTCTATTTGTCCATTAGTTTGTGGATAGAATGTAGAACTAAACTTTAGCTCAGTACCTACTTTCTTGCACAAAGTTCTCCAAAAATAACTAACTAACTTATTCTCTCTATCATAAATAATACTTCTCGGTAATCCATGCAATATAACAATCCTTTGAAGAAAATTTTAGCAACATGCTCAACATCTAATGTCTTCTTACATGGTATAAAGTGAGCCATTTTAGAAAATCTATCCACAACAAAAAAATATAGAATCATACCCCTTTGCTATTTTAGGCAATCCAAGAAGAAAATCCATACTAATGTCACTCTGGGGTTTCTTGAGAATAAAAATAGGTTTGTATAATCTAGTATTCTTACCTGCTTAGTTTAAAAGTTGACAAACTCCACAACTCTTTACAAATTTACAAACATCATTTTACATCTATGGCCAATAATACTTCTCCTTCAACAAACTCAATGTCGAGCCAACCCACCACTATGCTTTTCCTTAATCAGATTAACTCTCATATAACTTCTAGGGATACACAACTGAATACCCTTGAACAAAATACCTTTTTGAATAAAATATTCATCATACTTACTGATGTGATCTCTTATATTTGGTGATGTACACTCTCTCGACGTGTTAGAAAAATCAGCATCAATATAATATAACTCTTTCATCTCATCAAAACCAAGAACTTCAATCTTCATCTCATTCAATAGTGAATGTCTTCTACTCAATGCATCAACAACTCTGTTACTAACTCCACTCTTATGCTTAATCACAAATGTAAAACTCTTCAAAACTCAACCCATTTTGTATGTCTCTAGTTCAATTTATGTTGACTTCCCAAGTACTATAAATCTTTATGATCAATATATAACACAAACTCCTTAGGAAACAAATAATGTCTTCACTTGTTCAAAGCTTGAACAATAGCATAAAACTCTTGATCATATACATAATACTTCCTTTTAGGATCATTCAACTTCTCACTAAAGAAATAAATAGGTTTACCTTCTTGACTCAATACAGCTCCTATTGCACTACCACTTGCATCACATTCAACTTGAAATACCTTATTGAAATCAGGCAAAGCCAATATAGGTGTATGCAACCTAAAATGGTTGCCTAGACTATGGCCCCCCATTATTCAATTTATCAAATTTCCTCAATCAATGGTTTGCAATATTTTATTAAATCAATTCAAATCAATTTTTTTGATCAAGTTGTAATCAATTTAATTATTTCAATATCTCCTAAAAGGTTTGATCATTTTATCCCAAGTCTTATTTAAATTAAAGGCAACCTCTCTTTTAATTAAATAATTAATCTATATTTAATTAATTAAGAGAAAAACACATCCTTTAATTTAATTAAATATTTCCTATTTAATTAAAAGAACTTGCTCCTTTTTAATTAAATAAAGTCCCACTTGAAAAAGGAAATAAATTAAATAAAAATTAAATAAGTCTTTTTTAATTTTCTCTACACTTAAATGCACATATTTCTAAGTGGGATTCCATTTAATTTTTCTCATCTTTTCTCATTGGTGGAATTTTGCCTCACATGACGGGTCATTCTTTCTCCAACCTTGATTAAATCTTATTGCCTCTTAATCTTAATCGTATATTCTTCTTTATAAGGGAGAGCCCTCTTCTCATTTTTGACATACACAATTATGCTATTTTTATGTTGTACATTTGGAGAGCAATTTTTAGAGTTTGAGTATTGAAGATTTTTGTAGAGAACTTCTATATTCTTGTCTTCTTCTCTCATGCATTGATGGCTTCCATCATCATGATCCATCCTTGCATTTTTACATTAGCTTAGATCCATATTTTCTTTCATGGATTAATCTTGCATTTTTATTTACTTTCATAGATTAGATATCCTTTCTTGCATTTTTATCATTTAGATTAGTTTGCATGTTTATTTGCATGCACATTTTAATCTTTGAATCTCTCATTTTATGGTGTACTTGCATGGGCACAAACTAGGTCAAACTAAGGGCCTTCATTACAAACCCTTGCACTCCATGAATAGATAGCTATGAGTCAGCATTTGAGATCTCATTCTTGAGCAACCTTGAATATAATGACTCATAAAAGTGTGCCAACATTTTAGCACACATTTTTGGCATGGTGGAATGGTTTACCAATATAACTCCTCCTGTTAAAATGTTCCTTGAGTTAATTCATATATTTGTTCAACACTTTGCATACAATCTTTCATGATCTATCTCACTATTGGACTTATGTCACACAAAGAAAAATCAATGAGAATCCTTTATTACTTTCTTGTAAAGTTGGAGATGACAGTGCTCTTACTATTCTAGGACCATTCTTGAGAAAGAAAATATTGAAATCCTCATTAGTAACATGTCTCCTGAGATGAATTACAAAGTTAAGAAGATGGTTTTTGAGTCCTTCGATACCATGGTTGAAGCTGCATTTAGAATTGAGGATGTTTTGAGAGGGCAAGGTATTTTGACAAAAAATGGAAACAACAACAATAATGGTCAGAATAACAATAATAAAAAGGATAAAGGAAATAACACATATTGGAATAAGAACAAACAAGTGGTTAACGATGGAGTTGTGGATTCCTATAAGCCTAAAGACCAAGTTGTTCTCCATTTGGCTAGTGCCAATCAACAAAGTAACAAGCCAAGATATCAAGAAAGACCTAAAGGAGAGAAATGCAACTTTACACAATTGGGTGAGTCATATGAAGATATATTCATGAAGCTCCTTGCTCATAATCTCATGCACCCTTGTGATGTTGTAAAGTTTTGCATACCTGAAGTTAAGCCATGGTGGTGGGATGTGAAGGCCTATTGCAAGCTTTACAATGGAATTGGGCATGATATTGAAAATTGTGGGAGATTTAAGTATATTGTTCAAGATCTTATTAAGAATAGAAAACTTGAAATAGATGGATTAAATACCAATGCTAACCACACAACATTCAAAGATCCTTTGCCCAAGTATGAGAAAAGGGAAGCTTCCCAACCTAAGAATAGCAAGGCTGCAATTAATTACACTTATGCAAACATAGAAAATGTTGTCAATATGCTTGAGGTTGTAGAAGAAAGTGCCAACATGATGGAAGATAAATATCCCAATGGTTATGATTTAAATTTGAGCTCTCCTATCCTTGGTGAGAAATCTATGTTGGTGCTAAGGGGTGCTCACTCTAGAGAGTCATCTCAAGGTCCCTTGTCATTAGAGGACCCAATTCAAACCAATCAAGTAAACCTAAGCAAGCGTCACCCAATTCAAACCAATCAAGTAAACCTAAACAAGTGTCTTCCCAAAGTCTCAATGTTGTTATGTGAAGTCAAGGTCCCCTTGTCATCAAAGGACCTAGTTCAAACCAACCAAGTAAGCCAAAACAAGTGCAATCCAAATATGTTCCTTCAAAACCAGTGGTCAATCCTAGGTTGAATTATAATCTTATTGATAAATTGCAAAGAAACCCACTCAAATTTTGATCTTTAAGCTTTTAGAGTTGTCTCTAACACAAAAAAAGTCCTTGAGGATGCTTTGCACATGGAAAATGTGCCCAAAAATTTAGATGTTGATCAATTCTAGAACCTAGTTAATCATATTTCTCATTACCTTTCCTTTTTGGAGGAAGATGATAAATCTTTGAGCCATCTGCATAATTTTGCCCTTCATATTGAGGTCATGATTCATAGAACCTATGTTAGGTGAGTATTGATAAATGGGGGTGTTGGGCCTAATATTTTTTATTTGACTCTATTAAAGACATTAGGTTATTTTGAACAAGTTATTGATATCAGAAGGAAGATTATTATCAAAGCCTATAATGAGGCAGAGAGAGGTTCAAAGGGGTTGGTTGTCCTTCCTATTAGGGTTAGTCCTATTGAAATAGATATTTTATTCCAAATAGTTGATGTTGGATCCCTTGCATACAATATTTTACTTTGTAGACCATGGATTCATTACATGCAAGCAGTGCCATCTACCTATCATCAGTGTGTTAAGTTCCCTTACAATGGAACAAAGGTTTGTATACCTAGGGATAATACTTTTTCTATTAAGTTGATTTCAGCAAGTACTCATGTTCTCCTTAATAGAGAAGAAAATGATTTTGATGCAACTTTAGCTAAATATAAAGACAAGTTCAAATCCATAGGCCTTGGCATAGGGGAATATCAACTCAACTCCTTTGTAGCATTAGCAGTTTCACCTAGGTCTTATGGTAAACCTTCACAAGAGATGAAAATGTCCTCTTTAGCTATGACATTATTTGACCCATTTGTACAATCATCAGTGCCTATTCAAGATGAGAAAGAAGATGTGGCTATTAGAGATTGGATTTATAGAGAAGAGAAGTATATGCACAATGAGAACTTCACTCCCTCTCCTAAATTTTATGGAAGAGGGTATACTTTTTTTGAGAAGATGGGCTATCTTGGAAATGGCCCTCTTAGTAATAGATTGGATGCTAGAGTTGAACCCCTTGATCATGGTCTTTTTGGATGTAAGTCTAGGAAGCCGGTTGGTCTAGGATATGCAAATCACAATAATGTTGTTCCTATCCTTGATAAGTCAAATAGTGAAGAACAAGAGTACATACCTAATTTGGAAAAACCACAAGATATGTCTAAAGATTGGATCCCCTCTACTAATCTCCTTTGGGGAGATTTAGATAGTCTAGTATCTCATGTGACAATTATAAATTTAGAACAAGAGAGTGTGACCCTTGATGATATTGAGGCTTTCACATCTAGGTGTCCCAAGCCTTCATGGTGTAAGCATCCTACTTGATATTTAGAAATATATTCCAATGAGTATGAATGGGACTCCCTCTTGGATCCCTATACAGTTGATATGGACATTGATGTTGTTCACACATATATTTCTCAACCTGAGTTAGTTGATGATTCTTGTGTAGTATCAGATGATTTGAACTTACATGTTACCTTAGTGGACGATTCTTCACTTGTTAGGATGAATCTTGATTTGGGTAGTTTAGGAAGTTACTTTATAGACTCTAACTCTTTGGTCACTGGAGATATCACTCATATTCATAACCTTGAACTAGTCATTGATTTACCCCTTGTTCATCCTAATTTGATTGATTGGTCCCAATGCTCACGAACCTGAGATTTTAAACTTTCAAAATTATTATGAGATAGCCTGGTATTTGAATTCTATTGAACCCGTAGTCTCTTCCACCAGTGAACCAGCTACCAACATGATAGGGCCAAACATCAAGTACCTTAGTCACAAAATAAAAAGAAAATAAAATAAAAAGAATAGGAGTTTTGACAGTGAAAATCACTATGTGACAATGTTAGAACCAAAAAAAAAAGTAAAAATAAAGGATGTATCTAAGGGTGAAAACCTCTTTGAGGTGCCTAAGGATGAGGTCCTTGATTGTCTCCCTAGTTATTTTCAAGATAGATTTGCAATTCTTATTGAACCAACACAAGCAGTCAATTTGGGTATGAACGAGCAACTCATGTATATTACTAAAAGAACATGGAAGATGTTCTTTGATGGATCCTTTATGCAAAATGGTATCAAATATGGTGTGTTTTTTATTTCTCCTCATGGGTACATGTTTCTAAATCTTACAAGTTATTATTTCCATGTACAAATAACATTTTTGAGTATGAAGCTTTAACAAATGGACTTAAGATGGCTATAGAATGGAGAATTACAGAGTTACACATCAATGGGGATTCACGGCTGATAATTAACCAAGTAAATGACAATTATTTAACAAAAAATGAGAATTTGGTACATTACAAGAAAATGGATGATTCCTTGAGACACTACTTCACATTTGTCTCATTTCAAAAAATCCCTAAAGTAGAAAAAAAAAAGTTAGTTGATGCTAGCGCTACACTTGCTTCACTTCTTCAATTAGAACAACATGAATCAAGATTCGAATTCCTAGTGGAAGAGCTACATCACCCTATCTATGATTCCCAAGAAAGTCATGTTATTTGTACCCTTCTTGGTCATGTGTCATCCCATTACAATGCCATTTATTCATACGTTCATGGGGACATTATACCTGACACCTTTAACCAATCTAAATGCATAAACCTTATTCAAAACATCTCTCACCATTCTCTTATCTCTAGATATTTGTATAGGAGGGGTCTAGATGGAACACTTATTAGATGCTTAGAAAAGGAAGAATCTGATCAAGTGTTAGTTGACATCCATGAGGGCATCTACGGGGGGCATTTTGATGGTCTTTCCATGGGTCAACAATTTCTTAGCATAGGGTACTACTGGCCCATGATGCTAATTGATGCAGTAGCTTTTACAAACTCATGTGAAAAGTGTCAAAAACAAGGTAACCTAATACATGCTCTAGGCAAGGAACTCAGTCCTTCTATCTCTCATTGGTCATTTCAGCATTGGGCCTTTGATCTTGTTGGGCAGATTCATCCCAACTCATCATGTGGACACAATTTTATTATCACTACTACTGATTACTTCACTAAATGGGTAGAAGCTATCCTACTTTCTATTGTCTTGGGCAAGACAGTTTCTATATTTATTCTAAATCATATTATCTATAGATATGGAGTACCTTTTGAGATTATCACTGACAATGGAGGCTAGTTTAAAAATAAGAACCTTAAACAAATTTGTAAGAAATTCAAGATAAAATAACATTGGTCCTCCATTTACTTCCCATAAGGAAATGGTCAAGCAGAAGCATCGAATAAAATAATTCTCAAAATCTTACATAGAACAATTCATAAGAATCGTAGGGATTGGCACTTACAAATATATCCAGCTTTGTGGGCCTATAGAACAAGTATTCATACTCCTATTGGGGCTACTCCTTTTTCCCTTACATATGGTGTTGAAGGAGTGTTACCTTTAGAGGTTGAGATTCCTTCACTCAAAATTCCCCTCAAAGGTCTAGTTATAGATAAAGACTACCACGCTAATGAGACTTCAAGAGTTCGAACTTCTAGATGAGAAACACCAAGCATCATTTGACCATATGAGGGTCTATCAAAAATGCATGTCAAAAGCATTCAACAAAAAGGTTCAACCTAGAGAATTCTAGGTGGAAGATCTTGTCCTTCATGAAAATCCTAAGAATCAACAAAGTAGATATCAAAAGGGTAAATTTGAACCTAATTGGCTTAGACCTTACATCATTACAACAACATTTGGGTCAGGCGCATATTTATTGTCTACAATAGAGGGAGAGTAGCTCCCTAATCTTGTTAATGTCTTACACTTGAAGAGGTTCTATCCATGATGCCCATTCTGTCTGGTGGTGTCTTTGTACGTATTTATTGATCTTGTATTTTTTAAAAAAAAATCATCTATTTCAAAAATCAAAAAAAATGATATACTGTCAAAATTCTACAAATTGGAAAATGTCTTAAAAAAATGATCATCTTAGTAATAAATGCTTTGATGTATCTCCAAAAAATATATATTATTAAAATAACAAAAAAATAAAAAATCCAAGTTGTGAAAACCTAGAAACAAGCACTACTTAAGGCCTTTGCACCCTTGTTTCTTAGTGTGTGTCCTCAACACTTGGCCTTTCTCCATTATGCCTTGCCCTTGTTACCTTGGTTTGGAATTGGTCTTTACCTAGGGGGCATAACTATGTTCTCTTTGGTCTCTTGGTTGCTCTAGTCTTTCGGACACCTTGTAAATGATGTTTTTCAACACCACTCCAACTATATTTTTCAATACAACCCCTGACATCAAGTGTTTTTCAACACTTATTAGTTTGGTCTTACCCAATTTTGTCATGTGATCATACCTACTTGAAAGAATTTGATCCTTATCCTCAAAACTCAGTATCAGTTAATACACTTAAATTTTTAAACAGAAACACCTAACACTTGACCTATGTCATGATCTTTTCTTTATGTGTTCATTGTTATTGATTTTCACTGAGTGTCCTTGTCTGATAAGTCTCTCCGAGATGCATAGCTAGAGGACTTGGGGCATGGGGCATATTTTTATTTTTTTTCTACTTGTGGGTGTGGTCTTCAATCTCTAGAGTGTCTCTTGTTGTCCCCTTGAAACACTTAGGAGATTTGTGGCATCATCCTTAACTATTTTTGCACAATTGTTTTTACGATCATCCTAGCATCAATGCCTTGGTGCGAGCATGGTTTTGCTACATTAAATTGGCTAAGAAAAAATCAAAGTCATCTTGACCTTTATGTCTTTGATGCTTATGTTATAATGTTTCCACATTCCAATCTGATATAAATCACATTCATATCTTCATAGTTGTGCCCTTGACTAGTGATGACTGTATGATTTTCAAATGTTCGTTAATAATGGCCCTATGATAAAAACAAGTTCTTTAACATTTCATAATGAATGATGGAAACAAAATCCTATCTTATAGTTTCTCTATTGCAAGTGCACCTTTTCATTTTCATGTAGCTTGCATTATTAGACTTATGTTAGTTTGCATTTTTAGGCTGCATTATGAGTTTGAGAGTTTTTTCCCTTCATCTTTCTTGTGGACTTTTAATCAACTATGGCCATGTTTTAATCTTCATTTCCTTATCTTCTTTCATGATCTCAATCAAAATTTCTATCTTAAATAGTTGATTGATGTGTCTTGTTCTCATCAAGGTAATTTGAAACCCACATCATTTCAAAACACCAACATACACAATCTCTTCTTGCATAAAAGAACACTTTATCAAATTAATCATCAACTTCTCCTCTTTCGATCTCTGGAGACCTTGTCTAACATGCTCAAGATCTTCTTCCTTAGTCATACTAAATATCATAATATCATCCAAATAAATCACAAACTTACCCAAAAATCTTTTCAGAACTTCACGTCATCAATCTCATGAAAGTACTTGGTGCACTAGTCAAGCCAAAAGGCATAACCAACCATTCATAAAAACCATCTTTTATCTTGAAAGCAGTCTTCCATTCATCACCTTCTCTAATTCTGATCTGATTATAGTCACTTTTCAAATCTATCTTGGTAAAATACTTTGCTCCACTGAAACAATCCATTATGTCATCCATCCTCGACAGAGGAAACCTATATTTTATAGTGATCTTGTTAATAGCTCTAGAGTTAGTACACATTCTCCATTCTATATTCTTTTTAGGTGCCAATATAGTAGGTACAACACATGGACTCAAACTTTCTCTAATTAACCCCTTTTGCAACAATTCATGCATTTGTCTGTTAAGTTCTTCATTCTCTATAGGTGTCAATCTATATGGTGCTTTGTTTGGAAAACTATCTCTAGGTTTCAGATCCATATAGTGACTTACTTATTACTGGCGGTAAACCATTGGGAATATCCTCTACAAAAATCTCTTTATACTCATTCAATAATTCTGTAATTTCTTCTGGTACTTGGCTACCACTATCTATCATTGCTCAGTCATTACTACCAACACTTGGGCCTCTAGGAACTATAGCAAAAATAACTTGATTCCTCTTCACTTCTTTTTCACAGTTTTCCTCATGAAACATGTAAACTCTCATAGTAGTACACTTGACCTCATTTGGACTTTTACTCAAAGGTAGCAATATTTTCTTCTTCCCATTCACCAAAAGAGTATATTGATTCAATCTTCCATCATGTACAACACATCTATCATATTGCCAAGGTCTACCCAAAAAAATATGACAACAATCCATATGCATAATATCACACAACACTTCATCAAAGTAATGTCCAATCTTGAACTTCACAATGCATTGCTCACTTACCAATATCTAATGCTCATCTTTGGAATATGAAACATGATAGGTTTAAGGATTCTTCAGCTTCTGCAACTGCAAATTTGTAACCAGCTCTTCCGATGCCAAATTTTTAGAACTTCCACTATCAATTATCACCTTGCAACATTTTCCAGCCATCTTACATTTGGTCTTGAAAAGACTTCTTCTAAGGACAGGTTTCTCATAACTTCCCTTATTACATAAGGTTCTTCTCACCATCAAATTTTCTCCAGCCTTAGGTCGACTTGGTGAACTCTAAATTTCTTCTTGAATCACAACATTTCTATTACCTTGCTCACTTTTGGAAGAGCTACATTCAAAAGATCTATGTCCTTCTTTACCACATTTGAAATAATTACCATGAAAACCACCTCTAGAATAAGAATTACCTCTTCCCCAGTAAGAACCAGTATCTCCTTGATATGAACTACCACCTTTCCACTTGGTCTTGTCTTTGTCATCATTATTCCATTCATATTTTCCGCATTTTTGCATTTTCGCATTTTGAGGAGATTGACTAATGGCACCTATTAGATATGATTTTCCTGTTGATGTTGTTCCTTGAATTATCATAAACAATGGTTCTGCATTTTTATTTCTATGGTAGTGTGTCATGATTATGTTTCCTACCTTTTTTGTTTCTCACCAAGGGTCATGTAGTTTATGCATTGATGAATTTCATCATAGATAAGGCACCCATCATTCTTCATGTTACTTATGAAATTGATTGCTCTGGCACTGTACTCTTCTCCTTGATAATCAACAGATCAATTTGTTTTTCTATCAACATCTCTTCTAACCAACATGTCTATTTCTGAGCAATGTATATTTTGACCCTAGTGCAACCTAGATATAATCTCCCATTCATGTTCTATAGTATTTCTATGAACATCTTCATTGTCTTCAATTTTAGAATCATTTGGGTTTTCAACATTTTCTACAAACATTGTACGTTGAACATGCCAAGGGTTGTAATTGAATGTCTCCCAATTTTTTATGATAGAGGCATCATCATGACCAATATCCTATTCAATATCATGGAATGGCTTGTAGAGAAGTAACTCTGATAAAAAAAACTCGATCCATTTACCTAACTCACATGAAGGGATAGCTACAAACCTAGGAAATACTCTGTCAATTGCAACTTTTTCCCTAGGCTCCCATTTGTTGTCTCTTTTTCTCTAAGGATTATATATCAATGATCTAGCTGCATCAATTAATGTAACACCTTCCATACATAATGGCCTTTTTTATAACCATAAATCAAAGATTTTGTTTGTTCTTCATTGTTCTCTTCATCATTTTCATTTTCATTATTTAGAGCTACAGGCTTGAACATCTCAAGTGAGACATTTAGATTGACAAATCTTCTACTACACTCCACCAATGGAAGCTCTAATAACATATGACAAGTTTCTTGAGCACCAATGTCTCTTTCTACAATTGTCTTAGTTAGAAGCCTCCTATATGCTAGTACTACTAAATCATCTGGATTTTCCATATTGGATAGATGCATCAACATTTGGTGGTACATTTTTTATCTTTTCTCTACTTTTATTGCATACTTGGCGATATATTTTATGATAGCATGTTTGGAAAGAACAGGTTGCCAATCTATATTTGCTCTCCATAATTGTAGTATGTGGCGATTATGTGAATTGACCCTATCATCATTTCTCATTGGTTCAAATTTCTTTTCCCCTATTTCCATGTCTTCATATAATTTTGATCCCCTTAGGTTTAATGGCTAGGGAGCATTATATCTACAATCCATGTAAGAAATATTATATTAAGCCCTGTCATTTTGTAGTAATTATTTATATATATCTAATAAATATTCATTGGGATGAAATAATCACCTGCAAACCATCTTTCCCTTTTTTTTCATAGGCATGCACCCTCCTTACATATTATGTGTTGATCCACACAGTTTAATATTTCTTCATAGTCACAGTCCAAATCCACCTCTGCAAGTTGTCTTGTGCTTTTGAGACATGGATGTTGTTGAAAATCGATAAGTGCCCACAATTCAAGGTAAGAAAAAATAAGTACACTAATTAATATCACATTACATTAATATATATAAATATTTATTAACATGCTTGTATATTTTGTTGACGAGGATCATTTCTAGGGTTCCATGCATAAACAATGGAGTGAAAATATCTTTTAGCACTTCTTCTTTCCTCCTCATTTGACCAATCAATTTTATCCACATAAGGTGTTCCTTTGACCCATATGAATCCATGTACATGCGGGGACCCCCTATGTTGCCATTCATATCTTCACCAAAAGTCCTTGACATTCATTCCCTTTTCTAGAATCTCTTTTCTAAACATTGAGTGTCTTAAGTGAATATAGTGTGCAACTATGTGGGGATAGTCAATAATATTTTGTCTTCTCCAATTCTGAGCTTCTTGTGGATTAGTTGGCATTATTCCTGGCATAAGTGCATGCAAATCACTCCAATACATATCTACTGCACTTAATGTGAAAAATATTGTAGGAGTACTAATTTGATGAAGCAAATCTGTCAATTCTACACAAGATTTTAGTCCAATAAGACCGTGTTCCCCTTAATGATGTCCCAAACCACATCAATTTATTTGCCAGATTGGAGTGGGGTGTGTTTTCCATATATTGTTGTAACTCATGGATGGTAATGGGCATGTCTTTAAAGCTTCTTTTCACAAACACCGATAATGAGTTTTGTGCACGATGTCTCATTATCATGTTCAACACAAAATATCTAAATCTGGGATGTTTTCCAAAATGATGATACCTATAATGCATCAAATGTTTCACAAATTCATGAAGATAAACTTGCCACAACCGTGGCTCTAGCTGATGGGGACACAACCCAAGAACAGAATGGACACAACAGAAAAAGGGAAAATTTTATTAACTTTGTAAATATGCTAATACATTCAGTACAGAGAAAATAGACTTCAAAACATGCCCTAAGGGCTTACAATAGCATAAATCTAGAGATAAATTCTCCTACCAGTACCTTCTCTCAAACACCACTCCGAACTGCCTTTTACAATGCCAAAAATGTTCTTAAATAGACCCTAGAGGGTTAAGGATTAGGAATACATTCTAGAAAATGCTAGTTTGCATCCACCGACCAAATAGAAGGCTCTAGAAGTTGCATTAGAAGTCGGCACAAAATTAGAAGAATCTGGAAACGCTAACCGAACTTTCGAGAGGCATAAATTTGTAACCAAATATTTAAAAAAAATAGTAAACTATTTTTTATAAAATTGTTTTAAAATATCACATAAATTTAGTGGCATTGTGTTTCAGATAAAATAGATATTTATTCATTTCTAATTAATATTTGAACAATTCACACATACATATAGAAGGAACTTTTTGTGTGGATAAGAGAAAAAGATCTACAAATATGCTAAATACCAAATAGTCCTATATGTATAATACTAAATTTGTTTAAGAGAAAGGAAAAATAACATACATTCGTCAAAATTGATAAGTTGAACATACAAATTTATTAAAAAATGATAATGTCAAATAATATGACTCCTAGATTTTATTATGGTGATGTAAAAACATGTGGAATTCATCAGTGAGGAAAAGGTTGTTTTCGCCATCCATGTGCTCTTCATCA
Source organism: Cupressus sempervirens (assembly GCA_028749045.1). Classification (NCBI taxonomy): domain Eukaryota; kingdom Viridiplantae; phylum Streptophyta; class Pinopsida; order Cupressales; family Cupressaceae; genus Cupressus; species Cupressus sempervirens. The sequence continues at coordinate 1,074,216 of CM053793.1, read as the reverse complement.
TAGCTGATGTCTTTCATAAATTCAAAGAACCCAAATGATTTCTTCCATGCCTCATGAATTTCCTTTGTATATTGTCCCATCTGTAAGATTTGAAAATCTTTGACACCTCGAACATGAAAGCTCACAGTATGAATTTCATCTATAATTTTTTTACAAGACTCATAAATGATTGTTCCCAATCTATCCAAATAAGTTTGAACGATTTGATTTGATTGCACCAAGTCATCTACAAGAAGTGGGCTTGTGATAGTGTTTTTAGAATTATTTTGTTGAGCATCCATAGTTAATTTTTTTCTGATATCTATAATGTAAGGATTAGAAATGGTCAGTATCAAACTGACAACTAATAATAGAATTCCCTAAAAACTCAATTACCCCGACTCTTTCTACTCCATATAGTAAATAAATCTAAACAAATTAAAAGGTTTTCTAATATCAATAATTTGAGAGCATATCTGAATTTTAACAATCTAACATGAAAAATAGTATAATCTTAAATTTTGTATATTAAAAATGATCTATCTATTAAAAAGAATACTAATTGTTAATAAAAATTAATGTATCATGCATTATAAATATATAAATTAATTATAATTGTACATATGTATCTATGTTTATTTATCTACACTTGGATGTTTGATAAACTATATAATGGATTGGTTTCAAACCAATTTTCTATTTTTTTTTTTTAAATGTCATGTTTTTATTAAAGAGTTTCTTTAAAGTATTAGATTTATGCAGAAATATTTTAATTAAAATATAATTTTATAATAGTATATTTATTTATAGCACATATTTATTATTAAATTTTGCATGGATTATCTAAATTTAAATTTGATGAAGTTAATTTAAATTGCTTCATGATGTATAATGAGCTGATCTAAATTATTCTACTACTATTTAATATCATGATAATAGTTGATAAGACCTATAATAATATAATTAGCATAGTTCATAGGACCTATAACATATAATTAGTTGATTAAAAATTCTTCTACTTTTGTTGAACATCTTAATAATAGTTCGTAGAAGCTATAACTGATATAAAACTCATCTAATTTTATTTAACATCATGATAATAGTTGACATGACCCATGCTATATAATTAGTTGATCTAAAATCTATCTACTACTCTTCAACATGCTGATGATAGTTCATAGAATGCAACACTTATATAAAGATTTAAAATCTTACAAGATCAAATCTAAAAACAACATTGAACCCATCTACTACTACATTTTTCACTCTTGTTAAAATATTTTGAATATAAAATTTTCTATAAAGATAATTTGACTAAATCATAATTTTATACTAATATATTTCTCTACAACAAATTATTTATTTAAATTTAAAAAATTGTAAAATATATAATTATAAAAAATTGCAAATAATTACCATTATTAATCTGCCTACCAAATTCTTAAACTATGAAAGACAACCTAATTTGGCCACCCACCAGCAACTTCCAAGCCACCATGAAAGTAAGATGGTCCACCAATTTGTTCTAACAAAGATAAAACTAGTGCTTGCTATTTTTAGCACCAAAAGAAGAATGTTAGAAACTTAATTATATATCCCATGGTTAAAACCTAAAACTTTGAAAACTCTATGTCGAAATCATCATATAAAATAGTTAGCATGTAATCAGACAGTTGGCTATAAAATCTACTGCTATTGTAGTATAAGATTTAAGGTCCCTCCCTACTGAAAAGCCACTTGGAGTATATATTTCATAATATTTTCCTCTTTTTGAACTTTCACATTAAGGAGGTCTCTCGAAATGATAAATATTACTCTTTGCATGCAGAGAATCTATAATTAACTCACTTTATTATTGTCTTTGCAATTGCTAGTTTGTAATACCCATGTGGAAGGAAGTTGAGTTCTTCAAGGAGTACAAAACAAAGTTGGAGAAAATAGCAAGAATTGAAGAGGCCAACAAAATTTTGAATAAAGCAATATTCGTTGTGAGTGTAGGCAGTAATGATTTTATTGAGAATTATTACGTCAATCCATTCACAAGATCCAAGTATAAGATTTCCCAATTCCAAGGCCATATCATACGAATCAATTCCAACACGCTTCAGGTGCATATATTTATGATTGTTTGATTTGAGAACTATTGATCATTGTTATTTTCGAATTAGATCATAATTTATAATCTTTTCATTCAATATATATTTCATCATCTATCATTTGTTTTCCATTTTCAAGTAGCTTTGTAATGTTATTCTAATAATAGATGGAGGAATTTAATCATTGATTCAAATAATCTAATGAAAAAGTTAGATTAATTAATATTATAATATTTAAATTATAAAAATCTAATGTTTTGAATCGAGAGAAAGAAATAGAAACAAATCTACAATGTTTCTAATCAAGTAGAATTTCTATTCTAACAAAGTTTCTAAGAAAATTTAAGGAAACTATGTAGATTTCAAAATAAGAAAAAATCACACAATAAAAGTTTCCAAAATGGAAGAAATCAAAATACAAATCTGCAATGTTTCTAATGAGTAGAATTTCTATTCTAACAAAGTTTCTAATAAAATTTAAAGAAACTAAAAAGATTTCAAAATAAGAAAAAACCACACAATAAAAGTTTCGAAAATAGAAGAAATCAAAACACATAAATATACATACTTTTTCAGAATATTGATCTTGTTGCTCAATCCAATGTTGAATAGAAATTAGAATATTGATCCTATTGCTCAATCCAATGTTGAATAGAAAACAAAATGGGCTCTCGCCATATATAATGTCGATGCCTAATGGTTTAGCTTCAAAGAATTGAAAACACATCTTACCTGAAACATGTAATGCCTAAAAATGGAGTGTAAGGCAAGACGTTTGGCTTTCTGTGCCATAACAAATTATTGGCTTTCTTGTTGCTGGGGTGAATGACAAAGCAATATATTTAGAAACATTTGAATGTTTGTTGACACTGTCAGCAACAAAATGTTATTGGATGACCCGGCTTGATCTGACATTTGTAATTAATGACTCATAGGACACGTGTTTAGTGTTTGGAAATATCAAAGCCTTCAAACAAAAAACAATGTGTGGTTAATGAGGGAATGGGAAGCAGTATTAAATAGGTAAAGAGTCAAGAGAGAAACCCATCAGTGTTAAGCATTTCCGGTCAAGTCCGAATGGAATTACAATAAAGGACATGGTATAACTATTTAGCTACCTGTCAATTTTTTTAAAAATGTTAGATTGTTTACAACGAAATCTGCTCCCATTGTAGAAGCCTCTTAGCTTAATTAATTATTATTATTATTGGTTCATTAATAGATAAATTATGATATATTAATTTATAATTTGATTTAAAGATAGATGTATAGATAATAATAATAATAAATTGCCTTCACTAGTACAATTGGGAATGGGTAAGGTTAGATTCAAAAGATCAAAGTATATTATATTTGATTAATTGAATTCCTTTAAATATATAAGATTAGGTCAATATACATTATAATATCAAATTTATAAAATTAAAAAAAAATAAAATGAAAAAAGTCACCATATTTGTTTTGGAAGATGTTCTTATAGTCATGTTCACATTAAGCTACACTCTTTTAAGGATTCCAAGAAGGATGTCATTATGTTTTTATATTTATGGTGAGGGAGGCATTTCCTCGTATCTAGAGTTAATGGACATGATGAAAAATTGTCCATCCAATTGTACTAAAGATGTATCTAGGTGGGTGTCATTAGCTTCAAAGTTAATGAGGTCATTAGAAGAGCCATCGAGATGAGCTAGAGTGGGAAGAATATCTATTGACAAAGCAAGACCTCAAACATTGAAAGCTTGTTAAGTTTATTCAAGGGGAACAATTGGTCAAGTGTCAAATTGGGTTTGTTTGACATCTACTTTAAATCATGTGACAATTTTCTTGGATCCTTATCAAATATCATTATCATTATCATTTTGTGTTTCTTAATTTTCTTTAATACAAAATCCTTATGAGCTTATCCTTTTTCCTCATTTCATTGTTGGAAAAATTTATTAGGGAAGTTGAGGCTTTTTCACGCCAAATAAAAACCCAACAAATACATAATATATCTATTAAGGCTTCATTACATGCATGTATCACTTTCACCTCAATTTATTGTTTCTAAACTCATTCAAGTCACTTTTGTGAGGAAAAAAAAAGCAACCTAGTTGCTCTATGTTAAAGGAAAAAAAATCTAAGAGCTCTTTGAAGGAGCAAAGCCCTATAGATTTAATTTTATAAGGTTATCTTAATATTAGTGACAATAACTTTTGGAATACGTATACATTACTTTTGAATTGATTTAACTATAGAATTATTATCTCAGATTCTAATGTGTCAAATACAATACACATAACATTGTTCACTGCATAATGTTCACAAATGTATATCACACAAATCTATCATATCAATAATTCTATGTCTCTTATGATGCTTATGAAACATTTTTGGTGTATTTAATGAATACTAAAATTGTAATGCCTACCCCTAGTTTACTTTTCATGTTCTATTTAGGAATTCTTTTAGGCCAATTTTATGGTTATGTTTTACGATTGTGGTACTTGGTTACTTGATTTGATTTGGATGTTATTTCAAACTGAATTTATTAATCTGATGAGCTACTTGATACTTAGTTATTTCATGTGTTCATGATTATTTTGATGATGATATATGTATGTTCATATAGTGATTTAAGTTATTTCATGGTGACAGTTAGATGGATGATTTATATGCACTTTCTACATGGTTACGTACTCCATACTTGCATGTGTATGGTGTACTTGTATGTTTTACTTTGTGTTTGACATTTCCAATATGGTTGAGGGAGGAAGTCATAGTCACCTACTAGTCAGAATCTACATGATGCACCACTTCTTGTCATTGCTTGTTTAGTTTAGAGTATATGTATATGTACATGCTCAAATTTTGTATAGATTGTAGGTACTGGGAATCAACTTCCTAGAATTTCCAACATGAGCATGCCCTATCACAATATCTCAATGGAAAAAGAGGGGAGATAGTTTTTGAGTCCAAATCCTACCCCAAGCCAATTATCCTAGAAAGTAGGACAATCATTTGAGTTATTTAACCTTCTAAATTTGTCAAGTGACATGAGTTTGTGATTTTGACCCTTGAGTTGATTTAGTACATTGTCTATATATTGAGTTTTCTTATTTAGTTTTGTGGGTATGTTGTGATTTTCACTTATAATTAAATCGAATCAAATATTATTAAATGATTTAATTTAATGAAAATTTTATAAAGAAAAATCAATATTTAATTAATTGAGAAATTAATTAAATAAAAGAATTAAATTTTAAGGTTTAATTATAGTTCTAATTTTGGCGTGATTATATTTATTTAATGTAATAATAATTTATTTAAGAGTTCCATTTTTATAATAAAATCTAAATATTATTATTAGTTAAATTAATAAATATTTTATTAAAGATGTCTTGTGATTTAATAAGAGAGAGAAGGAGTTAATTTAATAAAGTTTATTTTAATTAAAATACAAAAGTTTGCACATGAAATTAAAATAAAATTAAACATTAAGGAAAAAGGTTTCGTGTGTTTGTAAAACTGAAACCCTAAAGGGAGAAAGCTCTTTATTAAGAAATTAAAGCTCATTTCTTCACATACAGGTTTGCTAGAGCCAATTTCTGAGAAGGAGGGTTTCTGAAAGGAAGATAATTTTCTTGCGAGCTTTGAGCATTTGATCAGTTAGCATCAAAAGGATCTTGTGAGTTTTGAGTAGTAGTTCCTCTTTGAAATATCTTTGTCTTCTTTTTGTTTGGATGAATCAATTTTTAGAATTTAATCTGGGTTGAAACCCTTATTTGAGAAGAAAATTGAATTTCATTATTGAATCGTTTATGAATTAACCCAATCTGAAACCCTTACCTCAGCATGCTCATTTTCGATATGGGGATGGATATAGAATATTGCACTACTATATTTGGGCCCAATTGTGATGGAAAGTCATCGCAAATACAATGATAACTCGTCTTCCAACTGACATTAGTCAAAATTGGCTCCCTTTAGATAGGCATTAGACTTTTGTAGTTGCAAGTTGTGATAACAAGGTCGAGCGTCATAATTGTGACAACTACATGTGTCATAAATTGAGCTAACATTTTGGTAAACCATTCATTTTCACCATAACAATTGCGATGGAAATCTATTGAAGACATCGTAGCAATTGTGACATCTATGTGACATAAATGTTATGGTCCCCATGACAAGCCGTTGGAATTATCTATTGCAATTGACATGGGTATGTGGCAAGATTGACAACGTGTTGTATTAATATAGAAAAATTGGTAGTAAAAATTGAATAGCTATTATGCAATCATAGGTTAATATTGAACTTCACTTGGTTTCAAGAATAGTTGAATATTCTCTACTAATCAGGGGTAACCGCGTGAAGGTGGAAGCTCATTTCCCACCCTTACCCAGCCACACCCCCCCCAACAACATCTAAATTCCTTGTTAACATCTAAAATATTTAAGAAAGAATCAATGTTTAAAGTTAAAAAAAGGTTCCAAACCTTCAAGAGTGACATCATTTTCCCATCTTCTCATGCATGCCATTTTTTCATCACATCCAAAATAAGATCTTACCACTCTAAATCGACAATGTACATGTAGCTGCATTCTATATGCATGGACAATAGAAGGAGCTGAAAAACCCTTGCACATTTATATTTATTTAATAGGTCTATGCAAAGCTTTATAAAAAATGGCAAACTTGTTAGGATTTTTTTAGCTCCACCTAATGTCGTATGCATATGAATTGAGATTGCATCATTACAATATTTTTGGTAAAATTGCGATGACAATTCTGATGGCGGTGTAATTTGTGGTCATTTTCATGTTTTTTTTGCAATTGTCCCTGACATTGTCACAATATCAATGTTGGAGTCGTAATTGTGATGCCCTTACGAGCATAAAGAAAAAATAGAAAAGAAAACATGACAATTATTTTCCATTTGTTTTGATTTTGGAGAGTTGCATGGAGAGCTCTGAACGAGGGTGGATAGTTGTGAACATTTTCATAGCCCTTGTGATTGGTGCATTTGGTTGTTGTGCCCTCATGATCTCTGCATTTCATTTCCATTCCCTTGCTCTCAGATTTCATTATCGTGTCATGCACTTCTAATCTACATGCTCTAGCTCTACGATTTTCTTGAAGGGCAAGAAGAGCTACATATGTAAAAAAAAATATTTTCCTTGTAAACACGTATGTCTTTATATTTCCTTCTAAACATATATCTAGATTTATATATTCAAAGAGATCATTTTCAAGGTGCTTATTACATATATGATCCAAATACATACATACTAACAATGAAACTCACTTAACTCATGCTAAGTGACTTACCTCAAGATCTTGCACAAAAATAATGCAGACCATGAAAAATGGGTCGAGTATCAAATTCTTATAAGATTGTTTCAAGGTTGGGAACCACTTCAACCTCATTTGCATGGTTTAGAGGTAATATGATTGTGGTAGAGGCTTCTATAAGGGAATGAGCCTTGTGATTATGGCATTTAAATAGAAGCAAAACTTGCTTCTTCATCTCCTTACACTCAACTCTTCACTCAACTCATTATTTAATTCCTTGCATATGCAATTTTATCACCTTGGAAAACTGTATTTGAACCTGCTAGCTGGGAACAACTAATGGTTCATTTTATTGTACCTAGTCTGATGATAGTTCTACAAGAGTTTGTAATCAACTCGGCTCAACAACTAGATCCATTTAACTAGTTATGGCTAGTTTCTTTCTAAAAATATCTACTATGATATATTTTTCTAAAATTTCTTGTGAACTCTACCCATTTTTCCTAGTCTGCATTATTTTTGTGGCGGATCTTGAGGTAAGTTACTTAGCACAGGTTGAGTGAGTTTTATCTTTATTATTATTCAGAGTTTGGAATATGTATGTAGCTGGATCAATTTTTCTATTATGTAGCTAAGATGTAATAAGCACCTTCAATAATATCTCTAAATAATCATGTTCAAAGAAAGATACAAAGAGATACCTATTTAAAAGGAAGAGAAACCAACATTTACATACCCTTGAAGAAAATCACAGAGCTAGGGCATGGCAAAAAAATCACAGAGCAAGGGTACAACAATGCAACAAAATCATAGAGCAGGGGCATGATATGGCAACAAAATAACAAAGCAAGGGTACGACACCAAAATTGGAGAGTGAGGGCATGAAAACAAAACATAGAAATGACAAGGGTATGACAAAAAAATCGGAAAGCAAGGGCATGGCAACAAAACATAGAGATCACAAGAGCATGACAATCAAATTGTAGAGCAAAGGCACGACAACGAAATGTAGAGATCACAGCAACAAAATCGCAAAGTAAGGGTATGACAATGAAATGCAGAGATATGTCATAGGAACAAAATGCATCAAGCACAATTGGGGCACAACAACATTCCAATCTCTCCACCCTCATTCAAAGCTCTCCACCTTCTTTCATGCGCAACTCTCCACAATCAAAATAAAAGGGGAATGATTTATGTCATGTTTTCTTCTTTTTTGATTTATACTTAAGATGGCATCACAATTATGACACTTACGTTGGTATTGTGCTAATGTCAGGGAAAATTGCAAAAAAAAAAAATCACCACAAATTAGACCACTATCACAAATTGTCATCACAATTTGACCCCAAATGTTGTAGTATTACAATTCAAGTAGGGTTTGAAAAAGAAAATCAAAATTTTAGATATAGAATTCGATTGGTTGTTTGTATTTTTCTTATAAAATCTATTATGGAGATTAAGTGAAAAAATATACATAATAATATAATTACCACAGTGATAATTATACTTTATATACATATATATATATATATATATATATGCCTATATGCCCTTTCCAAAATAATTTATCTTCTTTTTCTATATATAGTTTTTAAGGGGGAGATGAGGCTACCAACTGCCCACCCACCCGTGGCTATGCACGACAACTTCAACTTGTTGTTTTCATAGCAACAGGTACTGTCGTAACTATTACTCTAGCATCAGCAACACTATCATGACAGATTACTATAGGTCGGCATGCCTTAAACGCTAAAAGAATATTGTGTTTCAATTTATTTTTATTTATTAAATTTTATTAATTTAATAAATTTTTAATATATATTTTTAATTAATAATTAATATTAAATAATATTTATTATGTTATTAATTTTAGTAATTATAATTTTTTAATAAATTAAGTAATACTAACTATTAATAATTGTAGAGTTATTATTATTATTATTGGAGTTTAATAATTCAAATTAAGATAAGTGATTATATAGTTTCAAAAAATTTGCCATATAAATCAATTAAAATTGAAAGAATTATTTTAATAAAGTTTGGAGGTTATTTAATAATTCATATATATATATATATAATATGGATTTTATATTTAAATGATTTTTAATGATTTGTCAAGTGTAGAGATTCTTGGGGACTCGAAAACTTTAGCAAATCTGAAACTTGAAAAATAAAAACTAAAACTCTATTTTTTAAAACAAACTCTTATGTTGATACTACACTTGCTATGATATATGTTTTACTTTGTGTTGGGTTTGGGGTTGACTTAGTGTGTTGACCAGTTTTGGATGTTTACTAGAGGCCTAGGAGTTACTATTTTCATGATGTCATGTGATGTCATCGTTTTGTAATGTGATCTTTGAGTTATGGATAAATTTTTATGTGGTGATTGTATTTGTGAAATCTATGAGTTTCAATTAGTTATCTTTTGATTCTTTCCAGTTGCTTGTTTAAGAACTGATGTGTGTTATTATGATCTTATGAGACCTTCTACTATTTTAAGCTTAGGGTAGGTTGTCTTTATGTTTGTTGGGAAGTGGCTTACAATGGACGTCAGAGCCATAAAGAGGCTACCTAGGTAACCCATTGTAGGTTATTTTAATAAGTGATAAAATTCATTGAATTAGTTTTAAATGAATTAAAAAGAGCTAGTATTTTTCCTCACCCATGCCTCAAGTGCTAGTATAGGCTAGGATGGGAGTAGAGAGGATTTTTGGTTGCAACCTTGCCTCATTAGTATGCCTTGGCTGTATGAAAGGATATTGATTCCAAATAGATTCACTAGGGGGGTGAAGGCTAGAGAAGTTGCTAGGGTAACCTTAAAGTTGACTCATACGATGACACTTGCCCACTTATAGAGTAGATTTCCTACATGCCTTTGTTGCCTCTGGGTTTAGATGTTACTTGTGTCTTGGTACCTTTGAGATAGATTGCTATTAGGATTTCATTGACCTAGATGTTGGTTATGACTTATGGATTGATATCCATATGGGACTTAAGATTATTTGCTCAGCATGGTGGGAGTGGGCCATTTAGGTTCCATGAGGTCAGGTGGTAGTGTTTCTTATACCATTGAGATCCAAAAATTGGATGGCATTGCTAGATGTACTTGTGCAGTTATTCATTTCTTTCTGATCTTGTATTTTTGTTGGATGATTATATTCTATTGTATTGTAGTTGATTATCAAAGATCTTATGAGATGGTGTATTTTATTTATGATGTATATTCTTTGAGATTTTCATACCTTGTGACTTGGACAATGGATGATTATGCATTCTAGTTCTACCATGTGGCATCATATATAATTTTATATTATTTAATTGGATTCGTACTTTTGGTTTATCTATGATGTGGATTTGTTATATATCAAATTTAATATTAATGAAATTATTTATGTGATTCAACGTCATGGGACTCTTAAGAGATGTAATCTATTTTGGATGGTTGTATGTATGTGAGTTAATGTTTTCACTATGTTATCTATTGATGTTATTATCCTTTAAAAAAAATGTTTGGCGAACTTAGTGAAACTTTAGGTTAATTTCTTTTGGGTTCTCTAGCAGGGCATTACAAAAATCATATTACGATGGTAACCTAGGAAACATATAATATAGTTCTCATCAAAAGAGTTTAAAAGGAAAACATGTTATTCCATCAATATTTTGCAAAATATTTATTATTATTATGTTAAATTATTGGAAAGATAGAATTCTCCTTATATAATTTTGTTTATAGCTGTCATTTGTGACAAAAATTAACTTATTTCCTTCCACTAAAATTTCAAGTTCTTTTGTGGTCTCATCTTTGATATAATTTAACTTGTTCTCAACATCATTTTTTTGGCATGTATTTAAGAAATTTTCAAAAAAAAGTCTTGTGATTTTCTTGTAAGCCTATATAAGCTTATTGTTTTTTTCTTCAAGATTGTCCATTAATTCCTAATTCAAAAAAATGTGATTTTTTGTTTGGCAAATTAGATAAGCAGTAGGCATAGTATCCTCATAGAAAAAGGTTTAATTCACCACTTTTTCTGAATCTTAAAGTAACATGCCCAAAAGGACCAACTACATAAAGAAAAACTAATTCAACATTTTTTAAATATTTGATTTTAGTATGAAGCAATAAGTTTTTACAATCTAGGTTATTAAGGAATTTATAGAAATTTTTTTGGAGAGAATTGTATGGAAATGTTTACATTGACATCTCTTTATCACCGACGTTGATTTATCTTGAAGATTAGTGTTTTATAATGTTCACAACCTAAGTTGCCTAAACCAACTTGATGATGAGCCATTAAGTGATTCTAAATGTAGATGTAGATATTGCTATTCAAATTTCTCCAAAATGTTCCCTTCAAATTCATTCAATGCATTGACATATATGTATACATATATACATATAAGGACATTTATTTTGTTAAATTGAACCATCTCATATTTATATAATGCTATATAAAAAATATTGATTCAAATATGAAAAAATAAATATGGGGAATGTTTTGTTGGTGGTTGGCATTCTTTAAAATAGAACTAAAAAGGAAACAAATTACAAAAAGAGAATATATATTAAAAATAAAAATAAAAACACAAATGATAATTAACAATTGAAAATAACACCTATCACAATATTTATTTTGGAGGAAAATTAACTATCATTTTTATGGAAAAGTGTAATGATCAATGCTCCAATATTCTCAAACATATTTTATATGCAATCACAAGCTATAGAAGGGGTAGAATTTTGAAAGAAAACTTGATATACTAGACGAATAAACAACCTATCATAAAAATATTAAAACGTATATTATAAAAAGTTGTGACCGTACAAATTTAATCAATTGTAAGCTTCATAAGTAGACTATTTTATATTGTATTAAGTATGTTTAAAATGAAATAATTAAATTGATAAATTTACAAAATATAATATGTAGACAATTAAATATTTTAAAATTTCATTGACAGGGCATAGTAGCATGCATCTGAGTACTTTACTATAATAATTTTTATTGATATTTCAAATATATTTCAAGACCACTCCTCAAGAATTTTTTTTTTATGAAGCATCCATGTGACCACTACAACATTTGGGGTCAAATTGTGATGGCAATTTGTGATGAAAGTGTAATTTGTGGTCATTTTCATGTTCCTTTTTTGCAATTTTCCCCAACGACGTTGTAATACCAACATCGGCATCATAATTGTGATGGTCTCACGAGGATAGAACAAAAAAAAAGAAACATGGCAATCATTTTCTATTTGTTTTGATTTTAGAGAGAGTTGCACATGAAAGAGGTGGAGAGGTATGAAGGTTATCGTAGAGCCCTTGTGATTAGTGCATTTGGTTGATGTGCCCTCTCAATCTTTGCATTTCGTTGTCATTCCGTTGCTCTATGATTTCATTATTGTGTTGTGCCCTTGCTTTGTGATTTCATTGTCATGTCATGCCCTTGCTTTGCGATTTCATTTTCGTGTCATGCCTTTGTGATCTATGTGCCCTAGCTTTGTGATTTTCTTCAAGGGCAAGAAGGGGTATGTATGGAAATGTTTTTTTCTTTTCCTTGTAGACATGTATGTCTTTATATTTCCTTCTAAACATGTATCTCTTTATATATTCAGAGAGACCATTTTCAAGGTGCTTATTACATAAATGGTCTAGTTGCATACATATTCCAAAATCCAAATAATAAAACAATAAAACTCACTTAACTCATGCTAAGTGACTTACCTCAAGATCCTGCACAAAAATAATGCAGACCACGAAAAATGGGTCGAATTCACAAGAAATTTCACAAAAACATATCATAGTAGATATTTTAGAAAGAAATAATCCATAACCAATTAAATGGGTCTAGTTGTTGATTAGTTGGGTTGATATATACATATATTGAACTAGGTTAAGGCATCTACAAGGGAATGAGCCTCGTGATTATGCATATGTGTTTGGTGCATTTATTTCCTATGATATATCTCTACATTTCATTGTTGAGCCCTTGCTCTGCGATTTGGTTGACATGCCCTTGTGATCTTTGTGTTTAGTTATCATGTCTTTGTTTTGCGATTTTAATTCCATGCCCTTGCTCTACAATTTTTTTACCATGTTGTGCCCTTTCTCTATGGCTTTGTTTCCATGCTCTAGCTCTGGAATTTTCTTCAAGGGTATGTAAATGTTGGTTTCTTTTCCTTCTAAATAGGTATCTCTTTATATCTCCTTTCTAACATGTATATCTAGATATCTTTTTTAAGGTGCTTATTACATATTAGTCGCACAACAAAAAAAATTGATCTAGCTGCAAACATATTCCAAAATCCAAAAAAAAAAAAATTAAAACTCACTCAACCTATGCTAAGTGACTTATGTCAAGATCCTCCATAATAATAATGCAAACTAGGAAAAATGGGTAGAGTTCGCAAGAAATTTTAGAAAAACATATCATAGTAGATATTTTTAGAGAGAAACTAGCCATAATCATGAGGCTTATTCCCTTGCAGAAGCCTCTGCCATAATAACATTACCTCTAAACCTTGCAAAGGATATTGAAGTGGTTCCCAACCTTGAAACACTCTTATAAGCATTTGATACTTTGGATCATTGCAGCGAGGTTGTGCCAATACTTGAAACACTCTTATAAGCATATGATATTTGGACTACAAATTCTGATAGACACTTACAAGTGATTCCAATGTCATAGTACCTATCACAAAACTTTCATGGATTCTATCTAGTGGCTCCCATAATATACTCTATGTTGTCTAGTTGTTGTTTCTATTGTCTAGTCTCTTTGTAAAGTCGCTCCTTCTCATTCTCTTTCTAAAGTTGCTCCTTCTCCTTTGCTCTCGTGTCTTAAATTTTGATTATCAAACTTCTAAATATCTGCCTGGATACCTTATCTATAATCAACTTTATAGTGTGTTGTAACTCTAGCATAAGTGTTTGATCATCGATAGCTTTCATTTCAAAAAATTCAAGTTTTCAACATTGATCAACACCCTCACTTGCAGACCTCTCATGTCAAGCACTTTTTGTACTATTTCAACACCATGTTCTTGCTTATGAGCTAACAAATATTTAGATGCATTTTCTTGTAAAACATTAATTTTGTTGAACAATTGTAAACTCTTAGAAAGTGCATTATTATTTTCATGTGTGTGTGTGTGTGTGTGTGTGTGTGTGTGTGTGTGTGTGTGTGTGTGTGTGTGTGTTTATATATGTATGTGTGTCTATATGTATGTATGTATGTATGTATGTATGTATGTATATAGATAGATCTTGTGGAATGTGGATTATGGATTATAAACAAAAAAGAAAAGAAAACATGATATTAATCATTCCCCATTTTTTTTGATTGACTATGGAGAGCTGCATGGGAAAGAGGGTGGAAAGATCTGAATGAGGGTGGAGAGCTCTGAACATTGGTGGAGATCAATGGAGATCTAAGATTTTTTTGTAGTTCCCTTTTGATCTTTGTGCCCTTGCTCTGCAATTTTATTCAAGGGGAGAAGAGGTACCTATGGAAATGTTCTTTTCTTTTCCTTCTAAACACGTATCTCTTGCTCATATATAATAGCTTTAGTCATATTCAAGGATAACTAATTATGATGATTGTATACATATGTGCATGTATGGATGTAAATCAATTCACTATGTGAACTGCTTTACATTTATACACACACTTGCATGGTACTTATGCTAAAGTAAATTAATCATTCATGTCTTCAATCACACAAACAATTATCCTTGCATTTAATCGAATTTATTCATACCAAATTAAGTATGCAGAAACATGTACTTATAGATTATATTATCTCTTGGTGATTGAGTAAAAATCTCATGCATAATATTGTCTAGGTAATGATCAGATGCATTCACATTAAGACATAATAGGATTGAGCAAATGATTTATTTATGTTACTTCATACTTGTTTTATTGAACATTTTGTTTAACATACTTAGTAATACTAGAATTATACAGCTACAACTAATACTCTTATTTATTTTATTTTATCATATACATTTAAGACTATTATTTTTCTTAAAATTAGACTATATATTTGTTATCACTAAAACAAAAATATAGATCTCTGATAGTTATCTTTTTTAATTCCAAGATCTTCATATTTAACATGAAGAGTTTCCACTACTAGATAGTGGAATAACCACAATGAGGAGCCACATAGCTCATGGCTTTTTCCACCAAATCATATTTTTATTCTATTTTTGTCCTTCAAAAATATTATAGGTGAATGTTCTTCTGATTTTCCATATGTTTAATAATTTTTTTCTTGTTATTTGAGGTTAGTTTCTATTATGAGATAGAGACATCTATCATAAGGATGGACACACCAATTTTGATCATCCTGCTGTCGAAGTTGATTCCCTTATCAAATTAATGAAACTACTTGCAACTGACACCCTAATTTATTGCAACTTGCCTGATCAACCATTCACACAACCATCTTCCTCCTATCCCACCATATAATCTTCTATAAGTCTCTCTCAGGTCTAAAGACCCAATACATGGAGTCATTATCATCATGAGGAGACTTACTCTCCTTAGACGAATTCAATTGAAACTATTCATACCAAACTAAGTATGCAAAAATTTGTACATGTAAATTATATTATCCCTTGGTGATTGAATGAAGATCAAATATAGTTTTTCAAGGTGATAAAATTGCATATGTATGCATGTATGTATGTATGCATGCATGCATGCATGTATTTATGTATGTGTATATGTATGTATGTATGTATGTATCTCTGCATTATGTTGCCATGCCCTTGTGATCATTTGCTGGGGGGAATATAAAGAGATACATGTTTAGAAGGAAAAGAAAACAACATTTACATAGGTATCTCTTCTCCACTTGAAGAAAATAATAGAGCAAGCACTACTACATTTGGGCCTAAACACCAAAAATTACATTGCCATTGCAAATTGCCATCACAATTTGACCCCAAATATTGTAGTGAGCTGCAAAGGGCACAAAGATCACAAGGGCACAACATGAAAAAAAAATCATAGAGAAAGGGCAAGGAGATCACAAGGGCATGACAATGAAATCTTAGATCTCCACTGATCTCCACCAAGGGTACAACAAAAAAATACAAAGATCATAAGGGCACAACAACCAAATGCAGTGATCACAAGGGCACAACAATGAAATATCCACCAACATTTAGAGCTCTCCACCCTCTTTTGTATGCAGCTCTATTATATTGTGGTGACTGATTAGGGAAGTATTGTACATAATCCATAATTCCTTGGTAGGTTTCAGGGTGGGGGTTTGTGGGTAGTAGCCCCACATACAACTGGGGCTGCTAGGCCATGGTTGTCAGGGGTTCAAGGGTGGAGCCCCCAAGATTTTCTTTCTGGGCTACTATATCAAAATTTTATGGCTAACATGTTGCAACTAATTTAACCCTAAAGCAACAAAAGTACTTGTATAAAAGAGCTTAGGGTTAGAGATTGTTTCATTGTGGGTGATGTAAAAATTATTTCTTATGGAAATATTGAGTTGTAAGGGATTAAAAATTGGAATCAAGTTGTAATCATTGGATTGTAATAATATTGGACTTGTTTTTTGGTGGACATAGCCCAGGGTTTGGGTGAACCATGTTAAATCTTGGTGTCTTGTGTTCTCTTCTATGAAATTCAATATTTTTTGGTATTATTTATATTTGCATGTAATTGTTATTTCTATCTGAGGTTTATTCTTAACAAGTTCTCCACAATCAATACAAATAGGGAATGATTTATGTCATGTTTTTTTTTGTTTATATCTAAAATCAACTTTACATTGTGTTGTAACTCTACCATAGGTGTCTGATCCTTGATAGCTTTCACTTCAACATTCAAGTTTTCAAGTTTCCTCTTCATTATATAGTCTTTTCCACCCTAAAAACCACTTTGTTACTTCATTAAAATCAGGACTTGAACAAATCCAATGACAAAACAAAGCCCATATCCCAAAATCCAAATAATAAAACAATAAAACTCACTCAACCCGTGCTAAGTGATTTAGTTCAAGATTCTCCACAAAAATAATGCAAACCATGAAAAATGAGTAGAGTTCACAAGAAATTTTAGAAAAACATATCACAACAGATATTTTTAGAAAGAAACAAGCCATAACCTAGTTAAATTGGTCTAGTTTCTTATTAGCTAGGTTGATTACAAATTCATGTAGACCTATCACCAAATTAGGTACAATAAAATGAACAATTAGTTATTCCCAGCTAGTAGGATCAAATATAGTTTTCCAAGGTCATAAAATTGCATATGTAGATGTATGTATGTGTATATATATGCATGTATGTATATGTATGTATGTATATGTATAGAGAGATCTTGTAGATTGTGGTGATTAGTGGAGATCTAGGATTTCATTGACATGCCCTTGTGATTGCTTCATTTCATTGTCGTGCCCTTTATGATCTATGCATCTCTTTGTTGTACCCTTGTGATCTATGTATATGTATGTATGTACATATGTATGTACACACACACACACATATATATATGTTTATATGTATGTATGTATGTATATAAAAAAAAATATTTTGGCACAATAAAATAATAATAAAAAAACACTCAATAGGTAGCATGGCCATAGGTATTGTCACCAGTGGTTTGAGTAAAGTCCTTTGGCTCCCATGAATTTGTAGCATAGGTTTAGGGTAGTAACTGAACTCTTCACTAAAGTTATTGTCACTACCACAATGACATTACGCTCTAAACCATGCAAATTACCTCTAAACCACAATGACATTACCTCTAAACATGACATTACTTAGTGTACCTAGCTATAGAAGATAGAAGGCTAAACTTTGTATTTCAGCATTAACTTGACTAGTCTAATTAGACCCATTGACTATTTTCACAAGCTTTTAAACATAACTATATAAGGAGTGAGTTAAGATGTATATAGGTCAACCTTACATTAGCTGTAAACTACAACACAAAGGTTACACTAGAGTATTATGGTATTGTAATAATAGAAAATTGCATGATTTTCCTGAGTGGGTGTATGATGGTGAAGAGTTGTATTAAGTGAGTAAAGATCACTAGTGGTTATAGAAACACAACTACATCAAAACAATTAGAAACCAGAACTATATATTCATTAGAGTGAGTAGTTTAAGGGTCTTGATCTCATGGCTATGTGTATGTAGGTAGCCTAGTAGGTAGAGTATGCCTCCAGTGTGCAAATGCCTTAGACATAGTTAGGTAGTTGAGCTTGCACCTTCTACAATACTTCATTCGACATGTACAACTAATCTTGATAATAGACCAAATTCTTAGATTTACCACTTTGAAAAAGATATATATGAAAGAGATTAATAGGATATTCTTTGACTTTTGATGGTATTTTTTTTATATTTTGTTGTTATACATATATGATTATTCATGAATCATGTGTGATTTTGATTATATATATTTTTAATTAATAATATCTATTTTTATTCAATACTCTTTTTATTCCTTTAGTTCAGTAATGTTTGTATATCCTCACTCATTGGCTGAATAGATATAGTTTTACTGACATGAATTCATTATTTGGTGACTACATTCTCTTTGTATCAAATTGGCTATAAAAATCATGTTCACTATATATAAAATTCAAATGGTTGTGTGTTGCAATCCCTGAGAGTATTTTCCCTATTTTCTCTTATGAATAAATTTTGATATGTCTTCAATACTCTATGCTCTTATTTTTATTGTTTTCAACTCTTCTAATATCTTCCCTTCAAATGTCACATTTGAGTTGAGATTTAACCTTCACTTGTTGATTCTTACAAACTCTTTGACTGGAGACTTTGTGTGCAGTGAGTTGGAATTGAATACGTCTTTTATTTGATATTTGAATTTGATTATAATACTTATTTATTATTATTGTTATTTATTAAATTTAGTCTTAGAAATATATATTATTTTTTCTTTAACTTTATCAAATGCAATTAGAATTAAATCAAAAAATATATATTTATTCCATATAGTAACTCTATTATTAAAATTGAGCTTGGAAATGGGGACATTATAGTCCGCCCTTCCCAAAATTGCTTGTTCTCATGTAATTCAATACTATCTCCATATGAATTGGTCAAAAATCCTGCAACAACAATTTACATTTGGGATTAGATAGTTGAAAAATATAAATTTAAATATCACAAGAGTATATTTTAAATTATTAAGATAAATTTTAAAAGATGAATTTATCTTTATATACTTTTTGATCCTTCCTTTTCCTTTCTTTGATCAATGACAAGTATTGATTAGTAATCCTCATAAGTATTGGTAGAGACTTTATCTTGAATCACCTTTGGTCTTTTGACAATTTATAGCTCTAGCATATTTTTTTAGAGGGTAATAGGTCTGCTGACTTCTTGGAAAATGTGGGGATTGAATGAAATGATGAGATGGATTTGACGAGCGGAGATCACATTCCATAGAGTTAACTAGATATTTTGTAAGAAGATATGTGGGCGTTTGTCAGTAAAGACATTGGTTAGAATCTGAAAGAATCCCCTTGTATATGGTCAATGGTGTTCTCATGAATTTTTGGTGTTGTTTCTATCATCCTTAGATTGGAATAATCTTTCTCTTAGATCTTCTATAGGATTCTAGTAGTACTACTTGGACTAATAGGAGATTGTGATGGTTTTTTCTATTTATTTGGGCCTCCATTTTTTTAAAAATCTCAAATCAAATGGAATTCTTGGGAATTAAATGTAGGTGTACACAAGTTACGGTGGTGGAGGAGGTGCCAGAAGCTCAAGTGGCCAAGATCGTCAAGTAGGCCAATGAGCAAGAGAAGGATACAATAGTCATGCTACTGGGAGTAAAGTATTGGACCGATAGTCACGTTCATTATGAGAGGGTGGTCTTTGACTTATTCTAGCCTATAATAAAAAATTTTGGCTATCCTATTTCTGCATATGGTGTGGCCAGGAGGATGATTGTTGAAAATATCTATTTGGAGGTGATGAATGCTCTAGATCTAATAGATAGAAACTTGGATGGACAGGGTCTTCTAAGTGTTTTCTTTCTTGAAGTTGAGGGAAAGAAGAAAAAAATGAAGAAAGCTTGGTCACTTTTCAAATTTGGGGTTGCAAAAGAATATGATTTGAGTGAGTTTGAAATATTTTGCCAAGAAAATGATGATCTTTTCCCTACTAAAGTCTCTACCAGGTTGACTATAGTCAGCAATGGGATTGGATACCTAGTTCATTAATTTGGTAGGTTTGGCATATTGGGATGATATGTAGTGGAGTGTTACCTCCTTGATATTATGCATTCTCTTTCTTTATTAATTAAGTATTTTCTTTCTTATGATATTATTGTACAAGTGATTAATGTGGACAAAAATGATGGAATTCAGGTTTTAAAAAACTACAGCTTCAAACTAGATCCTGTAAGTCCACATACATTCTTAATTAGACATTTGTGAGTACTAGGTGTGTGAAGGCTCCATGGAAAAAAATGTAGAAGAAAAAAAGTTCATGATAAATATTTTTGATGACATGTCTGCCAAGGACATTCACAAGTTCCTCAAGGTGATTTGGCATTACTAAATTTTCATGTTTGCCAACACCACTTTTGTTCCTCCATATCCTGCACAAATAAAAAATGTTGCCTCCAACATTGCAAGCATATGATAAATGGGAATAACACATGCTCGAACCATAACCTAGTTAAATTGGTCTAGTTGTTGATTACTGGGTTGATTACAAATTCTTGTAGAACTCTCATTAGATTAGGTACAATAAATGAATATTCAGATGTTCCTAGCTAGAGGATCGAATACATTTTTCCAAGGTGATAAAATTGCATATGCAGATGCATCAATTGAATGCTAGGTATGAAGTGCATTCCCTAATTTGTAATGAATGGTTGGATATAAAGGCTCCATACACTGGCCCAACAATGGAAGCCAAGGATGTAACCATGCATGTATTGGCAAAGTTAATGCCATTGTTAATGGGCGTTACATTTTCCCTACATACATACATATTGCCCATTAAATTTGCATTATATTTGTGTAGTATCTTGAGCTAAGTCACTTATCATGGGTTGTGTGAGTTTTATTGTTTAATTATTTAAATTTTGGAATATGTATGCAGTTGGATCAATTTTTCTATTGTGCTAAGATATAATAAGCACCATAGAAAAGATCTCTCTATATACATACATACATACATACATACATGTATATGTATGCATGTATATACATATGTATGTATGCATGTATATGTATGTATGTATGTATGTATATGCATGTATATGTGTGTGTGTGTGTGTGTGTGTGTGTGGGTGTGTGTGTGTGCGTGTGCATGTGTATGTATGTATGTATGTATGTATGTATGTATGTATGTATGTATGTATTTATTATGTGGAGATCTAGGATTTAGTTGATGTACCCTTGTGATTGCTACATGTGTTGTCCTACCCTTGTGATTTGTGCATCTTTTTGTCATGCCCTTTTGATCTCTGCATCTTGTTTATTTTATTGTACCTAATAGAAGGATAGTTCTATATGAGTTTTTTGTCATGCCATTGATCTCTACATTCCAAGTATCTATTGATTTTGTTAATTTGGGCATCACTATATGATCTATAATGTTATGAAGTACTAAAGATGGTAGTAACTTCTCCCATGTCTCCAAAAAACATAGCATAGGTTCAGGGTCTAGCAACTATTCTCATTGCTAGAATGGCTTGTTTCTTTCTAAAAAAATCTGGTATACTATGTTTTTGCAAAAATTTTCACAAACTCTGCCCATTTTTCCTATTTGCATTATTTTTGTGAAGGATCTTGAGGTAAGTCATCACTTAACACCTTAAAAATGATCTCTTTGTATATATGTACATGCATGTATGTATGTATGTATATGTATGTATGTATGTATGTATCATGTGGAGATCTAGTTTTTTGTTCCCATGCCCTTGTGATCACTACATTTCATTGTCATGCCCTTGTGATCTATGTATATGTATATGTATGTGTGTGTGTGTGTGTAAATAGAGAGATTTTGGCAAAAGAGGAAAACAATAAAACTCACTCAATAGGTAGCATGGCCATAGATGCGATGGAAACACCTATTGGTAAGTAGATTCCTCTTTCTCTCTCTCATTTTTCATGTATTTATTTCACTTGAACTATTATTTCTTAGGGAGAATTTTCTAATAGTGGATTGATTTTATGTAGGAGGCAATGAGGACATTCCTAGATGTACCCATGTGATGAATTACTCGTGAGCAATGAAGATGTTCAAATGCATGGACAACAAGTGGAGCTGAAAAACATAATAGGTTTGCATTTTTGTTTGAGATCTTTAATTGGGTATTAAATAAATGTAATTGTGTTGTGTTTTATCAGCTTTGCCTATTGTCCATGTATTTGAATGCAACATGCATTCTCAATTTAGAGTGGCGGAATCTTATTTTGGATGCGATGGAAAAATGACATGCACTAAAAGATGGGGAAATGATATCACTTTTGTAGATATGGAACCTTTTTTGTACTTTAAACATTGATCCTTTTTTAAAAAAATTAGATGTTAGGGGGTGGAGGGGTGGGGGGAGGTGTGGTTGGGGCCAAATGAGCTTCCACCTTCACGTGGTTGGTCATGATTAGTAGAGAATATTAAACTATTTTTGAAACCAAGTGAAGCTCAATATTAACCTTGGAGAGATTCTTTTTCTAACAAATCTATTTCTAAAATTCAACTTTGGTTATGAACATTATCAAAAGATTGCAATGCTCTTACCCCTATAACTAGTTTTTTCCTATTATTTTTATCTTTTGAGAGAGACTAGATGATTCTTGTGATTGTATAGTCCTAAGAATCATCCAGTTATAGTCACAAGAATCATCCAATCTCTCCCAAAATATAAAAATAATAGGAAAACTGATTATAAGGGTAAGAACATTGCAGTCTCTTGATAATGTTCATAACCAAAGTTGAATTTTAGAAATTTGATAGTCACAAGAATCATCCAGTGTCTTCCAAAAGATAAAAATAATAGGAAAAATAGTTATAGGAGTAAGAGCATTGTAGTCTCCTCATAATTTTCATAAGAAAAGTTGAATTTTAGAAATAGATTTGTTAGGAAAATGTACTCTCCAATGTTGCACATTCTATATTTTTTTCCTGCCATGTAGTCATCGCAACTCTAACCATTGGTCATTAGTTCCACAACATTGCTGCCACATATACATCACTATTATGATAGACAAGTACAATGGCTAGTCATCAAATCCACAACATTTCTACCATCTGAACATTGTACATGAGACAAGGCCTCCAATAATGTATTTCCCCCTATGGATTCAATTTACAAAAGCTTGGGGTGTTGTAATTATGATGGGAGACCTTGCTATCATAACTTTTGACCAAAAAAATCTAACACCTATCCAACAGGAGACAATTCCTATCAGAGTCGCTTGGGCAATGGGTGGTCATCGCTATTGTGATGTCTTGCTATTGCAATTTATGCCCAAATGTAGTAGTGGACCTTTTCTAGCAGCCTGCAACATGTGCAAGAAAGGGTGAGACTAGTCCCCTCCAACCGAGATTCTTCATGTGTTAGTCATCCCACCTCTTTAACTTGAAAATAATTTCAAACCGAAGCCCATGGGAAACTACCCACAACCTCAAGCCGATTGTGCTACTTGTGCAGGCTCCCTCCTCAAGAATCTTACTAGACCAATAATAAGTAGACAATTTGATCTAAAACCAAAGTGATATTAAAATGAAACAATCATAGAAACATGATACATCTTATAAAAAAATTAATGTTGCAAACTCAAAGCATCCTAGTATGTGATTTAGTGATAAATCATTACTTAAAATGCAAATAACCAAACAAGAGATGAAAACCCATATAATCTTTTAGTGGAGTTACATCATTACAACTTTTCTTTAAGAACCTTTCTAGCAATTCATTACTTCTACAACTTGGAAAAATATTGCTTTCTTCCTACTTCAAGCTCTAATATATAGTGAAATGTAATACAAGAAACCATAAATTTTCTACATCTATGGACTAAAACCATGATCTTGGTATTTTTAGCCTTGTAAACTACACCCCTATATAAATTCTTGTTCAATTGGGCGCTATTTTAGTGTCTCGAGCCTTCTATGGCCCTATTTTTGTGTGAAACTTAAAATTAATATACTAAAGGGAGCATTAGTTTTTGAGGAAAAGAGTCTTCCTTTGAAGAGTTGTGGTGAAGTTGAAGTCCAACAAGATTTCATTTTCAAGATTTAAGAAGAAATCAAAAAAATTATTTCATGTTTAATTGAATCCAATGATGAACTTAGAAGATTATATATTTGGATTTTGGACATTGAAACATATGCAATCAAAATTTGAAAAACAACATTTAATGAAATAAATTATTTTAAAAAAAATTACGTAAACCTATAATTTGGTATAGAAGTCATATTAGATATGTTTCTTTAGCTTCTTTCAACACTACACTTATTCGACAAAGAATTGATTTTTTATTTATTAAAAATTTGCATCTAGCATGTTTAAGCTCTCAATATGTTATGCATTCATCTTATCATTGGTAAAAAACCAAGGACTTGCTAAAGTAACTTCTCAACTTGGATTTTATTCCAAGTTCTCAAAGAGTTTCAATGCATTTCTCAACACAACTCCACTACATCAACCTAGAGTAACTTGATATATATAGTAAATAGAATTTTTCCCCTTCTTTGATAATAGATTTGGAAAACATCTACTCTTCCTTTCTACTTTTTTTTTGGCCAATTGCATTTGGTAGATTTTTTTGCTATACAATATATCTAGATAAAGGAGAATAACAAATAACATTTATAGAATAAATAACCATTGTAGCTAACATTGTAAACTGAAGGGCCAAAAATCAACTAAATAATAAAAGAATCGAGTTTTACTAAAGTCCACACAAATAGGAAACTTAAGGGATCAAGGAATCAAAAAATCAACACATATTCATCTTCCTCTTGATGTAAACTCTTCTATTAAGATTCTTTATTAGGAAATTTTCTATTTAATGAATCATTGCCTTCTAAAAAATTCATTTAAATGAATCAATATCAAAATACCTATTAATAAAGAGATTGTCCTTCGAGAAAACATGTGCAAATCTGACCCTGAGTGCCCAAGTGAAAGGAAAAATCAACACCAACAGTTGGATAGGTTATCATGAGATTGATAACCTTCATCTGAATTTTATCAAGTATAGCTCCCCATGTGAGATATTCAATGAATTAATTGTGAATTATTTTAACCAAAAATCACAAAAGGATTTCAAACACCTATCCATAAATATATCATAGATGCGTAAACTTTAATGATTGAAAAGAAAGAAAACAAAATACAACAAATTACTCAAAGTTCATTTGTTGTATACTACATCACAAAAGACAAATATCAAAGGAACCATTTCCATTCTCTTGAGAAAAGAAGAATCAAAGCTTCAAAGAGATCTTGATATCAAAACATGTTCAAAAAATGGCAACATCAGATGCACTTAAAGAAAACTAAAAGTTACGAAAAGATAATCATCAGTGGAAAGTAAACTGCCTAGACACAAAGTTTTAGTTGCAGTCATCTTTCAAATCTCTCTTCTTTAAGATGTAAAAGATAGCATAGTTCTTATTACACACTGCATTAGATTTACTATTTAGAAGAAACTGAAAACCCTCTCCCATACATTACATTTTGAAATCAAATTTCCCTCTAATAATCAACACAAAGTTTAGCCAAATAAAGCTCTATTTTTCTATAGCTCAAAGTCTGCCTTCTTCTCCCAAAGAACTGGGAAATCTCCCCCCTATAGTAGCATAAAATCTCCTACTTTGAAAGGAGAGATGGAACCCCTTTTTGGTTTGAAAATGCCTTCATAAATAGCCAATTGATGTGTATTTTTAGTTTACATAACTAATTCTTGGAATCACGTAACTCTTATTTGACTATCCGCCTTCCTCTTCTTATGTTCTCTCAATCATATTGTGAAAACCTTATAAAGCATTGATGTAAAAATTTTATAAGAATAATTTGACATATTAAATGAGACTTGGATAGGTGGCACATTATTACATTATTCCAATATAAAAATATTCTTGATGCTGGGCAGATTTAAAATAATTTTGTTAGCAAAAATGGGTCTCAATACGGGAGGCATAACCAATTATCCCATCATTGGATCTTACTTAATTTTTGATATGTTGTCACAATACTAATTCTCCACATTCTCACCAAAGTAATTTTTAAAATAATGTCTGAGTCAAAAGTTACAGGTCACTGTTTGAGGGTCTATATGATTGTTTGAAAATCAGAATTATAAAGTTGACAGCAAGAGTCTTATATTTTTCATTCTTTGTTTGTATCAATTTCGTGGATTTATAATGCATTCCAGCCATTTTCAAATCAGTAGGCTCTTCATCATTATTTTGTATGGAATATTCAAGACCTACACTTTTGAAACAATGAATGTGGCTTATATCCTTTGGCATACAACCCATAGACTTATATGATTAGTTGGATGCTTGCTGATATAATTAAGTCCCACCATGAATTGGTTGAACCCGATGATTATATGGCCATTAATATTCTAGATCTTTTCCTTCTTGGTATCTATATACATGTGTCGATGATTACAATCATCAAGATATTTGGAACTTTCCTATTGTACCAAGAATCTCATTCAATCGAATAATTTGCATGTATTTCATGAATACTCCATTTACCTTCATTTTTTTGTCACAAAATCCACCTATCAAATGTTCTCAAGTTGAGGAAGAATATCTAAAACACATAGTCATCAAGCTCATAACAATGTTTGGCCTAAACTATGAAAGTTAAACTCATAATAATCCAACTAGTGCAGACCACATATGTATTAGAACATATATACATTTTCCTTAATGAGTTTGACTTTGCTATGGGATATATGCATATCAAAGGTAAAAATGGTCACCAATAAGTTTCTTAATCTGACATATAGATGGTTTCTACATGCTCCATGATGTATTGGGTTTGACAA
The DNA here is from genome assembly GCA_028749045.1 of Cupressus sempervirens. Lineage (NCBI taxonomy): Eukaryota > Viridiplantae > Streptophyta > Pinopsida > Cupressales > Cupressaceae > Cupressus > Cupressus sempervirens. Next base: position 1,046,826 of record CM053793.1, on the reverse strand, counting down.
GATGTCTTGAACTGGGCTAGCATCTTCTAGACATACCCATGGTGTTACATAGAACCACTAACTCTAACTGAAATGTAGAATGAACCTCTGAAATTGCTGAACTGATATAATCTAAACATGAATTATGAACCTTTCTAAGTCCACTAATCTATATTTTGGAACATAAATCTAAACTTTTCTTGAACCAACCAATCTGCATTTTGAACCCATTTGAACCATTGAACTATTTCAAACCATTTCAAACCTGAATTCTGAACTCTGAACTGTTCAACTGCTTTGAACTTCTTTGAACCAAGTTTGAAGTAGTTTGAAGAGTTTCAAGACCTAAAATTGAAAATTGAAAATTTGTGCCCATATCAGGTACTAACAGGGGCTCTAACTGAGGGACTTTTTTTTATGCAAAAATAGAGAACTCCAACAATCTCTGGATAAAGATGAGTGTCTTGTCCATTGGGCAAATAGAGTCCACCATGAAAATTGGGAGTTGCTTGTAGAGAAGGTGGAGGGGAGCAGGGAAAAACTAGCAAACAAAAACAACAACAAACACCTAAACTACTAGCAAGCACGAGGTTTGCACATTATTAAAACTACCACTACACACAAAAAAAACTTATTTACAAAAGATAGGCTAGCAGCCTGTACCTCTCAAAATGCATTCATTTGCTCATGGAAACCCATTGATTGGTTTAGAGAAGTACATGCATGTGCAAAAGAGAGACTGATATGTAGAATGCACCAGCATTAGCAGACATCTTGTGGCGACTGCAAGGATGAATTCAACAACCACATGCTGCAAGAACTCTTGCTCTTTGGGAATATAAACTTCATCATAAAAATAACATGACCCCAATTCCATTTGTGTTTGTTGCGACATAATAGAAATGAAATTCTTTACCATAGTTTGGAATTCCACTCCATCAAGATTCATGAATATTCTAACTTGTGAAGTTTCTTTACCATCAGTGCTTGTTAAGAAAACCAAAGATTGCATGGTTTGACCCATTATATCCTCCAATAGCTCTCCTTGCTTCATCACTACCTCAGATTGCAAGCCTCCCTCTAGCTATGATATATATTCAAATGAGAAAGATTTAGAGAGAGTAATGCCATACCTTTCTTCACTATCTATCAATTTTTGTTCTTTTTGATACACCATATCATGCTGATCTGAATCAATAATAGAGAGGGTATTAGCAACTTCAGAAGCAAAGCTTTCATGCCTTGGAGAAAGGACAACCATTGATGACTCTTTATTTGAATCATATGCAGCAAATTCTTCCTTTTTAACGGGTACATTCAAGTTGGTCATTAGCTCATCTGATCAAGCAACACACTCCTCATCATTTTCAATATGCAGGTAGCAGAATCCTGTCAACTTTACAACATTATCTTCAACCAACAAGGGTTCTTGAAAATCTTCATCATTAAAAATAGTTAGATTTTGAAAAAGAGAAACATTGGGAGTAGATTTGGCTTCTTCTAGAACATGCTTCTTCTTTGTAGCTTCTTCATCAATGTAATGTTGTTGCCCACATAGTTGTTCTTTCATTGGTGGTGTCTTTATAGATTTCATACCACTAAGAATTAAGGCATCATCTAACCTGATTGCTTCCTTTTGCACATCCACCAAATTTTTTACTCCAAGGAATTGTAACCAAAACTTGACTTCAACATCCATAGCAGTAATAAAGAAGCATACCTGATTGCTTTCATTTGGTTTGTGGGCTAGAGGGATTTTACCAATAGTCCGATTAAATCTATCAATGAACTCCCTTATAGATTCATTTTCTTTCATCTAAATTTGAATAAGACTTACCAACAATTGATAGGGGTCAATTGTGGGTTGAAATCTCTCTAGGAATCTCTCCTTAAGATCATCCCAATTTGTGATACATCCATCTTGTAGATTCTAAAACCATTCCATGACATTTCCCTCAAGGCTTTGAACAAACAACCTAATGAACACATCTTCTTCTTGCACACCAAGAATTTGACATGTAATAGTAAGTGCATTGATGTGATTAGTTGGATCTTGTGTTTTGTCTCCATGAGACTTGGGAAGATATTCCCATGATCTCTTTGGTAAGGCTGAATACTGATCCAAGTAAAATTGTCTGATCTGATCCCCCCATGGCTGATTTGCAACCACAACCATAAGACACACTGGAACTCCAAAAACAAAGATTCAAAAAGTCTATAATGTAGAGTTGCCAATCTCTTTCATATAGAGACAACTATAAAACTAAGGAAACAAATGTTAGGCAATGATCTTTTTCTTTTTATTCCCCAGTAGAGTCACCAAAAATTTGTTAGTGAATAGATTTTCCTTGAAGAAAATGTGTGCAAATTTGACCCTGAGTGCCCAAGTGAAAGGACAAATCAACACCAACAGTTGGATAGGTTATCATGAGATTGATAACCTTTCTCTAAATTTTATTGGGTACAACTCTCTATGTGAGATATTCAATGAATTAATTATGAATTCTTTTAACTAGAAAGCACAAAAGGATTTCAAACACCTATCCATAAATACAACATAGATGAGTAAACTTTAATGATTGAAAAGAAAGAAAACATAATACGATAGATTACACAAAGTTCATTTGTTGTATACTGTGTTACAAAAGACAAAGATCAAAGGAACCATTTCCATTCTCCTGAGAAAAGAAGAATCAAAGCTTCAAAGAGATCTTGATATCAAAACATGTTCAAAAAATGGCAACATCAAATGCACTTAAAGAAAACTGAAAGTCATAGAAAGATAACCATTAGTGGAAAGTAAACTGCCTAAACACAATGTTTTAGTTGCAGTCATCTTTCAAATCTCCCTTCTTTAAGATGTAAAAGATAGCATAGTTCTTATTACACATTGCATCAGATTTACTATTTAGAAGAAAATGAAAACCCTCTCCCATACATTACATTTTTAAATCAAATTTCCTTCTAATAACCAACATAAAGTTTAGCCAAATAAAGCTCTATTTTGCTACAACTCAAAGTTTGCCTTCTTCTCCCAGAGAACTGGAAAATCTACCCCCTATAGTAGCACAAAATCTCCTACTTGGAAAGGAAAGATGGAACCCCTTTTTGGTTTGAAAATGCCTTCATAAATAGCCAATTGATGTGTATTTTCAGTTTACATAACTGATTCTTGGAATCACGTAACTCTTATTTGACTATCCATCTTCCTCTTCTTATGTTCTCTCATTCATATTTTGATAATGTTATAAAACATTGATGTAAACATTTTATAAGAATAATTTTACATATTAAATGAGACTTGGACAAGTGGCACATTATTACACTATTCCAATATAAAAATATTCTTGATGCTAGGTGCATTTAAAATAACTTTGTCAGTAAAAATGGGTCTCGGTACAGGAGGCATAACTAATTATCCCACCATTGGATCTTGCTGAATTCTAGATATGTTGTCACAATCCTAATTCACCACATTCTCACCAAAGTGATTTTGATAATGTCTGAGTCAAAAGTTACAGGTCACTATTTGAGGGTCTATATGACTGTCTGAAAATCAGAATTATAAAGTTGCCAGCAAGAGTCTTATATTTTTCATTCTTTGCTTGTATCAATTTGGTGGATTTATAATGCATTCCAGCCATCTTCAAATCACTAGGCTCTTCATCATTATTTTGTATGGCATATTCAAGACCTACACTTTTGAAACAATGAATGTGGCTTATATCCTTTGGCATACAACCCATAGACTTATATGATTAGTTGGATGCTTGCTGATATAGTTAAGTCCCACCATGAATTGGTTGAACCCGATGATTATATGGTCATTACTATTCCAGATCTTTTCCTTCTTGGTATCTATATGGATGTGTTGATGATTACAATCATCAAGCTATTTGAAACTTTCTTGCTATACCAGAATCTCATTCAATCGAACGGTTTGCATATATTCCATGAATACTCCATTTGCCTTCTTTTTATCACAAAATCCCCCAATCAAATGTTCTCAAGTTGAGGAAGAACATTTGAAACACATAGTCATCAAGCTCATATCAATGCTTGGCCTAAAGTATGAAAGTTAAACTCATAATCATCCAACTAGTGCAAACTGCATATGTATTAGAACATATATACATTTTCCTTAATGAGTTTGACTTTGCTGTGGGATATATGCATATCAAAGGTAAAAACAATCACCAATAAGTTTCTCAATCTGACATATAGACGAATTATGCATGCTTCATGATGTATTGGATTTGACAAGATGTCTTGAACTAGGCTAGCATCTTCTAGACATACCCATAGTGTTACATAGAACCACTAACTTTAACTGAAATGCATAATGAACCTTTGAAACTGCTGAACTAATAGAATCTAAATATGAATTATGAACCTTCCTGAGTCCATTGATCTGTATTTTGGAACATAAATCTGAACTTTTCTTTAACTAACCAATCTGCATTTTGAACCATTTAGAACCTGAATTCTAAAGTTTAAACTGTTGAATTGTTTTGAACCAATTTGAACCAAGTTCAAAGTAGTTCGAAGAGGTTCAAGAACTAAAATTGAAAATTGAAAATTCATGCCCATATCCAGTACTAACAATACCTTTGGATGAACTTCTTCATATGTAGAGCATGAAGGATTTGAGAAAATATGCAAATCAAATCGATGAAGCCCTCAACTACCTGCATGTAGAAAACCTATCATAGAGAAGAAAATGACAAGAAGAGGCAAGAGTTTTCTTTGAAACATGCAAATTGTATATTCAGATGAATAAGAGATAATAAAATACAAAGAGATCAATCCTTGTAAAAGGAGATCGAGACCCAAAAAAGTGTAACCTAATAGGTTACAAAGGGTAACCTAAAGGTGAAAGCTATTTAATAATTACTAATTAATTATTAAATAGAGAAATCTAAAAAATGCATAAAGTGAAATCTTAAGAAGGGAGAAAAGGTATTTTAATAAATGAAATTAAATTAACCTTTTTCTCTAACACCCCCCTTAAGATGAGTAAAAATATTGTTATAAAAAATGCACAAAGTGCAAGGAAACTACAATGCAATGCTGAAAGAAAACCTAGCTCCCAGCAACAAGGCCTGTTGAGGTGCCCAATCACAACAAAATCTCTATGAAATAGAGAAATAGAGAAAACCTAGTGGGAAAAACTCTACTACAAAAAGATATAGCTTAAAAAAAATCTAGTAAAGGAATACAAATGCCTCCAACTAGAGGAAAGTTCTAGAAAATAGGAACAAAGAGTGATCATGAAGAAAACCACTGAAGCATGAAGAAGTTACAAAATTTGTTAAAAGGAAACTGCTGATCTGTAGAACCTCCTCTGAAATAGAACCTGACTAGGTAGAGAAAACTATAATCTGCATCGAATTAGGAGGCAAACAAAGACAAACAACTGAACTCAAAAATATAGATGGCATAAAATGCTAAAGCCTGAAGAGCTTATCAATTGAACCAAGGAAGGCTAAAACCAAAGTAAGAACAAAAAGAAAAGTGTCTATATGGTAGATTATCCATCTCATCGAAATGCATAGGTATCCAACCATTGCAATTTCCTAGTACATAAGATCACATACTAAATACATAGCTCTCTCCAACGAACCAAGGAAGCATTAGTAAAAATAGAAGAACCCCCCTAATGCAGACAAGGGTGAGGTGATAGGCAACTAAGAAAGTAGGCCAAAAACTCCTACAAGATAGAAAGAACCAAGAACATCGAGAGTGAGGAAGAGGTACAAACACTGATAAAGGAATGTGTCATCAACACATCATGGGGCTAATTTCATGGAAGGGACACTCACTTAACAAAGGAAGATGGCACTAAAAGAAAAGAAACTATCCCCCCATGACACTTTATAATGTAGTGCTAGTACAATAAGTCACAATGATGAAAAAGATCTCAAAAAGCAAGGAGTGACACTTTATCTTAGTGTGTTTGCATAAAAATACTTACAAATGATATCATCAATGATCATAAAAAGAAAAGAGCTGATACAATAGATAATACAACCCAAAAGAAGAGATCCCATGCCAAGAAAATGATCCCCAGACTTGAAACACACAAGATATCCACCATAGTGCAAAAAATAAATAAACATGATAGAAAAAGCATAATGTAGAATCTAAAGGAAATTATAGAATTTTTGAAAAGTAGATAGAACTAGCTTTCCAAAAATATAATATTTTCAAAAAACAGAGATTGGACGCTCAATATATGCCCTCTAGAGTGAAAAATAGAACATTCGGCTTTGATTGCCAAAAAAGAAAACCAAACTACATCAAAACCAAAAAGCTCCTACACCAATGTCTCCATCTTCAAACCAGCTTTCTGATGCATTTTTTAGATTGAAAAAATACATCCATATGCTCAAGTTACCATGAAAAAATTATAGGGCCCTTGGAAATGCATAAAAATATATTTTTTAAAATAAAAAATAATAATAAAAATTTAAACAACCACCCCCACAGTAGCGGCTAGGTGGCAAGAGGCACAAGGGAGGTGGTCTGCTATGGCAGAGCTACTAAGCAGACCACCAGTGGTGATCACTGTGGTAACCACAGTAGAGCCACTAGTGTTAGCTAACCACAATGGACTAAAACCATCGAAAACTAAATTTTTTGTGATTTTTTTTGCCAATTTTCCATCTCAAACTATGTGCAAAGGATGTATGGCACTGTCAGGCAAAATATTTTTTCCTCTCAAATCAATATTTTATAAAACAGACAAACTCTATATGGAAACAGTGGTTTTGATGCCTTCTAGATCCATCCGTAAGGTCTATTTAGCCTCAAGTAGCTCCAAAAATTAGTAACCCCCTTGTTTTCT